>OX421978.1:8718569-9318569 GCA_949128135.1 Parasteatoda lunata
AATTGCAAAATTGTAATTTTCCCTGCACACACAGTATCACATAACATTATACAGAAACCGAGGATTGCGATCAACTCCAAGGGGTCGTCTCCAATAAACTTGTATATGATAAAAGATAGAGTGGTTAGCAACGCAGAAAACCAGTGGTTCTCAACCAGGACGCCTGGGCCACCACTGTAACAGAGCTCATGATTTTAAATATTCTCACAGATCATTTCCCTTTATTGTACATATCCATTTTTATTTCTATTTTATTTTATTTCGATTTGCGTTGTTAATATGTATATAACTTATTTTACTCTGACCTTCTTTAATTTTTATCGTTCATCTTACTGTACTATGTTAACCTTATCTAGTTTACGCTTATATTCTCATTTTATGTATACCACAATTCCTATCACATATTATGACAGTCCCTGTCACACGACACCCTCGCGTATTTGGTGCTGGGCAGCCCCTCTCCTTTCTATAATCCTTCCCCCCACTTACTCCCCATTATTGATTTTATACTACTGACGGATTGGTTAATATCTCCTCGCGGCAGCGCACCGAGATTTATGTTATTTCCAACGTTTTAACGAAACATCAAAATCTGTATGCAATGTTAACGACAGAAACATGTTGATATGTAAATTTTAATGACGGCTTTTATGTTTATCTAATATATATATTAGATACCCATAAATACTGTAGCTATAACCTCAGTACCGTTTGTTCTAAAATGCCATAATTAATAAAGCCTCTCTTACGAAAATAATAGTTATGTAATTTTAGAGTACAACACCAATTTTTTTTAAAGTTGAAACACGTTTATTCCTTTTCATTAAACTATTATTTCTTTTTATATTTTTCATGAAACAGGTAATGAGTTACTGACTATGATACTGGCTTTAGTGTCACCGACTTTGCTGATAGATTTTATTGAAGTTAAACTATAATAAGAAAAACTAGAAATAATATAGAATAACAGATATGATCTAATAATAAGCTAAAAATAGATTGAGTATTAAAAAAAATTGATCAAATGTAACGAGCTGTAATGGGAAAAATTTGCTTTTATATTCTAAGTATATAACAATTTATTCGAATTATTTTTTGAACAAAATAATAATGAATTCAGGAGACATTACATACTACAAGTTTTCTTGTCAGATTGCAATGTATATCTAGGATCACATTCGCATGCTTCAGTTTCACTGTTGCAGACTTGTTCACATTCTAGTAATCCAGGAACAGAACACTTATTTACTGAAAAAAAGAGAAAATATAAATATTAATAAAATAATTACTATCTTTAACAGTTATCTATGAAAAAAAAAATTTCAGAATAAGAAATATTTATTGTTAGGTACGTCAGTTGTCAGTAATTCCAGACCTATCTTGTACCACCTTTGCATTAGTATATATATATATCAGATTTTTGATGGTTTATGTTGGTTTCAGTGCAATTCATGATGGTCCAACATTATTTGATGGTCTCCATCATCTAACAGTTTTCATTCTGTGCTCATGGTGTTTGGTATACCAGCAAACTTCCATTATTCCATGATGGAAAATGCTACTTTAATACTATGATGTTTAATTATTAAGACAATTTGATATTTATGAACCAACAATCCATGATGATCCGTGATGGTCCATGAAAGTTCCAACTATAGATTTCCATGATGGTTTGTTGATTCAGCAGGAATATACCCTCAAAACAATTTTTTTTATGTTGGTGAATCATAAATGATACCGAATTCCCATATTGTGGTGATGGGGGCTCATGATCGTTCCAACGTTGGATTTCGAATAAGTTATGATGGAAATTTCTATTGGTTCAACATGAATCAAGCCAAGTTGCTATTCTTTTTTTTTCTTTTTTTGGACCATCGAAATTAAGTCCAAATTCCTACATTTGGGAGATGGTTACGTATGTTTGTTACCATTAAAAATATAATAGTTCATGATGGATTTATTGATTGCTACCATCCAGGTTACGTTGGTTCATCAATGAAAAACCATCAAAATTTTAACTTGAGTATACTATTTGGTTCATCGCCATGTCAGTAAATAATCCAGCCGATTGTGGAGTGCGTTCCATTACTTGGTTTTTAATGATGGAAAAAAATTTTTTAAAAAAATAATTCTGCTGAAATTCAAGGTAGCTTGTTAAAGTTTATGGAGAAGGTGTAATGAATGAGGTGAATGTGCGTAAATGGCGTAAGCTTTTAATTGAAGGGAAAAAACTCAAATGTTTATGACGAAGAACAATCTGGACAACCTTTATTCTGAATGGGAAGAACTGGATCATCTGCTATGCAGACCTAACTTAGCAATATCAGACTTACATCTGTTTGCAACACTTAAGGAATTTCTCGGTGAAAAGCTCTCTGAAAATGATGAAATGTTGAAAGAAGTTAGTTCTAACTGGTTTAACGGTAAGGCTGCCAACTTCTTTGATGAGATCTCACTGTCCTGGAAGGGCTTTTTCTTGTGTTTATCATCAATATTGAAAAAGCAAAAAAAAAAAAAAAAATGCGTAGCACCCTATTGGAAAAAAATCGTAAAACCAGTATCAAAAACCAGTAAAAATGATACCAGAACCAGTATGACCATACTGGAAATTTTAAAACCAGTATGGCACCATACTGGAAATTTCAGAACCAGTATAGCACCATACTGGAAATTTTAAAACCGGTATAACACCATACGGAAAATTTTAAAACCAGTATAGTGCCATACTGGAAAGTGTAAAACCAGTATGGCACTATATCAGAAATTTAACCAGTATGGATCATACTGGAAATTTTGTTACTAGATATAAAATCGCACTGGAAATTTTGATACCAGTTTTCAAACATACTGGGAGTTTTAAAGTAGTTTTAAAATATAGCTTCATTCTTAGTAAGTACATATTGTTCTGAAAATCTAACGGTTTTGACATTTTCAAACTTCGTTTATTTTATTTATTTATTTAAATTATATACTTCTTTCAAATAATTAATTTCTTAGATTTGTATAAGAATTCTTAACGTATATATCAAAGGCGGTTATAGCGTACATTTTCTATGTACATTAATTAAAAAAATACATATTTAAAAATATTAAAATCATTTTATAATTTTGAAGGAAAGGAAGTTTTTGAGTAAGATTTTTACCCATTTTAATTATTTTAAATTCTGCTTAAAATCATTTAAATGTAAGTAATTTTCAAATAAAAGTAATTTAATACTAATAGATTGTGTTTTTATACGTTTATTATTTATTTACTTATTTATTTTTTGATTTACAAAATTTATTTTATTCAAAGTCATGATGACATATTATTTAATTGTATCACTTTAAATTTTATTATAAATTGTTTTTATTTATTTATTATATTTGAATTTATTCTAGAACAATGTTACTCCCAACCGAAACTAATTTATCAATTCGCGAAATAAATTAATTAGTTTAGGTTTCAAACAACTTCGTAGCAAAAGAAATATGTTTACATAAATTAAAAATTGATATAAAATCTCAAATTTTTTCCTTCAAACATAAACCTCTCCTTCATAAATTTATAAATTTCAGTCCGTTTTAGAAATTTGTAATTAATAAATTTAAATCATAAAACAAAATAAACTATTTTTGAATGAAATAAATAAATTTGTTTTATAACTATATAGTTAATTCAATTCAATTGAATCTATAAAAGCGAAAAAGAGCGATTAATTCAGAAACGAATGGGAACCACGCAAAAGACGAGAATCGACTTTTAGTAGTTCGTAAATTCTATATCAAGCTACCGCGAATCGATGAATTAGTTCGTTAAATCCATATCACGCTACCTGAGCTATATAGCACAGTTTTTCTAGTTCTTTCCGTTTCTCTGTCTGAACTTCACAGCCAATCACACTTGTTTACATCCGGTCCGGACATCGAGCATCGTGGAAAGAATGGCGGTATATTTTAGTAAGTGCATTTTTCTCTTTATTTCCTGCTTTTATTTGCATCTTTGTTAGTTACAGAAATGTTAAAACGTACGCTTGAGTATGAATAGTGTTTATATTTTAAGTTATCAAGACATATATTACGTTCTTGAATTATTACTGCTTTGCTTGTGCATGCACAGGTTAGGGTAACGATATATAGACTTCATTGCATGAGAAGAAAGTATTTTTAATGTTTTTTTCCTGGGTTTCTTAATGAAACTTTGATTGAATCGCTTTGTCCACATGTTTTTTACATAAATTCTCACTAATATCACCGTTATTAACTAATTAATTATTTATTTAGTTGTATATAATATTTGTAAACTTCGCGTTATATATTAAAGTGTTAATCTCAAATTCTTTTGTTATTTTTAATGTTTAATTTTATTTTAAAAATTTTAAAGCATTTAGTTTTAATGATATTTTATTAACTGTTGGTACCCTGAAGTTTCAGTAAAACTAAAATATCATTTTAAAAACAAAGCAGTTGATACTTAAAAGTTTGATATCTACCTAGTTAATAGCGTACATATATTTTGTAGTTGTATAATTTCTAAATCAATTTTTTTTTTCAGAAATGATTTGGAAAACAGCATATTTCATTTTTATTTCAATAGAGGTATGTTTTTCTAGTTCTTGACACATTCAACATGCAAACTATTATAGAATTTTTTTTTAAAAATTCGATAGTTATTTTATCTTTTATAAATCTACATTTAGGGATATTTCAGTGTCAGGATCCATTGCACCAGCTACAACTGTCAAGATGCCTAAAAGATTTTAAGCTTACAAAATCTATTAATTATAAAAAACGAAAAACTAGTAGAGATTTGCCTGGGATGGCTACAAGTTATACTCTTTAAATTGGTCCTGTTCTTTCATGTTTTTGTTTTAATTTCTCCAGGAGGTGGGCCGACCCGAAAGTGGCGGTGATGTTTTTAAGATGTTTGCAAAACTCCCAGAATTCTGAAAGTTTTAGTTATCTATATCAATAAAACATTTTGCAAAAAACATAGTAGTTTGCAGTCCCGAATTCATTATATTCTTATCTTAAAAGTGATACGGTGTATATAAAGATATTCAGTTTGTTAATAAATTGAATTAGTGAAACCTTTTTGTAAGTTTTCATATTGTAGTTACAAATTAATTATAAAATAGAACTGAATGCTTCTTAGATTTTAATGAATATAAAAAGTATATGCAAATTTAAATGTTTCAATATTTTTACTTCTGAGTTCAGCCACCGAATAGTTCAATTTTTAGCTTTACGTTCAAATTTTATTTGTTTAAAGACTTAAATATGCTTTGCATGATTATGAATTTAAGTGTTAACCTTTTGACGAGGTTATAAGCTGAACTGTTTAAAAATTATTTTACTGAAGCTAAAATGGTCAAAAGTTACTTCAGATCATCCATAAAATTTTTGCATTGAATCACTCTAAAAAGTTGGTTGGTAATGTGCTTTCATGATGTGGGCGTTTGTGAATTCCTTTGTGTTCTCAACAAGAAGTGGGTTAGTATGAGCCTATGATACCTATGTTAGACATTAATTAGAAATCTCTTTCAAATTACAAAAATAATAAAATTTTGGTGGACCATCATTTTTTCTTACTATTGTTGTGTTGATCTAAGTTTCAATTAGCCAGTTGAAATATTGAGTATATTTATAATTGATTGGTATACTAGTTGAAAAATAAGTAGTAATTGCAATTGTATTTCTCATACTTAATAGTTATTCTGAAAAAAATTTTTACTGCATAAATTAGACTATATAATTTGGATAAATGTTTATTCTTAATTATAAATAATTTATTTTAATCTTTTATGTATTTACAGTCTGTGTATTACAATAGCTGATCTGTAAATTAACATCATACATTGTTTGAAATTTTAGATCATATTTAACTGTAACTGTATATACTTATTTTGAACCAAAGTAAGGTTTAATTTAATCTTATTAAAATACTAGTATCAAATTTCTATGGTATTATGTTTCAAGATCTTAATAATAAGATTAAATATTGAGTCTAACTTTTTGTATGTGTTGCATATGTTACTGTAGACAATGGATTTTTTAAAAAAATGTATGATTGAACAGTTCCCTGAATATTCGTAATCTTATTAATATGCATACATATTTCATTTTAATTTTCTAAGAATTGAATATATGAAATCTGTTTTTTTGGCATTCTGGGTCTTTGTCTAAGTTATTTACTTCTCTAACAGCTAGTTTCTGAGTTTTTAAAATACATAAAAGTTAATTAAAAATTGGAGTAAATGTAGTACCCTATTGATATAAATATTATTATTAAAAAGAAATAATAAGCATAATGCTTTACCAATTTTAATCAAGTCATATGAGCTGAAAAATCTATGCATCCTATTTGTGTCATGGTAAAATTTATCATAATCATATGAAAAATTTAACATAATTAAGCCTTTAGTCAATATAACCTTAATTAACTGTCATTTATAGCATTTTTCATTGTCTATTTATTTATTAATATGATGTGAAAACAGTTGAAAGCTTTTAAAAATTCTTTACTATTTTTATTCATTTAATAATTTTTGTTGTCAATTTAATAGTTAGGAGAGTATACAAATGTCTAATGGAATTAACACTGCAATCTGAAATATTGACTTAATCAACATTGTTATCTAAAATTTAGCATAAACAGATAAAGCATAATATTAAAAGATAAGGCATACAATGTTAAAAATGAGATTTTTTGAAATTGTTGTTTAGTCTACACATTCTGTTAATTCAAATTTTGTTTATATTAGGAGCTCTAAATGGAAACATTGTTGCTGGCTCTTATTTGGAGAAGTTAGAAAGATAATTCTAAGAGATAGACATTAAAGAAAAGTCTGAGGGATCCTGCACAACCAAACAACCTCCAAATAGATGGTTAGGTGACGTCGAAGAGACTTGAAAATTGACTGTTAGAAAGTGCATGTTTGACACAGCTAAAGCCTGCAAGCGACGGATCTGTTTGTGGAAAATAAAAGTGAATCACAACAAGGGAGAGATATCATATTTAAACTATGCGAATCAATCAGCTTTTTGAATTTGCACACAAGTGTACTAAAAGTGCTTTTCAGTCGCTTCACGTCATAGGAACTACTGTAATATGACAAATTTGATTTCATTTGATTATAAAAAGATTAATATTTTTTAGGCTGTTATGGTAATGTTTATATCAATTTAGTAATTGTGTAATTCTTATATCTTATTGAAGACAGAGTTTAAATTATGTCATATTCAATGTTTAAAAGTTTTAATATTGTGTTATGTGTTTTTATTCAGTATATATATTTATTATTATATTAATTATATCTTGTTGAGTTCACACCAATTGTGAAATAAGAAAAGCCTTTGAAAATTTATGCTTTATGAACTTGTGTCGCTATATAAATAATTCGCTCTTGAGATTTAATTTTTGTAGGCGATAACTTTTTTTCCTAATTTAATTTTCAGATATTACGTGATGAGTAAATTATCATAAAAATTAAATACTTCAAATAGAAAATGGGTATAACAAATTGTGTTTTAAGTCACGGAATCTTAAGAAAAATGTCAATAGAATGACAGAGTAAAATAATTCAAATTTTTTATTTATATTAGTTAATAACTTGTGTCATTTGAGCTTTTATTTGTAGCTATTATTACTACTCTAACCCCTATTATGTTTTAATGATTAAAGTTAACTATAATTTAAATATCAAATATATCTAAAATTAAAATGGTTTGTATTTAAATCTATAATAGCAAGCAAGTACATTGGTCAAGATGTAACATAACTATATAATTATATTTTACAATGTCCGATTTCAAAGTAAATGAACAATGTCAAATTAGATTGATTTCAAATATTTTTGGCGGCATTTCAAACATTATTTGGTATATGTGTTATTTGTATTCCATTTTATTTATCAATTACTTAAATATAAACCAAAGTTAATTGATTTAAATGAAATCATAATTTCATAATTAGATTGTTTAAATTAATATCTATAGATATATACACTTAACATGGTCTCCTTTTTGTGCATGGGTATTTGCATTTGTCAAACATTTCCGTGGCTTAATTATTAAAATTTATTTTGTCAGTTCAAAAGATATTTAAAAAAAGTTAAAAATTAAGATTTTGACTTATTTTAGTCTGGTTTTTGGCTATTCATTACATAATATTTCTAATCCTCAATCAATTTTCATAAAATATGAAGAATGCATTTACACTTTTCTAATGTTGCTGCAAAACATTTTTTGTGTAGTATTTTAGATTCAAATATTATTGACAATTATTTCTAATATATTAATTAATTGTTAAAAAATTTCATTAACTGTGAAGAAGTTTAAAAAATAAAACAGTTTATTTGATTTTTATAAACATAATGCAAGCTATAGCTTTTGACAAAGTGTGAATTGAGGTCAGTGTTTTATTTCCCTGTATAAATCAGGTGACTTTATTTATTTACACAATTGTATTAATGTTTTATTTTCTAATTCAGAGCAGTTTACTAACCTTCCTTTATCAAATTGTAGTACCTCACTATACTTATGTTAAAAATAAACCGTTACACCATCCCAGTATACTGGGTTCCTGTATCATACCGGCTTATGAAACACCGGTCCCGGTATGTTACTGGTTCCGGTATCATACCGGAATAAATTTTATACCGGCTTATGAAACACCGGTTCCGGTATAATACTGGTTCCAGTATTATACTGGAATAAATTTTATACCGGCTTATGAAACACCGGTTCCGGTATCATACCGGGATCCATTTGATACCGGCTTATGAAACACCGGTTCCGGTATGATACTGGTTCCGGTATCATACCGGGATCCATTTGATACCGGCTTATGAAACACCGGTTCCGGTATGATACTGGGTCCGGTATAATACCAGATCCAGTATCATACCGGAACCGGTGTTTCATAAGCCGGTATAAATTTTTTTATACCGGGAATTTTTTCCAATAGGGCACTTTATGTTAAAATGGAAAGCTGACATATTTTCTCGTTGGGCACAAGCAGCGGGCACACCGAGATCGATCGACGGGTGCCATGGTGCCCGCGGGCATAGGGTTGGATCCCTGGTGTAGGGTATACCGGGCAGTGGCACTAAACTAGACCTAGTATATATTTCGGACATTTACCATAGGTCTAGTCATACTAGGTCTAGTTAAGTGCCATTGGCCGGTATAAATGTAAACGTATACCGGGCAATGGCACTTGACCTTAAAAAACATCAGTGTAGGGTATACCGGGCAATGGCACTGAACCTTAAAAAACATCAGTATAGGGTATACCGGGCAGATGTATACCGAGTAGTGGCACTTAACTAAACCTAGTGAATTTTTCGGACTTTTACCAAAGGTCTAGTCATACTAGGTCTAGTTAAGTGCCATTGGCCGGTATAAATTTGCCCGGTATATCCTACACTGATGTTTTTTTAAGGTTCAGTGCCACTGCCCGGTATACCATACACTGATGTTTTTTTAAGGTCAAGTGCCTCTGGCCAGTATACATTTTCCCGGTATACCCTACACTGATGTTTTTCTAAGATCAAGTGCCACTGCCCGGTATACATTTGCCTGATACTTCAAACACTGATGTTTCTTCTAATCGATCGTCAGTAAGTATTAAAATATCGAATAAATGTAATCTATCGTCAGTAAGTATCAAAATACCGAGTAAATGTAATTATGTCCACGAATAAATTAATATCAAATCGGATGTAATAAATATTTCGGACATTCACCAAAGCGACTATGTGATTGTCAACGTTTCATACTTTGCCGGTAACATATATATATATATACCGGTATCATTTCTTCAGTTTATGAATTCCAAATTTATTCATACATTACCTTTTTGGCATGTTTTGCCATCAAATGTAAAACCATGTTTGCAGCTACACTTCACTCTCCCGGGTTCAACTAAAGCATCTTCACAAATCTCATTCTCTCCACAAGGGTTAAGATTTGATGGACAGAAGTCAGCTGTAACAATTTAAGTATAATTTACTTTTCAATCTGTTAAAAATATTGTGGTGTTGATATTTTTTTTCTTGAGGGCTTTTTCTTTTCTAGATAAAGATTTTCTTAAAATTTTATAGCACTTTTTTTCTTGGAAAAGTAAGCTAGGAGACGACGAAGGTAGTTATGAAGTTAGTGTAGGTGAATAATTGAAATAAATGAATATTTTCGATTATGACAGAAAATCAAAATCAATTAAAAATTATGTTTAGGGTTTCCAGGATAGGAGGATGCTTCACGTAATAAATGTCGACAACACACATTGAAAATAAAAATGTAGTAAATAATGTAGTAAATGTAAAAACTTTTAGATAATTTAAAGTGGTTATTAATCTTTTATTTCGTAAAATATTAATGTAGAGATAGAGTTGCGAAATAAAAGGCATCAAATAAACATTTTAAGTAGAAAAATAAATTTTAAATAATGATATTTATAAGAACAAGCCGTAAATCCTCCATCTCCTGCCTGATTCTTTCAATGTTTTGAAACATGAGGAAAAATAACCACAATTTGTCACAAAGGCACTGAACTTTCAGCTAACGTACTGGAAATGTTACAATGTTTTGTAACATGATATAAAATGAGCAACATTAACAACCAATTTCAGCTCTACATGGTGTAAAGTAACATAATTGTATCTCTAAAGCACTGAACTTTCAGCAATACCTAGAGTATTAGTCTCCATGACAATTGAGAACTGCCCACCAAATCGGAAGAAGAACACCCATGATTGTTGCTCCGACTGCCCACGTCGACAACGGAGCAAGGATCCACTGTAGTTAAGCTGCGTTATTTGTACTATCCTTTTCTTTCCCAGGTGGCAACACGCCTGTATCTCAGAAGTGGTGGTTGATTTAGGCGGCCAGTTGAAGTTGGTTCTCCATCGAGCAAGGGGGGACCCCTCGCTAAGAATTTTTCTGGTATGGATTGAGAATGTGTGCTAATTTTTTTGAGATCTTAGAGTGACGATCTTGGATCCTGTTGGATCTATTTCTGCATTTTATTTACCTCCTCCGTAGGAAGGTTTTATTTCATTAAATTATGAGAAGAATTTAATTTGAATTGTATGTTTTTGATAATTTTACCTTGTTAATAAAATGTAACGTGTGCCAGTTTAATGTACCGTTGTTATTCAAGAATAAATGTTGTAAGTATATTTTGTGTTTCAGTCTCCTTTAACATTGTCTTAATGTTTCTATTTTTTTCATTTCAATCAGATATATTTATTCAAAAATTAATTTTTTTATTCTAGAGAATTTGATCAACGTTAATATAATTTTTAATTACAGATCTAATTTAAGGTACCATGTGATTCAGCACTAATTATTATCTCTACTATTTTAAATGTAACCACGGCAGTTATTAAGTTAACATATTTAACAACCACTATTATATTATTATCAATTATTAAAGCACCAAGTAAAAAATATATTAAATTAAATTTCTTATGTTAAGTATAAAAAATACTATATCAAGCTGAATAAATAAAAAAGTAAGAAATAAATATTCCATGGGTGGTTTAAAATACAGAAAGAGATCTTTTATGTGCGCTGTATCGAAAATGAACACTGTCAGAATTTAAGCCAATTCCTCGATACTTACAAAAACTCGGTAAATCTCTGACCAGTATTTGGGGCAAAGTTTCTCATTATCCAAAACTTTAGTTACTCATTATCCAAAAGTCTGTAAACTGAAAGATATTTGCTTACGACGCCATGTTTTCGTTACATTTCGGTCTTGATGATGACTAAATTATGTTGTTTCAAGTATCATTTTATTTATTCAGGTAAATGTTTTATTTGCATTAGTTAAAGTTCATTTCTTTTATGTTGCTATTTTAAATTTGGTTGGCGGTATAAAATGGTTAGAGGTATGTCATAAAATAACCTAAAATAAATAGTTTTGTTATGATAAATAGCGACCTTGGACTGCATTTGAGCTCTTTGAAAACACCTAATAATGGTGCAACCTTCCTCTGCTTTCATAATAGAAAAAAAGAAAGAATGAAAATAGGTATTTCGTTTCTTCAAAAACATCTGGTTTTGGTGCAACCTTCTATTGATATTTAAAGCTTATGAAAATACCAAAATGGGCTAAAATTGGGCAGCATTTTATGTTGCCAGCAAATGAATACCAATTTTTGGTAAAACGTGGCACGGAATTTTGAACAGCGTATTGCATCCGGCTTGCACTGACCACAGTGCTGACGTGAAATATCCTCAGTGGAAGACGGATCATGGGTTAAAGTCCCCTTGCCGTAAGCCTAACCGTGGGAGATTCTCGTGGTCTTCCTCTCCATGTAACGCAAATGCGGGTTAGCTCCATCAAAAAGTCCTCCACGAAGGCAAATTTCTCCCAATACTCGATCCAGGAGTTCCCTTGTCTTCTGGATTGGGTTCAAAATTACAAGGCTACGGAGTTGAACATTAGTAGCCGTAAACCCATTAAGTTGGGTCGGCTGTTCAACGACGGTTATAAAATAAAATATTTAATATGGTTGAAGATAGAAAGATTAAAAATAGATTTTTATACTGAGTTGCAAGGACATTGAACAATGCTGTAATAATTGCTGCTAAAATTAGTTGTAATAAAAGTAGCCATTGAATAATAATTGTTGTATTTATATAACGCGTTAACAGTTTCACTTATAGGGAAATGAAAAAAATAAAAATGTTTGCATTCACTCTTTATAAAATTGAATCAACATTGATTAAGTGATTTATTTAAAAGAGAAATAGGAATGATTTAATAAAATACAAATTTTTTAATTTTAAAAAAATTATAAAATTAAAAAAGAAGTTTAAAATTATATAATGACATAACCGAAACAGCATATCTTATGAATGAGTTAAAATACATTAATCATGGAAAATGTATTTTTTAATTACATTTAAACTGAACTTTTAACACTTCAACTGATATGGCCAAAGAATCAGAAAGCTTAGTGATCGAAAGTTCTAAATAAATTTTAAGTTTAGTTAATTAGTCTTAACCCATTTTATCCCGACTTTTAATATTGAAGTGGTGCAAAAAGTGGCTTTATGAAAAAAAGTAGTATAATATGTTATTCAACTAAATGGCCAATATCAACTGTTTGTTATCATTTCATTTCCAAATGTCCCTGCACCTTATAAGATCTAGTGATAGAAACTTAAATCACTATTAAATTATGTCGAAAGGGAATCTCTTAATTCTCCTAGATAAAAGACAAAACTGAAACAATTGTCCTACCACAATATATATTTTTGTAAAAAGACACCGTCCTATAAATATGACGCTGGGCACTAACAGGTAAAACAGAGATAACACATTAGAGTAATTCAGATTGGTTTAAAAATTCTGTTAGGACAGAAAAATCGCAACCAGGAAGTAAGAGTTTTACTCCAAGGAATTGGATGAAATTAGATTTTTAATTATTGAAAACGATATAAACAACAATTAAATTCAATGGAAGCAACTACTGAAAAAAATGCACATAAAAAATAAAATATCTTCACGCTTTCAAATTTTGGCTGTTTTTAGGAACTGTTCAATCTAAGCAATTATCCAAATCGTACTCACGAATACAATCTTGTTTATCATTTCTCTTGAAATTCTCAATGCATACACAAGCCTCCATTTTGCATTCTTCAAAAGGTTTTGCGCATTTGATGTCCATGAATGGGCAGTTATCAATATCTGGAATAAAATTCAAAAGAATGAAACGAAAAACACGTTTCTCAAAATTGGCTTTTGTATAATCCGACATTTTATTTCAATGGTCTTTTATTTTTCTTAAGTGAATGTTTATTGGTTAATTAGAAACTTCAAAGAAATTTGTTCCATTAAATATCTAGGTGAGTTCAATAATTAAAATATATGTATGTGATAAAAAGTGAAAGTTAGAAACAATAATATTTCTCAGAAGGTAGATAGATAGATATAGATATCGATACTAAGAGCATAGAAAGTTACCAGGATGCTTAAAAATTGTTTGAAAAGCACTAGAAATAATTTTTATATAAAAATAAAATATAGAAATATATTATAAAAAAGGACTTAAACTGTAAAAAAATAAGTTATTTTAAATTCTACAATATATATTTTATGTAAAACTGTGCTCAGTCAATCATATGTTAGTTAAAATAATTCTCAAATATTAAGAATGAATTTTTCATACTTTTGCTAAATGATCTCTTCAGCAGAAAACATGCTCCGCATTTTTAAGGGAACCGATAATTAAAAAAATTAAGTTTGTGTATTATTTTGCAATTATAACCGAGCAAAATGATTAGGTTTGAAATTCATCATAACGGAATCATGAACTAAACTGGGTCACTAGAATCAATCCTTTGCATTCGACTGCCTTTAAAAAGTTAAAAAAAGCTACCACTAAAAGTTTACAAGACAAAACTCCCTGTTTACACTCATGTCGTAAAATATCTCGAGGCTATTATGTTGAAAACACTGTACTTAATAAAATTATTAGGTGCCTATAAGCCCGCTAGTAGCCCCTTACCGTCAGCTCCAACATCAGAAAGCCTGCGCACGGTTTTTTTATAAGTAGCTTGCGCAGACAGCTTAAAAAGTGAACCAGTTGTGCGAATGAACCCAAATTATATTTTAAAAGTAATAGAGAGAAAATTATCACATCAGACCAACCATCTACTACGCTTTTTGCAAATTATTTTATAGAGTGGTAGACCTTTAAAAACCAAAACTTTCAAAGTTTTCGGTAAGTTTGCCTACATTTCAAAAGCCTTGCGATGAAGGATGTTGAACAAGTGGCCTTGCATATGAACTTTTAAATCATTTAAATGTAGTGGTGTGGAAAATAAATGTAAATGAATAAAATATAAACATAGCTACCACTAGAATAAATTGTTACAAAAAGCGTAGAAAGTCAGCATCCTGTATATGTGGGAGTTGAATATGTGTGGGTTGATAAGGAAATCAGGCAAATCAATCCTATTTATTAAATTTAAAAAAATTTTAGACATATATTTGTTACCACTTTCTTCTTATTTTTAGATTTTGAAATAAATGGCTCTTTCCTAATCTGGTTATCCATAATAGTGGTCGGATTGAACTACTTCTTGAGGCTTTCAGTTATCGGATACGTTGTCTTTACCCTTTCATCCTGATCTTGATTTATGGAATGGTTCGATGAGATGAGTATTACGTTGAGTGGCCACTAAACAGGTAATACAATTAAAGATTTGAAATGGTAGGTAATTAACTGGTGACAGTGGCCTTTCAAGTGCAAAGAATAAAATAAAAACTACCTTTTAAGAGAAGAATATTTGATTTTTAAAATCTTGGATCTTAGTTAAAAATGATTGCAGTCTTGCATGTTTTCATAAGATTGTTTCATTTTTTTAACGTGTTGGATTCTTATAAACTTTATATCTAATAAAAATATGCCAACTTGCTCCAGACGCTGGATAAATTTTTTCCAGGGGGAGTCTTTTAATATATGATTCTTGATTTAATAATTCAATTTATTGGGTTTTCATACTCATCACTACTTCTTAATCATTCAAAGGCTTATCTGAAACGCCAATTTGTTACAGTCAAGCCCGCAGCAACCACATTGCCTGCTAACCTCAACGTAACCAAACAAAATGACAAATACTACACAATGGATGGGATTTTTTCCCCTCCCGGTCCCTTAGCGGCTATATATATATATATATATATATGTATATATATATATATATATATATATGTATATATATATATATATATATATATATATATATATATATATATATATGTATATATATATATATATATATATATATATATATATATGTATATATATATATATATATATATACATATATATATATATATATATATATATATATATATATATATATATATATATATATAAACAAGGGAAAAATTACAGAACAATGGAAAAAGGGGAAAAAAAGAAAAATAATAAAAAAAGAAAAATAACAAAAAAACCGGGAGAAAAAAAGGACAAAATTTATTTTTTTTAAAAATCCTGAAAATAAGATATAATCTTTTCATCAACCCACACGATTATATCCGTAATATTAGAAAGCACTCTTTTTGCGGATATAATCATGTGGGCTGATGAAAAGAGTATATCTTTTATTTTCCGGATTTTTGTTAAAAAAATTATTTGTACTTTTTTTCCCCTCCCGTTTTTTGTTATTTTTATTTTTTATTATTTTTTCTTTTTTTTTCCTCTTTTTTTATTGTTCTGTAATTTTTTCCTTGTTTTATCTACATTTTGAACTTATTTTATGAGTTCTATTTACTTGCAGCTTATGCGCAATAAACAAAACTTATTGTTTATCTTAATTTTCTTCGTGTTTTTTCGATTTATTTATTATGATATATATATATATATATATATATATATATATATATATATATATATATATATATATATATATATACAGCAAAACAAATAAATACAAAAAAAACAGAAAAAATTAAGAAAAACAATAAGTATCATTTATAGGAACTATTCAACCCACCGCTTTATCATGGGTGAAAGCGAGACGGAAAAGAGTAAAAGCTGGTAGCAAACCCATTTCAGTTTTAACATGTTTTTGGGAGGAGTTAAACTATTCTCTTTTCCAATTATTCAGCTATATCTACTTTTCTATAAAAAAAATAAGCTGTTTTATATATATGCTACAATAGTAAAAAAATTTCGGTAGATACAGAAATTTTATGTTTCTCGAAAAAAATGCTAGAATGAAATGCCTTTCGTACCAGTTTTTGCTCTTTTCCGTCTTGCTATATATAGGCTTTCAGCCCTACGCTTTATATAAGGTAAAAATGTTTAATGAAAGAAGCTATCTGAAACTTAATGCATATGTGGTAGATAACTATTTTAATGTTTCTGAGTTAAATTAATAATTTAACCCTTTGATCATGATGTCAGTGACATTCTTTCATGGGTGAAAGCCCTTATATAGCAAGACGGAAAAGAGAAAAACCTGGTATGTAAGACATTTCATTTCACCATTTTTTACGAAAAAAATAAAATATCTCTAACTATCAAGATTTCTTTTAAAATTTTAGCATATATATAAAACTGCTTCTTTTCGAAGATAAAGTAGATATTGCTGAATAATTTAAAAAAAAGAATAGGTAAACTCCTCCCCAACACTAACTATAACTGAAAAAGTTTCACTACCAGCCTTTCCTATTTTCCGTCTCACTTTCACCCCTGCATTCTTTGGTTAAATAATCTGTGGTTTAGTTAATAAAAAACTATAAATAGAATTAAAATGTATGAATTCCTTCCTATAAGATTTAAGTGGATAACTCTTAAGCAATTTGACATTGCAAATATTGTAAAGCATAAATTAGCTGAATGCCATAAAGTTTCTCATTTTTAAATGTAAAAATTATGTAAAACAAATATTTTGTAAATTTATATTTTTATTATTTAATATAAATAATTTATTTAGTGTAGTATAGCAAACTTTTATGTATTCTTTCCTATTAGTTCTTTTATTACAGTTGCTTTGCAGCAGTTTCTTTTTACAAAAACTAATAAATTTTATGATCGAATTTTAAGTTGAGGAGGGGGGAGTATTTAAAGGATAAATTAACTCAGAAATTTTGCTAAATTATTTTTTTATGATTCGCTGAAGTATAGTTAGAGATTCGCTCTTTAAAAAAATGAGTTCAAATTTTTACAAATGTTAATTTCTTGAAGTATGTTGATGTATGTAAATTTAAAAAAAAAATGCCAATATTTTGACTCAAACAAAAACATATTACAGCGGATCATAGAGTTTAAATAGCAAGGTTAGAGAATTAAAAAAAAAATTAAAAGATAATAATTCATAATGATTTAGTTTTTGGCTGCTTACTAGGGTCTTAGTTTTCGCTTCATTAACGGAAAACTAATGGTCAAAGTGAAAATTATATAAATAACCATTTTAAAAATGCACATGCTTTATAACATTTGTAAAATAACAAGTATTTTTCAGAATTAGAATTTTTAAAGAAGTTAGCTGCCTTCTAATATAAGAGTTCACTCATGAAACTACTGATCATGCATGAAATATCCTATTACCCTACAATTGAGCTCAAGAATTTGCACTTCATATGATTTCCGAATGATACTAAGTAAACTTGGTTTCTAGTAAAACAAATGGATATTATTTACATACTCATTTCGTTAGTTTATTAAAAAAATAGTTTAAAAAATTAAGAGAAAAGAAAATTTAGGTTTATAATACCCCAAATTAAACGAGAGTAACACTTGTTACAGTTTTTAACTCTGACATTCTTTTTATGAGAAAATTTCTTTTGCCGACGATTTTGTTTAATTTTTTATTATTAATTAAAGCCAGCTTACGCATTCTTGTAATTTTTGCATTTTAAATTTGAAACTTTAAAGTCGAATGTCAGGCATGAAATGACCCCCAGTTCAACGAATCAAAGTTAAATAGTTGCAAAGCTGTTTGTTTCGAAAAGAAGTTACTACTTCGGTATAATGAAACAATTATCAATGAATTATTAATATTCTTGTTTCCTTATTACGAAATATTAGATCCAAATCTGCATTCATCATTCACGTGTATTAAAACTATTATTATAGGTTATTTAAGTAGAAAAAAATTCTAATGTTAGAAAAAGAAAAATTTTTGAGATGATAATTCTAAAAATAACACGTTTTTTGAATTTTTTTACAATTTTTTATTTTAGTAGTTGTTTAACGAAACAAGGCATATCAAACACTTTTCTGATATGGCAATATTTTTTTAGCAGATATTTTTAAATTTTTAAAAGAAAAGGGTAACTTTCTGTAAGTTAGCAGGCAAGAATAACTATTAACGTCAAAATAAAATTTTATGTCCATAGTTTTTTTGTTCATTTAAAAAAAAAAAAAAAAACAATCTGTTGTATGTTTTTGCTGTGCTCACATACGCATTTACTTTTCATTACTTATATAAAGAATAAAAAAAGAAAAATATACTAATTTATCTTCATTTTTCGAAAACAATAGTATGACTAGTAAATAGTCAGGTGTTCTGCATCGAATGATACTGATTAGTAGAATATTTTTAATTTCTTGACAAGATTTAATTCTCAGCTAGCTGGCAATAATTCTAAGTTTTCTTTCAATAAAAACTTAACAATAACTTAAAAAGTAATTTTATTTTAAAGAAAAACATAAATTAAAATACTAAAACAATTGGTTAGTATATTAATGGAAAAATAATATGTATGGTAGCATAAAAAATAAGATTTTGAGAAACGTTCAAATTCAATTAAAAAGTTAGAAAAATAATTCTGCGAAACACGCGCAGGCAGGTAATTTACAAATGTAAAGATGTTTTAAGATGCTTAAAAATGTTGACTACGCATTCGTATTAATAATTATAAAATATATATTCAAGAAATTGATAAATATATTATTCCAAATCTATGCATACGTATGCTTATTATGGAAATTGTATCAGTTATTGAAAAAGAAAATTAAAAAAAATAAAAAATAATCACATTAAATAAGCACAATCTGGTGCATTAATTATATTCTATCAGAAGCACGCTTTTATAAAACTAGACATTCGTTGAATAAAGTGTTTTTTATTCAAAATAGTTTATTGAAATTTCTTTAATAAATTGCAAGGGCAGTGCTGGACAGCGCTCAGTAATTGCCTTAATTATGACTCCCACCCCTAACGGTATGCTGATTGCGTTGCTGGTTGGTTACACTTCTAGGTAGATATCTCTTCTCATTGACATATGAGGGGTGCAATTTATAAAAATCAAGCACTATCTTGGTTATATGCTTCTACTTGGCCAAGAAATATATCAAAATATATTATGCCAAGTTATTAAATTTGAGATATTGCAAACAGGATTGGATTTACAACTATAAAATAATACATTTACTGATAGTATTACATTTATCAATACAATTTTATTATCTTTATGGGTAAGCGAATTTACAAATGTGTGGAATTATAAATTTTGGAATGAAAGAACGGGTGAACTTATTCATTTGCGAAAGTTGTGTTATTCTCTTTTCAACTTTTGATTTATTGTGAATAAAATTTTTTGATTAGGACACATTTAAACGCATTATTTCGCATAAATATAGTATCCAATGTTTTGTAGTTAAAATTAAGAAACCGATTCAATCACGAGATTGCTTAAGAGTAAAAATGAAATAATTTTTTTAAATTTTACAAAACAACTCTATTATGGTTTTACTCGATGAGGAAAAATTTTAAACACTGAGAATAACTTTCTAATTTTAGGAAAATAGAGTTAATATAGTTTCAGTTAATTTTTCTGATATTATGGTATTTTATAAAAAATATTTCTTAAAATTTGTTGCAAGATTTTCTTATTAACTCTTAAAATACGATGAAAAGTCTATTAATAACAGCGATATCAAATAAATTACTTACTTTTATTTTTTTTACAAATTTATAAGAAATTCTTGCAACGACTTTTATGATAAAAGTTATTTATATATATAAAAACATTTTTTATTTATTTTTATATATATATATATATATATATATATATATATATATATATATATATATATATATATATATATATATATATATATATATATATATATATATATATATATATATATATATATATATATATATATATATAAATTAACTGAGACTATATCGACTCGACTCTCATAAATTAGAAAGTTACACTCAATATTTTTTGCCGGCCAGATGGCCGAATGGTTAGCGTGTCTGACTGCGAAGCCAATGGCCGCGGGTTCGAATCCCGCTCTGGGCATGCATGTTTCTCTCTCTGTGTTGTCTTCTGATGTGTGAATGTGGCCCACCCTATAAACGGGTTTGTGGCAGTGTGGCGTGGGTAACGTTGCTCGCCTCCGTGACTTTGGTTCACAGGTGCCCACTGTTTAACGATAAATTAGCAACACTTCCGGCATCTTCTATGGCGAAGAACGAAAGTTCAGTGCCTGCTGTTATTTAAATATTTTAAGTTTTACTTTTCCTAACAAAACCTTAAAAAAGTTGGTGTTTTTTAATGTTTTTAAATTTTTTATTTCATACTTTTCAAGCTTAGGATTTTTATGAAGTGATTAAGGAATCTGCCTTTTCCAGTATTTTCTCCTTTTTCTAAATTTGGTATTGACAGCAAAACTCGATATAAAATCATATTTGTATTGCAAATAACTATAGAGTAAAGCTTATATTAATCTGCTGTTCTACTAAATTATTAACTGAGAAGATAGAAAGGATAACGATAGAGGTTTTTTTTTTATTAGCAATCAAAAATTAGTTAAATAGTATTAAGTTACATACAAAAAAATTATAAGAGATGATTTCCTAATAATTAATTCTTCTCTGGAATTTAGTGGTAATTTTAATTGTTCATTGATCGGAGTCAAGTTTACGGGAAAGTCCATAATCAAAGTTGGATTCGAACATTTCAACAGGATTTACAGCTCTAATCAACGCAACAAAATCAAACAAAAATAAAAGGCATGTACCAACACAATTAATAAAGACAAAATGTTTCCACTTTTTTTTAATTTATAGCCCTTGCCGATGGCTTTATATGTTATTAGACAAGGACCATAGCACAGTAGTATCTATTGTAAACAGCACCAATTTCCATTACACCAGTAAAGCTAATTACCAAATTTAAGTAATCATTATCGGTGACAATAATCAATATCTTTTCTCTATTGATTTTGCTTTATTGAAAATAACTTATTTGTAATTCAATTACCGTTGATTTGAAATCATTCAGCTCTGAGGAAACGCAATTTAAAGCCATTATTCTAGACAAAATAATCTTGAGGTTTCAGATAACTTAAAAGAGACTGAATCGGTGACGTATTAACAATTCACATGCTGTCCGCAGAGATGACTGAGTTTGTGAAGAATAATTAAGCATTAAGGAACATTCAATAAAATCTTAAACAGATCAGTTATAACAATGACTAATCTTAAACTAATGCGAAAAAATAATTTTTCAAACAACTCTCCAGAATCGAATAATAAAAAATTTTAAAACGATTTTTAGAATCGGGGGTTAAAATTGCTTTTTGTACTCAATGTTTAAATTTCGGAACTCCAGCGACAGCAAAATCGTGTTCCGCGACAAGGACAGAGGAAAATACTGAATCAACACAAAAGAAAAGTTAAAAATAACTAATCATTAGTAAATAAAAAATTTCAAAGTGAATTTCAATTAAGTGGATATTTAAATTAGTGGATATTTTAATTAAGGGCAAGCTGAATATCTTAAAAATAATATTTGAGTTTTTTGAAAACTTCATTATTGTATAATGTGTAAAACAAATGAATTAGTTTAATATACTTAATTAAGACGAGACTAAGTTATACAATCTTAATTTATTGGAATCCTTTTTTTTATTTATTTAAATGATAAGCGGCAACTCATATGTACACTCTTTAATACGTGTTCTATTACTTCAATCCTTACATTAGGGATATGCAAGTAAATTATTCTGTTTCAAAAGAGACTGCAAGTAAATAAGAGTGATATGAAACTTTTGAATAGTAATTTTGCATTTAATAAATTTAAAATAATTTTCTGGATAAAAACATATTTTTATAATACCCATCTAATTTTCTGCTAATTAAAATGCAGTGCTTTTATATATTATTAAATATGGAGTTAGAGTGCATCAAGACTTCCTCAAACCAGAATGACGATTTTTTTTCAGTATTATTCTCTTATCTAAACCAATTCACTTTTCATTAAGTATCTAGTTGACTTATTGTCTACGGAAATTTAACAATCGTCATCTAGTTGCGCCTGAAAAATGTAACTAAGATATTTTTTTTTAGTTCAATGCATGTATGTAATAATATAATATAATAATTTTATCCATTCTAGTAAGAAATATTAACTATTTTACTTCTATTATTTTTAAACAATAGTATTATTAAAATCTTTAATCAGATGCTTTTGATGGTAAATTTTAAGAGACCGATAAATTTTATATAAATAACAAAAATATCCGATTTAATTAAAATTTATACGAATTTGGAGTAAAAAAAAATAATTATTGCCAACTTTGGCTTCTGGTCAGAGTTGTAGTCATAAACCTTTTAGTACATGAACGGTAAAATTTTAAATATTTTACGTGCATATTTTTTAAACATAATATGCAGAAGTTTGGTTAATATAGAGCGGTTAAAAGTGGTTTAAAATTCACTAAAATTAAAGTATCAAATATTGAAGTAACGTTTTAACAATTTAATTAAAATTTGGTACTGCACCCAGAACTTTTACTTTTTAACCAACATAAGACTAGGCAACAAATATATATATTTTTAATCAATATTTTTGAAGAAATTGCATCGGTCAAATTAAAATTAGACCGATTTCCGAAACTCTCTCCCTTGTCATCTTAAAATGAACTAAAAAAAATTTTTTTCTTAGTTTAAATATAGTTCGTATTTTAAAATTACAGAAGTATCAAAATTGACAAACCTATAAAAAATTCCTTTTAAAAGAAAATTATCAAAAGATGAAGGAACACTTATTGAAAAATCCCACCACAGCACACTAGCTTCTGGCAAACAATATTGGCGACACGATGCTTTTATCAGAAATTGTTTTACTGCATGAATGAAGTAGAAGGGATGGTCATAAGGATTGCCTTGAGCGCAGTCCACCAACCTTTCTTAAAGGGGGATAAGATGTTAGCAGCGCAGTCCACCATATTTTAGAAAACCATTAGCGCAATCAGCTATCACCGAAATTGCAAATAAATTATTAAACAACTAAAAAAGAAGCATCGTATTTTATAGTTGGAAAGAAATAAAAATAAAAAGATTAGGAAACGATTATTAGCGAAAAAAATATGAATGAAATTTTACGCTACGCGCCCGAAGTCAAGTTCCTCGCAAGTTAATCACATTTTAATATTAATCGCCCCATTTAATTATTTCTTTATTGTCGCCAAATTATTTTTTTAAATAATTCATTTTAACTTTTTATCAGCTCCTAATAAATAAAAACAGTTGAAACTTTAGATTTTTCAATTGAAAAATATGTAGATTAATATAGTATAAAAAAATTCATACCTTATAATTCAAAATTTTTTCATCCTCAATTTAACTAAATAATAAAAAATAATTAATAATTATTAAAAATTATTTTTTTCAAGAAATTATTCTTGACTAAATGAGTTTTATGAGTGGGTGCAATTTTCTTTGAATTGCTTTATTAGTTTTAAAAATTATGACTAAAAACGTAAAAAGTGAAACTAACATTAAGGGTATGAACTTTGGATCGCTCTCAACTATGGGGACCATATTTCCCAGATTGCGGCTACCCCCTATATTTTGAAGGTTAAGAATACAAATATGTAAAAGTAAATATATGTTTATTCAGAGAAAGTACGTTTTTGTGTCTGATTTTGTAACTTAATTAATAGTTAGCACTAATTAATTAGCATATTTGAGGTCACCCCCAGGAACTATTAAGATTTACACTTAGTTCATGAAAATCCCATCATTAGAATGAAAGTTATTCAGGGTGATTCGTTTTTTTAATTAATATTTTTTTTTTATTTATTTATTTTTACTATTTTTTTTTGTGGACTGTACATCTCATCAGAAAGTGCAATTTTTTTAAGAAACTACAATTTTGTTTTTACTAGTATATATTTTTTTATTATCCCATAAAAATAGTTATAAGTTCCATAAATACGAGATATTTGTGTGTTTCTATTAAAGGAAAATTTATTTGACAATTTACTTATAATTCCAGATTTAATTTATAATATAGAATAGTATTTAAAAAGTAACTGGAATATTATTATTAGATTATGTATAGACATTTTTGTATTTCATTCAATATTTTATTTAATTTACTATCCTTTTTCATTTCCTTCCTTCGGATAATTAAATTTCTAAAAATCAACAAGTTTTTAAAATATGTTGTTACAAGAGCAAAAGTGTCGGGTAATTTGAATGGTTCATATATGATAAAGTAATTAATAACTACTATACAATCATTAGTAATTTACTGTTTTACTTTTACATTTATATTTACAATTTTATCAACGAGCTGCATTTTAGAAAAAGATTGTTTCATTAACATGCACGGCAAAATACAGTATATAAGCAAATATTTTGAATTAATCATGAAATTTTTCACTACATTTTTGTTTTCTTTCTGGGGCTTTGTCTTAAAATAAAATGTTTGGAAATTTGGTCATTTAAAAATAGATGACATTCGCCATATATTTTCTTCAAAAGTATAGATACTGGTGATAATCTTGAAATTGCAAGTAAGGATATAATTTAATAAGTAAAAATTGCATTCACTATTTATATTGGTGTAATTTTTATGCTCCTGTTATTTTATTAAAGGAAGAGATTAACCGATAATTTTTGGTTAGTATATAAATTTGATATATTATGGTGGAGCTTTCTAGATATTTTGCATATGTCTTGTATGTCGAGGAGGTATGTTGGGAATTTAAGTCAAAAAAAATTTTCACTTCGGCTTTTTTCCCAACTTGCACCCATGACTATAATGAAATTTTCATGATAAAGTAAAAATTTTTTGTTTGCTTTATGGGGTTATGTTTTAAAGAATAATGTTTGGAAATTTGGTAATTTAAAAATATATGACATTTACAACATGTTTTTTTCAGAAATATAGATATCTGGTGATAATCTTGAAATTGCAAGTAAGTAATGATATAATTAATAAGTTATTTATGTATAAAAAGTTATTTATATATAAGTTATATGTTAATTGCTTCGGTATATATATATATTCTTACTGATTTAAATAAAGCTTTTGTTCTATAAATATGTTTGTGTCATTATAAAAGCATACTTATACTTTATGATAAAATTAAT
This sequence comes from Parasteatoda lunata, assembly GCA_949128135.1. Classification (NCBI taxonomy): domain Eukaryota; kingdom Metazoa; phylum Arthropoda; class Arachnida; order Araneae; family Theridiidae; genus Parasteatoda; species Parasteatoda lunata. The sequence continues at coordinate 8,744,424 of OX421978.1, forward strand.
CTTCATATAATGAATTGCCTATTTCATAAAGTTCTAGTCTATGTCATCAAAGTAATGATTCAGCTTATTTATTAAGTCACATTAAATCATTTTTATCACATTTATGCAAAACAAAAGAACATAGAAAGAAATTAGATTGACAGATGTTAATTTGTAAGATTACTGCTATAAATAAAAAAAAATTCAGAATAATGATGTGAATTTGCTATGAATATTTCAAAGGTTTATAAAGAATAAAAGTTTTTTTGTTTTTTTAATAAAATTTTACGTTAAGTGTACTTTCCAATAACATTTTGTTTCATAAATGTAATGCTAAGTACTAATTTTCAATATTTTGAAAAATATTTTTATTTTTAATCAATTGATATTTATTTAATATAATTACTCTTAAAATAGTTTTGGATAAATCTTATGAAAATAATCAAAAAAATCCTTAAAAACTAATCCAAAAATTTTTTAATGCATTATTTTAATTATTTTCTATCATGCTTTTTTGATGGTCCATTTTAAATTTATCATTTTAAGGCAAAGATTATGTATACACCATTATTCAGATCATAAAAAAATTGGATTCTTATTTTTAGCTTTTAAAAATGAAATAATAAACAATAAATCGAATAAAACTAATAAGGAATCGCCTGTCCTCATATCTTCACAGCCACCTCTAATCACTTACAGCAACGCTCTTTTCTACCTTCTGCTCGTGACGTCACAAACAAGCTCCTAGGCCTTCTACTCAAGGTGGTTATGCCCAGATCCAAATGCAAGACATTTGTACTTCTCCCTTTCGTACCTGTATATTATATCAATTATTAATCGGACTCTTTCTTCCTTTTTTTTTTTGTATATATTATTATTCGTTTTACTGTTTACTTATATTTTTTGATTTCACACCTTCGTTGCCTATTGGCAAATAGTTTTGCTGAAGGGGCAAGAGCCACAAGGCAAGAACCTCTCTAAATACTATTGCATTAAAGCATTTTACAGTCAAGCCGTATTGATCCTTTTAAAAATCTGCAAAAATAACCAAAATTTGCAGATTTTAGTTTCTAGATTTCGACCGTTTTTTAAAATATATTGTCGATTTCGGAGCAGTTGTCATCTGTAAATATACTTTTTGTTAAACAAAATTTTTGTTTCGTCCTTAACGGATATCAGTTTTTTAAAAAATAGAACCAAATGTATTTTTAACTTAAAAACTGCAATAACAAACCAAGTTAAATGTTGTTGGGATTGTTAACAAATCCTTACCTTCACATTGCTTCTTTTCATAATTGTAATATTGGTCTTTGGAGCAGTCACAATAACCAATTCTTGTTTTGAAATCAAATCGGCATCTTCCTGCTGGGCACTCGGTTTTCCCAAGTCCTTTGGAGCACCAATAACTATCTCCGCAATCTGGTCCACCAAATGGATAGTTACAAATACATCGTTCCTTTCCATCTTCCTCCACCAGACAGACTCCAAAATTTTTGCACAAGTTTCTCTTACATAGTTTGTACTCTGAAAGAAAGCAGAATTCATTATTTGAATACTTTTATGATGTTACTAATGTCACTTGCAGATACCATAAAGCCTGCTATGATAATCATTAGCAATTTTAAGACAGTGGGTGCGTTTTTTGTTTTTCAGTGGTAATATCTATGGCCCTTAATTCTACTTAAACACGCACAAGTCACAGCCAGTTTTACAGGGAGGACAAATTCATACTCCATTCATTCCTCCACAGATCGTTATTTTGAACTGAACTAGAGAATGATCAATCTCCAATTCAGTACCTCCAGAGGAATTGATTTGTTATAGGAACGTGGAGGAATTTGTGACCCTTAAAGGTTTAACGTGCACCAGTCACCGTTTAATAAACGGGGATTCTTCGGCCGGTGGGATTCGAACACCCGATCTCACGAATACGAGATCATCGTCCAACCAACCTGGCTATCCTGGCCCATACTTTTAATATACACTATACAATAATTACTCTTATTGCCCTTTGTTGTTTTGCAATTCATATATTATTCATATATAGAAATATTAATATAATTACCAGTATAATTGTACAATTGTGTTATACATAACATAATTATACCGTTAATTGCCTTAATCTTTCTAGTACAAAAAAAAATTACAATAAGATTAATTATTCCTTTTATATTGATAGATATTAACTTAAATTCACTTGGAAAGATATTAACGCTATAGACTTAAAACAGGTCATGATTTGCTATCGGAATCATACTAGCATCCTGAAAAACGGGAACACTAGATCTTTAGAGAGCAGGTAATAGAAATGCTGAATACTTTCCATTATGCCCAGGACTCTATCCAGAATTTCAGACAAGCGGAGATATCTTGATATTATACTAGGACGCTAAAACGTAAGAGATTCTTAATGAAGTTTTTGAGCCTTTTGGGATCATCACGATTCACTAATGTAAATCTTGTATTTGTTTATATATATATATATATATATATATATATATATATATATATATATATATATTGTTTAAGTTGCCTCTAAATTTATAGATTGATTTTCAAATAAAGCCGTATAAAAATAAAAGATGCTACTCTTTTGCATTTAATGAAAACTACTTATATATTATTCATAAAATAACCATTAACAATGATTATCTGAAATTATAATAGCTTATATATTGTTCCAAAACAAAAGGGTATATTTTGTGCTACGTAGAACAAAACAAAAACAACAAATAAAAGTACAAAAATAGGCATACTATAATTTCGGTTCTATAAACAAGAACCCACCATCTGGTTAGAACTCTCCACTGAATTTTTTTTCTTGTTTATGGAACGGAGCTACAGTATGTCTATTTCTGTATCGATGTTTGGGTTTTATTTACGTTGTTTTTTTTTCTTTTTCTAACATCAGAATGTTGTTTAAAAAAATCACGCAATCTTCAGAAGTAAGTTGATTGCCATTGATATTGGACTTGATTCGATTCTGTCTTCTCTCGGCTTGTCTGCTGTATGGATCCTGCTGAGAGAGGAAGTTCAATTCAGCACCTTGTTATATTTCATAAAGTGGGCTGAAGGGCAATTGTTAACCAACTGGAGCACTTTTCAACCTTTCGTGAGGAGCACTTCCAATGGATACCATCCCAAGTTGATATGCATGCTAATCAGACGGCATATACTTTGACCAAAGAGGTAAGCCATTGGACACACCTGATTCACTAACTTCCTTGGACCAAGGCTCCAAATAAGTTAGGCTAACTATTAATAGCACATGCTAACTATTACTAGATAGATATTCGATAACTAACATGATAAATATTACTAGAACAATATATAATGTGTAACTATTACTAGCATAAGCACAAATTTGATTAACTTGCGCATGTGTTAGTAATAGTTGAAGTAACTGCAAACGTAAGTCCAACAAGGCTAATTGTTTGGAACTCAAGTGCTAAGAAAGCTGAAAATGCTTCTTAGACCACCATCTCACTTGTTCCTCAATGGTAATAGGGAAAGTACCCTTGGGATGCTTTATTACTCAAGTTTTGTTGGTGGGACCAGACGGCCATTATCAGGCTAATCAGTGGACATTTGTGATTTCTGTCTTATTCCAATGGAAAAAACAAGTTTTCCCAACCAGTGTGAAATGTGCTGAAAATCAGGCCCTTCTTGATCTTATACTAGATTACCTGGGGCTTTCCAGACAAGATCTTTTCCACAAACCCAATTCTTGTATTAGACCGTCGTAGAGTGAGAGATTTTATAGATCTGATTTAGCGTTGCTAAAAATCGGGGATATGAAACAACAACAAAAATGTAATGAAAAAGTTCATGCAAGTTTCAAACTACCCTATTTAAGAACACCCATCTTGATTTATATGAGTTTCTCGACAGTATATTTTAATTTGAAATTTTTAAAATTTTTTAGAAAAAAATATCTGTAACTTACTTGGAGTAGTTGAAGAGAAACTTGTCTTCGTTGTTGCTTGAGAACTGGGCGTTGAATCAGAAGAGATGAACATAGATGAAGTAGCCGATTCAAATTCTGTCACTGAGTATGAACCATGCGGCGAAGTTTCAAATCGTTTGAATAAAGGTGAAAAATAGTTAGAGTCATCAGTGAGGTTATTAGGTTTATACGTAATGGTTGTATGATCCGTTAAATTTGTAACATCACTAGTGGTAATGAAAATATCCCGAGTTGATGACGAGGACACATATGGGGAGGGTTTTGATATTTGCGTAATTGTAGATGCAATTGGAGTAGAATTTCCTGGTTTCGGAACAGTAGATATGATTGGAGATGAAGTTTCTGGTGTCAGAATAGTAGATGGCTTTGTTTTGATGGTGCTAGTAATAATTGAAGTAACTGTAGATGTAGCAGGAGATGAAATTACTATTTCTAAAATAAAAAATACTCATATTACGAGGGTTGCTATTTATATTTCTGGCCTTGGCAACAGTAAGTGTTGCTAGGCGACCGCAGACAATTTTAATCGAAAGTTTGATATTTTTAAACATAAATTCAGCAGACGATTTACCATTATAGCTTCATTTGTGTTGTTGACAATTGAAAAGTTCTTCTCTTTCAAAAAATGGAATTGAATCGTGAACATTTTCGTGCCATTATTTTTCATAACTTTCGACGTGGATTGTCAAGACAAGAGTGCTTCGATAAACTTAATTCTTTATTCAGTGATAAAGCGCTATCCTACAGCACTGTAAAACATTGGTATAACGAATTTAATCGTGGTCGAAGATCGATCCAGGACGAATCCCGTGCAGGTCGTCCAAAATCCGCTGTTGTGCCAGAAAAGATCGATGCTGTGCGTGAACTGATAAAGCAAGATCGTCATGTGACATACCGTGAGATAGAGGCGTCTTTGGACATTAGTATGACTAGCATCAATAAAATATTGCATGAACATTTGAGCGTAAAAAAATTTTGTTCGCGTTGGATCCCGCATAATCTGACAAACGCCCAAAAAAAGGCTCGTGTCTATTGGTGCAAGGAAATGTTGGAAAAATACGTCCAAGGTACATCAAAGGCTGTGTATAACATCTACACAGGTGACGAATCATGGATCTATGCATATGAGCCGGAAACAAAACAGCAATCAACTGTATGGGTCTTCCAAGACGAGGCAAAACCAACAAAAGTTGTTCGAGGAAGAAGCACATCGAAACAAATGATTGCCTGTTTCTTCGGCATTAACGGTCATGTGGCAACAGTGGCGTTAGAGCAACGCAGGACGGTCAATTCTGAATGGTACCCGACCATTTGTTTGCCAGAAGTCATCGGAGAAATTCGAAAAAAGCAGAACAGGCGAATCATTCTTCATCATACAATGCGAGCTCTCTCACATCGACTCAAACAAAGGCATTTCTGACGGAGCGAAAGATCGAACTGATGGGTCATCCGCCGTACAGCCCTGATTTGGCACCCAATGACTTCTTCTTATTCCCACACATCAAAAATAAACTACGTGGACTACTATTTTCGACCCCCGAAGAAGCGGTTGATGCATTCAAAACGCATGTTTTGGAGTTACCTCAATCGGACTGGAAAAAGTGCTTTGAAAATTGGTTCAAACGCATGCAAAAGTGTATTGATCATCATGGAGAATATTTTGAAAAACAATAAAACCAATTTCGATCCTACATATTTGTTTTTTCATTATTAGGCCAAAAATATAAATAGCAACCCTCGTATAACTGTTATAATTTATAATAATGTATTTCTTATTTAAAATAATGCATTACAATAAAATCTAAAATTCCAATTTAAGTATAGTGATTGGTGTTTCGTGCTTCCGATAAATATACCCGATCTATCCAGCGATGAATTAACTTAAATTTACAAGAAATACCTGCGAACACATCTTTACAAAAGCAACCATTTTATTTTTTCTTAGAACACATCCAGCACAACATTCTTTCTTTTGCCACTCATACCTTTCACATATACACAGATTCATATCACGTTATTAATATTTACACTTTAAATGAAAGACGTCATCATATGAGAGTGACGTAACAATTGAGACATTTTAGTTTAGTTTTTCTCCTGCCCCATACTTTAATTTTGTCTTTTATTAGCGTTGCAATAATACAAAATAACTTGTAGGCGATAAAAAAAAACATTCCGAATTATATTTTTCAGCGTTTATTTAAATTTTTCGTGTCTTAGAGTATCTATTCAACTTGAAAAAATTAAAAAAAAGTGGCATAAATGTATTATTTAAAAGAATCTAATACTTTCTTAGTTTCACTTATAAATATAAATTCAAATTAAAAAATTCGGGTCTATGTGTATGATTTATTAGAGTTAAGAAATATTTTTATAGTTACCAATATAATGAATTACAGATTTTTTATCTGAATATTGCTTTCTAAATTTTTCCACGAGCTTATAAGCCCTGTGATTAAACTTTTTAAAACATTCAACGTATAAATTTTGACTCCCCTTAGGAAAGAAGCGACAAAAACTTGGAAGAACAGTTCGAACGCATTTGGCAATTAGCCTGTCATCCAGTAACTTTAAAAAACCTTTGTCAGTAAAATAACACGCCAACAATAAGAATGTTTTAGCGCAAATGATTTTAGTTTCTTCTCGAAGGTTTTTTCTCAACTTCGTGAATTGATTCTTATTCTTCATTAATTATTTTTTTAAGGAAAAATAACTAATGTTTGTACCTAATGTGCTTTTGTAATTGTTATAAATTATTTTTAGCATAAGTTTTCCTTGTGTTTTTAACCTACTTAATCAATGCTATCTACGAAATTTTCGCATAATTATAGTCAGAAAAAAACACCCAGTTTCGTGATGTTCTTTATAAAAAGTTATTCGAATGCTGCACTACCTGAGTTCATAAAATATTAAGAATTATGGGATGAAAAATCATGTGGCAAATTGGCCGTTTCAAAGAAAGTTTATATATATATATATATATATATATATATATATATATATATATATATATATATATATATATATATATATATATATATATATATATATAAAGAGAGAGAGAGAGAGAGATCATATACATATACATAATCATATACATATATTTAATTTAATAAGTCCTTTTACCTGCACTTGAAGTAGACTCTGTCCAATCTGTGGCTACTGAACTATCGGTTGCATATTGTTGCTCAGTTTCTGCAAAATAATAAATTTTATCACCACAAGTGACTATCGCTACCAATACAAAGAAAAAGAAAACACAAAAAATAAATCGTAAATAGTTATATTCCATTACTTGAATTATGAACAATTATACTTTTTAATTAAGTCCTTTTACCTATACTAGAATTAGATTCTGTCCAATCTGATGTTTCTGAACTATTGGTTGATTATTGTAGCTCAGTTTCTGCAAATTAATAAATATTATCACCATAGAATTAAAGGTGAATATCGCTACTGATTCGAAAAAAAGAAAACACGAAAAAAATCATAAATAATTATATTCTATTACTTGAATTATGACCAAATATAATTTTTTTTAATTTAATAAGTCCTTTTACCAGTTCTCGAAGTAAATTCTGTCCACTCTGTGGTTTCTGAACTATCGGTTGAATATCGTTGCTCAGTTTCTGCAAAATAATAATTTTATCACCATAGAAGTACACATGAGTTTAAAAAGTATTATACTATATATAGATTCTTTCCTAGTTGTTGTTTCAAAATTATCGGTGAAATATAATAACTTTGTTCATAGAATATTAGAATTTTTGCTCATAGAATAAATAAAAATACTAATCAAGTTTAGCACTTAACAGAAGAAAAGATATACACCAACTATAACTATTCTTTGTATATAACTGCAGTTATTAAAATGATGAACAATTGTCATTTTTAGTTTCAGCAGGTTTTTAGTTGTTTATTCTAAACAATCTATGTTTCTGGAACTATCGGAAAAACATTGTAGCTCTGTTCCGGCAAGATTTTACGTTTTATTATTGTAAAAATACAGATCCTGTCCCAAGTCCTGCAGGTTGCCTCCTCGTGGCGGGAGAGTGTTCCTGGTCGGAATGAGGGAAGTACGTCGGGAGCTTGCTCCAGGTAGGGCCAAAGAATATAGAGCTATATTCTTTATAGGGCTATATTCTTTTGTAGGGCCACCCTAGGCGTGAAGGTCATTCAACTATGCTCAGCTAAAATCTGCAGGCGAAGGAGCTAAGACAGTCTTCTACCTTCGGGTGCTCCAGTCTTTCGATTTACAGAAGCTGCACATCCCTCCCAATGAATCAGTCTGTGAGTTTTTCAAATCCTGCATCGTTCGTCGCGCAGTCTAAACAGGGACGCGGGCGAGGTTTCGGCAGAGGGCCTCATTCGATAAGTAAGCGTTAGTCTCCATATTCACTGAAAAAAGTAAAAATTTTGCAGTTTAACATCAATGGCATAAATACTTTGGCTTCTAGAACCAAATTAGATGAACTCCTAAAACTAGGTAAGTGCAATAATATTCAAGTAGTTGCTTTGCAGGAAACCAAGTTGAAGTTGAATACAACACTAAAGTATAGAGGATATAATATCTTTAGAAAAGACAGATCCACTAAGAGTGGGAGATGATTAGCCTTCTTTATTAGAGATGCAAAGTACCAGAGCATTGATATTTCTTTGAACCAGACCTGAGATCTTGAAATTCTAGGTATTAAGATACAGTGGAGAGGTAATCCTTTAAATATCTTCAATGTTCATCACCCTCCTACTCATAAACATCTTTCTGACAATTTTTCCAATTTTATGGAAAATAAATCTATTATTATCGGAGATCTAAATGCAAAACACACTATTTGGGGTTGCAGTGGTGATAATGAAAGAAGCATTGATATACTTCAAATAATGGATTACAATGAATTTTTAATCCTCAACGATGGAACACATACTCATATATCCTTCAGTTATGATACCTCCGAGGCTTTGAATATTGCCATGACAAGTGCAGAAATATTTTCCCATTACTCCTGGTCTGTGCTGGATAACATTGGAAGTGATCATTTACCAATCCTTATAAAATTTAGCAAGAGACAAAAGATCTTTCACTAAAAAGAGAAATTCTGGAATTTCAATAAGGTGGATGGGGCTTCTTTTAGAGACTCCATAGATAAAGACCTTCCTTCAGTAGCAATAACTGAAAATATTAACAAAGATTGGGAAAACTTCAAGAATATTATCCTTAACTCTGCTAGAGCATACATACCTAGAGGCAATGTGAAAGGATATATTCCATGTTATAAACAAAATACTTCCGTTCTAGAACCTCTTCTGGAACAAAGGAAAGGCCTTCTTAAGACCTCTGGTCCTATAGATCACAATTTAAGATCAAAAATCAATAAAATTAATGCAGAGATTAAATTAGCTTACGCTCTACTTAAAAGATCAAGATGGAAGGAGCTGTGCAGCAAAATCGATGCAAGGAACTCAAACACTTAACTCTGGAAAATCGTCAAGGGCATCAACAAGAAACAAATTCAACATGAGGAATGCAACTCAATCAGAACACAGACGGACAAATTTTCCATGATGATGAATCAGCAACCAATGGCCTTGCTGCTCACTATCAATCAATTAGCAGGCTCGAAATAAAGATCAAAGATAAAATCACTTTAACAAAATCTAGAAATATTGTTCATGGATGTCGTAGTTCCGATTTGGGTGATCCAACTCTGTCAGAGCTTTTTTCGATGAGAGAACTGCTTACTGCCATGATTTTTCTTACTCTAACCAAATCCCCTTGCCCGCACGGTCTTAGTGCCGTTTGCTAGAAAATCTTGGTTGCCTGGGGAAACAGAGACTTATTGATATTTTTAACTTATCGTGAAGGATTTGGCATCTGCCACAAGAATGGAAAAGAGTCATAATGATACCTATTAAGAAAGCAAATAAGAACAATTGTGTCCAAGAAGACTTTAGACCTCACTTGTACGACAAGAAAGATAATTGAGAAAATGACCCTAATTCATCTACAATTCTTTCTTGACAAAAACAATCTTTTACCTAGCGAGCAATATGGGTTCCGTAGAGGTCACAACACTGTCGACCAAGTTCTCAACTTTGCCCAGGCAATAAGAGATGCCTTAAACAAACGCATCATACCGTAGCTGTCCTTCAGAATCTCACAAAAGCTTTTGATAGAGTATGGAAACACAAACTAATTATCAAGCTGCATAATATCTTCAACACCCGGGGCAATACTTTAGTATGGATCTCGGATTACCTTCAGCAGAGATTTATCGAGGTCAAGTTCAATAAAATGTTTTCAGACACCTTTTGTGTTAGTCAAGGTGTCCCTCAAGGAACAGTACTTAGCCCAACTCTGCTCTCTATGTACTTGGCTGGGGCGACGAAAGTATTCTTTTCTGGTACACGCATTGGTATGTTTGTAGACGATATTGCTCTTTAGTGCTCGGGAGCTGACATAGATATCCTTGAGTCTAAACTCAATGACTCATTAAAGGCATTGTCAAAATTTGCTAAAGAACTTAAACTCAACTTTAATGCCGCTAAATCAAGCACTACCCTTTTTACAACAAATAAACACCTATATAGCTATCAACCTAAACTGATGTTTGAAAACCAAAATCTTGACTATGAAAAGCATCCAAAGTAATTGGGATATATACTTGATCCTGAATTTACAAGTAACAAACACATTGATTACATAGTTTTGAAGGCAAGAAAACGTCTAAACATTCTTAAATATATTGCAGATAGAGACTGGGGAGCTGACGCCTCTACCCTCAGAACTACATATCTTGCACTCATCAGACCTATTCTTGAATATGGCTTTCTAGTCTATTTTGCTGTGCCTCAATTTCCAACCTAAGAATTTCGATCAAGTTCATCTGAGTGCAGCTTGGATAATTGCTGGATTGAAGAGGAGCTCCCCTTCAGATATAGTCCTTTTCGAAGCTGATTTAGTGCCTCTTTACGTTCGAAGACAGGAGAGCCTTACAAAATATTTTAGCAAATTTTACAGCAATGGCTCTCAAAACAATACCTTAAAGTATCTTTGTAATTAGGGAAACCACCAGAGACTAAAAAAAACAGCCATTTTAGTCAGGCTTTGTCTCAAAATGCTACTGCTAAAAATGTTGAACCACATTCTCTTCATTTCTGCATGACTCCAACAGAAGATTTTTCCATGGTTCATTTTCATTACAACCTTTCTTCCCCTATCAATAAAAAGAATGCTTTATTGGAACATCTTAGACAACTAGCCTTGAAAACCATAAATAATATCCCTAGAAGTGACATTAAATTGTATACCGATGGCAGTAAAGCTGACAATCTTGCAGGTAGTGGCAATTATTTTGAAGCACCTCAAAAAAATTTTACTCTTAGTCAAAGTAACGCAGATTACTGTTCCGTTTTTAGAAGTGAATTACTAGCAGTGGATGCGGGACTTGAAACCATTTTGAGAGAAAATGATTATGGAAATCTCTGGATTCTGACTGATAGCCGAAGTTCAATGGAACATCTTAATAATTGGATCTATATTGGTGATAAGACAAGTATATCCATCCTTCACAAGTTGAAGTGTATCTCACTTCAACATGATATTCATTTCCAGTGGATCCCATCCCATGTGGATCTATTTGGTAACGAGAAGGCAGACTGTCTATCAAAGGGAGGCTGCAGCCTGCCAACTTCTGCATCTGACGAACTTACCTACATAGAACTTTTTTCTCAGATGAAAAACTTAAATAGAAGGATTTGGCCGGTGCCTCTCACTCATGATTGGCATAGGGCTAGTAAGCCGGGACAGTCGTTGATTCTTCCATGCGACAGAAAAAACCAATACTTTCCTTTCACGCCTTGCCAGTGGACATCTAAAATGTCTTATTTTTTCTCAGGGTATAAAGTCCTTCCCTATATGCCTAAAATGTCACCAACATCAGGCCTCAGCTGAATATATTTCAAGCTGCTTGGGACTTCTTTGGGAAGAAATTTACAGTTCTCCTCTCCTTGTTTCCGACTTTTTACTCGTCAACGGATTTATGGATCTGGTCTGACGCCAGACCTTTGGAGATAAGCAACAACAACAACAACAAAAATATAGTCCACTATAAAAACTCGACAGAAGAAAAAACAATTACACAACAACAAACAAAAACAAATAGAGTCAATATGAATATTGAAATACAGTTGCAAGTATTGTGATTAATATGAGATTTTAAATTTAATATGCTTGTGACCTGATTGAGATGCTAATTTTATCCAATTTTTGTTTTCAAAACTCTCGGTAGAATAGCGTGGCCCAGTTGTTGCTAGATTATAAACTTTACTACTATAAAATACAAATTACGTAAAGCACTGAGCAAAAGAAAACAATTACACAAATTAAGATCAATATGAATCAAATATTGCGATTACGGTTTTATGCTGTCATGGCGATTATTAATGGTGTTTGTTTTTATTTTCAAAAAATTTTCTTCTCGCACACTATGCAGATTCTTTCCAATCATATATTTTAATTATATAGGTGAAATATAGTCGCATAGTTACTTCAGAACTACATATTTTATTTTTATAAAAAAAACATACTCCAAAGTTGTACTAAATAGAATACAACAGATACGCCAACATTAACTATAATATATTTAGAAACATACAACTAACTCAGTCTAATTAGTAAATTTATTCCAGAGCACTCCACAATCTTCGTATTAAAAGTAAATTTTCAGAATCTTCGTAAAAAGTGAAATTCATAATAAACCGATGAATGTATATTTTTTTAATTCCTTTTGCATCAAGAGTATTGCGACAAAGGGAAATGATACATCACATTCGAAAAATCACTAACTGCAAAAATAGAATTAAAATCACGAAAACTTGTTTGATTGCCTTATGAGGCACTCAAACAAAGGGAATTTTTTCAAACATAACTTATTCACACAATAAAACCAACAATAGGCTCTACTAAACCTTTCGATGCGTTTGATATGATTTCTGGTAGTTTTTAGTGCTTTCTTTTGCCATGAAAGTGATCTCTCGTAACGGATAATTATAGCATATTCAGCACTTTTTATCTATAGGTGCTCTTTAACCATTGATAGTTTGGCGAAATATTTTTTTCATCGGTCGAGAGTTAAAGCAGAAACAAATAGAATTTATATAAATCTTTTATCGATTTTAAGAGCGTCTCCATACGTATATTTGGCCTATTATGTATTTTTTTAATTATTCAAATGTAGTGTTGGACCAAACTCTTCTCATTTTAATGTATAAATAAATAACCTTTGTAATGCTTTAAAAAAATATCTTCTGAAACTACAGAAATTCCATGGTATTTGGGCGATATGTCCATGGTTGATTACTGTGATACAGTTACAAAGCATAAATTCCATCAGTGGTAAAATACACTACAAGTTTAGTTTTCATAAAATTAAAAATATCAACTTTAATACTTTAATATAATAGTTATTTTTTTAAAGCAATTTTTTATGGAAACTAAATAAATATGCAATGTCCATTATAAAATTGTCATATTTAATATTTTTTTTAAAACGTAACATTTTTTAACGTGGTTTTTGATTGATTTTGACACATCTTTGTATGAAGTAGAATTAGTTGTACATTGCAGGTCTGTAAAGAAATTTTGATAAATAATGCTACTACAGTGAGTGATCAAAATAATAGAAACGCTTCTATATACATTATTTCCTATTTCTCAAGAAATACTTAAAGAATCTTTTTATAACTTATCAATCATGCAATTTCCCAGACACAGCAATAAAATTTGAAGCTTTTAGAGGTTTGAGGGACAGACAATATATTACAAACGGAGAATAATCTTTTTAAACATCCTATGCCGAAAACTGTAGCAATAAATTTGTAATATGTGGCAGTTATTTTGGTAATTATATGCAGTAATTGCACAACGTTTCGTGAGCCTAGCTTAAATATTTATAAAGCTATGGACATTTTTATAAAAAAAATTTTCCTAGGTTTTTTTCGCTCTAACTTTAATAATATTCCCTAAAATTAAATTACATTTTTGGAGCAATTTTAAATTACTAAAAAAATTATTGCTTGAAAATTTGAAAAAAAATTCGTATGAAACTGCGCAAGATATGAATAATTAAAATAATTCTTTTATAGTGCGCATGTCCGGGGAAAACTAATTTTTTTTCTTAATTTTGAAGTGAATCGTATTTGGCCACCAACGAAAAAAATATGATTAGATTATCTTAATTTAGGAGTTTCAAAAAATTTTCTAAATGGTTTTCGTACTTTTTTAAAAGAGAGTGCAATACGATAAGGGGTTTTCTACAAATATTAATTTGTATTAAAATATACTATTTATAATAAAATAAAATATATTATAATATAAAATTTAATAACACATGATAATACCTTACAAAAAACGTTCATACACCAAAATGTGATAGAATAAGGTAAGAAAACAGGCGAAAAAATTGCTTTTTTGGGGGCTGATTACGGTGTCTTTTTAATAAATCAATAAATCAATAAAATACTACATAAACACCGCTTTCTGACAAATATCTTTAAGTTTATCATTAAAAGTGGTGTTGATAATTTAATACCCAAATTATTAGTAAAATAGAGAAATTATTTAAAAGAATTGAGTTTCTATCGTTAATTTGTATTGTAGGCGTATTTACCGTTGCTGTAAACAAAGAAAACGTCAATATAAAAAATGTCATTGATTAGAACCCTAATATTGTCCTGTCACTTAACAAAAATATAGCTTTTTTTTAGATAACGAACAAAGAAATTTAATAAAGTTAAGTTATATTTGAGTTACACTTAAATGTTAATTAAAAATATTTGCTTGAAATTATAATTTTCCCATTTTTAGTTTCACAATACGGTCCACTGTATGGAAAAACACAACCGCAGCTGATCTGGTTGTTTACTACTTTACAGGTACCACCATTTTTGCAGTCATTGGGGTCACACTCAGCTGAAGAAAAACAAAAAAGATCAATAACGTAAAAATATAATTAATTATATGTCAAAATTAAGATTTTTTTTTTAATTTCTAAAAGAAATTATTTTTAGAACTCAAGCATATATATATATATATATATATGACCACAATGAGACATATAACAGTTGCAGTGACGTCACTGTATGCATGTATGTGACGCATCTACATCTCAGATTAGTCGCATGGTGACCCAGATCTGACAATATGTTGCATCTTCGTCACACAGCCGACTCGGTTGAGACGTGAATATGTCAGATCCTCGTCAGAAAGCGACGTCACTGCGATGAATAAATGTCTGATTGGGGTCTCATGTTGACGTCTTTGCAACGTCAATGGCAGATACAGTATCCTTTTTGGAGCCGCATATAGACGTATATGTGACTTCAGAAACGTGTTTCCGTGACTGTCGCTTTTTTGTTGCAATATGGTAAAGGTATTAATTGGATGACAGTGCAGTTAATTTTAGTGAGGTTGGTAGTTTGTCGGAAAGATACCTATTTCTCCCAGGAGACCGGAAGAAAATTTTTTAAAAAACGGGAAAATTAAGCCACAAGCTTTATGGTGCCTCCTTTTTTCTCTCTCAAGTAATAACAGAAAGTGAGTGATCATAAAATATGAGTATATTAATTATTTATTATGTAAGTTACCATTTACTCCTTAAAAGGTAAAAATGACATTACAGATCCGAATTCAACTCTTTACATTAATTATATATCACGGTGATCACACAATATAAAATTTTGCTTTTTACATTTTAATTGATAAAATCTAATCCTGAAATAATTAAGCTGTCATTTTTTAGTTCTTTTTAATAATTCAACCCTAGTTGAATGAGGGAGCAGCTGTGGTAAGTTTAATTTCTGTTTTCAGAAGTATATTTCTTTCAAGACAAAAAAGAAAATTGCAAATTTCAAGTTTAGGGTCAGATTTACTTATCCGTGTACATGGTGAGTTTACGGAATGAATTACCTAAAGACAGCATGATTCCCTGTTGATACTTTACTAGAATATGGTCTAACCAATATTAAATATTAGCGTTATCCCATTTTTTTCCCGTTCTTTTGCGAAAATGTAATTTGTCCTTGTTTGCAACCCTAATAGTCAAAATTTTATAAAATTTGACATCATTGGTTATTTTTGAACGCTAAACCGAATGCGAATAAAGTCTATATGTTTCTACAGAAATAGATTAAGCATATTCAGCATATTTCACCATGGTTGCAGTTAACTGTTTCATATAATCAGAAATATTTCTTTGAGATGTTGCTACAACACTTTATTAAATGAAAATCTATCTAAGCGTTAAAAGGGTATAAGCATGATCCGTTGTTAATTTTTCTTAATATACCCACTACTTCTGGAAAGATACATCTTCGTATTAGAGAACAATTTCAAAAAAATCATTTTTATATTTTCTAAGTGGTATACGGGATCATATCTTATCACATAACATGTCAGCAGAATATATAATTATATCAATATTATAAATATATTATATCAATATTATTATCAATATTATATATAATTATAACTTTTCTTATAATTTGAAGAAAATGAATTACAGAATTCACGGAAATTTATTACTTAATAAATGGCAAAAGAGACAAACTGATATTAATTTTATCAAAATAAGCTTTCAAAAGAACTCATCATAAACTTAGCTGATCATTTAAAGTGGGAGAATGCATTTCAACATTAGGAATAATTTGAATGATTGGTTGATAGAAGAATATACTAAACCAAGTGACTGGGAGACAATTTCTCTCTGTCAGAAACTTGATGAATCCTTTACTGAAAAATATTCTTCTGATAATGATTAGGAAAGAAATCTGTAGATAAGCGGAATCAATTTTTCTTTTTTATTAAACTTTTTAATTATTTATGATTCAGTTAACAGTCTCCTTTGCCTTTCTCAAGTACCAGGCCAGTTTTAAGTAGGGTTTATATTGACTAAATAAAGGCTATAAAATATCGGTTGAGTCGGACACTTCTATATCGAACCGACATAAGTTGAATAACAACTATAAAATGTCGGGTCAATCAGAAAATTTGATGTAGGGTTTATATTGGCCAAATAATGACAGTAAAATACCGGTTCAGTCGGACAACTCTATATCGAACCGACATATGCTGAATAACAACTATAAAATGTCGGGTCAATCAGAAAATTTGATGTAGGGTTTATATTAGCTAAATAATGACAGTAAAATACCGGTTGAGTCGGACAACTCTATATCGAACCGACATATGCTGAAACAACTATAAAATATCGGGTCAATCAGAAAATTTGATGTAGGGTTTATATTGGCTTGTGATATCTCCCTAACCCCAACAACTGAATAGAAACGAACTGCGCAAGTGTAATCCTCAGTCAGTTAGTGATTTTTAAAAGAGTAAGTCGGAGGAGATCCTTTCCTCTCTCCTATAGAGTCATGAAAATGTGTTTTTTATTTTTATTTTGTTAAGTTTAAATAATTTTTTTTTTTGTTTATAACCACGTCTTTCTGTATTTTTGTTGAGAATTACGTTACAGACAAATAAATTGGAGGCACCTGTCGAGATACGAAAATCGTGGCTGAACCGTTGAAGCTCGGTTTAAAAATCCAATGAGTGCTAATGCTTGTGGATAGAAATAAATAAAAATCCTGGATAAAAGAGAATCTCAATCCTTGGGATTGTTTAAAATAGAAAATCTTCACTGAAGAGTAAGGGAATGTGCTATTTTGTGTGCTATTTGTGCTCCTATTTCGATTTATTTACAAAGCAGTATTCATCCTGAATGCAAGTGTTGTTCCGATTTGTAAAAAAGGTACCCTTCTTTATTATATTTGAAATAATTTAATAGTAAACCTATACCAATATTATCTAGATATAATATCGTCTAGATATTGAATGTGAAAATATATCATCTAGATATAAAATGTGAAAATATATCGTCCAGATATAAAAAGCGAAAATCGTCGAGATATAAAAAGTGAAAATATATCGTTCAGATAAACAAAGTGATAATCCTGATCGTAAAATTCGTAGTTTTGTTTTGTGTACTAACCAGTTACTGTTTAAAGTGGTTTACAAGTATTTTTCGCTTGATGACAATTTTTTTATGTGAATAGAACGGTAAAGTTTTGATTTAGCTGTGCTAATATATAAAAGAAAGTGTCGAAAAATATTTAGATACAGTGTAAAATAATTATTTTATAAATCTAATCATTTTTTTAATAATAATATTGAAGAAAGATATTTGTTTTCTTTTTTCTTAGAAAAGTGCATATATTTATTTATATAGTTTTCTATGTATCGAATGTATTAAATTAGTTATTTCTGTAAGTAAAATCATTATCAAAATTAATAACGCATCATAAGAAACATTTCTGTTTTAACCAGGAAATAGGGGAGAAATTAGCTTACTCACCATTGCGGTTTTGATGGAAATCGAATATTTTTTTTTTCTTTCTTGCTTTGATGTATTTATTGCTTTTGAAAAGACTGCTATTTAATCCTTCCATAAATATTTTCTCTGTAGATTCTGATTGCCATTATATATTTTAAAACTTGTATTTAAGTTTATGAATGTCAAGTATATTTTGTTTAGATTTACACGTCTATCATTGGACATTTCTTTTAGCTTAATTAAGGTTTTGAATGAATATTTATATTTTGTAATAATATTTTATGAGATACATTATTCATTATAATTGGATTTATTCATGAAAATGTTTGTTTCGGATGAATAATATTTTTCTTATTGTTTTGGGTTTGGTTCTCATCATTGCTGTACCTTAATTTTAAATAACCTTCTAAAGATAAAATTATAATGTCATAAAATTTATAGTTTTGTTTCAATTTAAATTTTATGATTATTTTATTGTTCAGCTAAGTATTTAATTGAGGTAAATATATTTATTTACGTTGAGTTAACTAGGGTATAATTTTTCTTTGGAAAAATATCTACAAATTTAACTTATTTTTTGTTCACATTTATCTTAAATGTTCATTAGTTGAAATTTTCGATTTTTTATTTAATATTAACCATGGCATTCTCGAGGCAGGGGATTAAAGGAAGACTTATTAGCGTTAACATCAGAGTTAGAGATCGATGTTAATTCAAGTATGACAATAATATCAATGAAAAAAGCCATTGCAGAAGATAATAAGTATGAAGAGGAGTTTGCTAAAGAGTTATTTTTTTACAATTATCGAGGAAAGATAAAAACGAAGGGAATAGGAGAAGAAGATTCAATTGAAGGAGGAAGCAGAGGCGTGTAGATTACAAGAAGAGAGAGAGTTTGAGTTGGAACGAGTGAAACTTGAAGTTAAATTAAAGATGGCTGGTACTCCTCAAGTAGAAGGTGCGCGAAATTCAAAAGATATACATTAATTCATAAATATGACATTAAAGAAGATATCAGTTTGTATGTGATGTTATTTGAGCGACAAGCACGAACGGTGAAAATAGGAAAAGAGTTGTGGAACACATTTGTTGGGTTTATTTCCTTATGAAATAACACAACTTAATGCCCGTGAACCGGATGATAAAGCCCAAAATTATGATTTTGTAATTAATTTTAAATTGCTCTAAACATTTTGCTTGATTTTATTGATGGCAGCTAGGTTCTCGAAATATTGTGTATTTAATGCATTTATTAACCAAATAATTATCAACCAATATTAACCAAATAATGTCTTCCGTTTGTAATTTATTGTTGGCTGCTCGAACATCTACATTTTTTAAACTTTAAACTTCATTGATATGTATGAGATATCGCATGATCTGAAAACTTCTGAAATTGTAAAATGTTTCTCGTACTATGTTTGGTGAAATATGAAAAAATTTATAGAAGTTTCCCATTATTTTCCCACCCCTATATATATATATATATATATATATATATATATATATACTCTCTCTGGAAAACCTAATTTAAAATTGTTAACCTTTGTTAAAATAGATGTTAAACAAAATCTAACTTATCAAAGGTGTATCGGTTGAAGTGTTATAGATACGTGTCCCACGAGCCAGAGTAAAAATAGCTATTTTTTTTATTTTTATTTTGCTTGATTTCTCTATTATTTTAACACTTGGACTTACTTTTTAACTCCTTATAAAGGCTCTTCTTTGAGTACATAATGAAAGATGCGTTTAGAACAGTATAGACACTTTCATATTCTCTAGTGATATTCTTTACATTTTGCAAAAACATGATTTTTGTAATCTAGATATCAGTGTATGAAAATTTGAAAGAGGATTAATATATTGTTTGCTTCAGAGCAGCATATTTCTCTCTTTTTTTATAATTAAATATCTAATTCGTCCAGAAATAATAATTTTCAGAAAGAGTAATACTGATGAATAATTGTTTTAAAATTTAAAAAATTGGAATTTTCAAAAAAAAAAAATTTTCTTGTTTTAGTTGTAAATCTTTAATAAGAATTAAAAAATAGATATTTTATAAATGATGTTTATTTTAGACACTGTTTTTCTGTTATCTGTTTTTCTCATACGTTCTACTATCTTTCTTAATATGACCATCTTATTAGAAATATGAAGAAAAAAAAATAATCGCTTGCCACTAATTAAATCTTTCCTTAAAATCTATCTTCACATCAAAATACGACATTCAAGTTCATTTTTGAAAGCTTAAAATATAGGGCTGCATTAAAATGTATGAGAAAAAATACTTTACTTTTAAACTTTATCCCGTTTTTAAATTTCACTGCAATCCAATTTCAATGACCATAACACTGACTTTAAAATAACTTATTTCATTTTATTTATTAACTTTATTTTTAATTTTTGAAATATCTCAAATGTTTTAATTTCCATATGTTATAAAAAATTATTTAAATCGGAGAGGATTTTCATTTGTCATTAAGCAACTTTGTTTAAGTGTTGTATATTTTTTATCTTGTTAATCAAAAACAAATTTATTTCATTTTCTTTATCGTATGTTTAGAGTTATTGTTTTTGTAAAATTTAAGTAACTTTTTTTTTAATAATAGTAATTTTGTTATAAATGTTTCAACGTAACGATTATAAAAACGAAATAGAGAACTAATTTAAGAAATAAATTGGCATTTGAAATACAATCGAATTTTAGCCTTTCCTATCAAACATTACCCCATAATAAGTTATAAACTAAGTTCAAATAAATAAAATTCTTTGAGTGTGTTCTTAAAATTATTAATAAAACTCTATTTAAAAGAAATAAATGAATCATTTTCACAACTAAGTGTCACGATTTAAATGAAGGTAGGAAAATTATTAATAAAAATTGAATAAAATGTTATTAAAATGGTTAAATATAAATATGATAATGAATGAAAAAATAGAAATCTTCCACTAAATTGAAATAAATATATATTTAAAAAATATACTATAAGTTCTGAAGACAGCCATCAAGTTTCCTAACTGAATGTCGAGAAAGAGTTTGATTTGAGAATCACCCCCCTTTTTTTTTTAACTTACTGTAAAGTTGTGATCACTCTCGTAAAGTCATTCTACCACTGGTTACATTTTATTTCATTCTCAAAAACACTCCCCGAAAATTCTTCGAAATATTCTGTATGAAGCATTTATAACCAAATTCAAACAAACAAAATATCTTCTGTTACAACCCTACACCCATAGATTTCAAGATATGAATAGATAAAGCAGAGTAATCAGAAGCTGTGGACACAAAATTTTCCCAAAACAAAAAGGAATCCGCTAACCTTGTTAGTGAATGACAAGGAGAGGATCATTGGTTTCGTCATGTGGTAAAATGAATTTCCTAAATGTAAAATGAAGTTCCTAAAAAAAATTTTTAAAGGAAGCATAAAATTTATTTGAAAATAATTTTTTTTTAAAAAAATGAGTAATTTGAGAAAATATTAAAAGTTACAATTTACAATGGGGGGTGTTTGAACCCCCTATACCCCTCCCTACGTCCTTGATGTGAAATCACGTTAAGTTTCAGATCAGATGTTAAAAGTTTTAGAGTTTTTCGAAACGATTATGAACCGAACATTTTAGCGTGACATTTTCAGGGCCCTCGCTAAGCATTCGTCACCTCATCAAATGCGATAAAATCGTAAATTTGGCGCATAAAATTGTGTTTCTAGCGACTGATTTTTTCCACTAGAAAAAATAGATATATAAAAAATAGTTAAGACAGTGATTCTCAAAAGTTTAAAAGTTGTTTACTTAACAATAAATACACTGTGTAAAATAGTTTATGATAATAATTTGGAATGTAAAACAATATAATATGTACTACAAAATAACGTTTATTAAGCTCTTAAGGGTTACTACAATTAACAGTCTTGATCTTTTTATCGTTTTTATTTTGGTCAATACTGAAAGTCCGAATTCACACAAATAAGACGTAGAAAATTGTAATAATATTTTTAATGCTTTTTTGCCTATCATGGGATAATCGCATCTAATGTTAATTCAAAATGAATTAATTGATTCTTCCAAATATTTTAAAATTAAATCTCGATTGTTAGAAAGCGAAATTAGTTTTTCCTCTTCATTCGAAGTTAATTCAAAAACAGAAGTATTCGTTATCACTAGACAGCGGATTATATGCACTAAAAAACGGACAAAATATGCATGCAAATATGCACTAAAAAACTTGAATATATGCTCTTAAAACTAGAAATATGCATTTAAAATAGAAATTAAAAGTTCAACTTATTTAAATACCACTACTTACTTTTTCCAACAAACACAGCTGAAACATTTTTTTGTTAAACGGAAGAAAATCAAAATATTTTTTACTTGAATCTACACATTTCTGAAGAAAAAGCCTAAAACTGAAGTATGATAAATGAGAGAAGAAAAATCATCGCATTTTCCGGAAAGATTTTATTAAACTGAATAATTTTTGTTGCAACACACAACTAAGTGTTTTTCCAAATTTTCAAGGGTGAATTGATGTCGTCGGTCATCAAAGATAATTTTGAAAGCAGAAAATGACCTCTCCACGTCAACCGATGTTATTGGACAAAACTGGTACAATTTCGTACTCATTGGTTTTACTTTCTCTGGAAGTTCAGTTCCGTTTCCCTTAGGAAAATCATTTATCTTCTTCACTGCTGCAAAACCCGAATTTTTGTTTTGAACGAAACACCATTTTTCTTTTGCTTTCTTCCCAACTGAGTGTGGAAGAGCATTGATGCACTGTTGAATTTTTTCAATTTCGGATATGGCCTCAGCCAGGGGAAGACCTCGTGTTTCGAGCTTTGTTATTGCTCCACTTAAGAAAGAAAAGTGAGTGTCAATTATGGCCAAGTCCTTCTGCAAAGAGATATCCTGTAGTAATTCTTTTGTGACATAAACTGAAGAAGCACAGGAACTGTCAATTGCATCTACAACTGACTTTATTGCATCAAAATTATAAGCGTAAAAACGTGCAGCTTCAATCCATGTACCCCACCTAGTTATCACAGGCTGTGGAGGTAAGGGCAAATCAGGATACATTTCTTTATACAATTTTATGCGCACAGGTGCCTTGAGAAAAACTTTCTTGATACTAGAAATTAAATCATTCACAGAGGAGAATACTTCTCGAACAAAAACGGTCTCAGCCAGTCTGTGAACAGCTTGGCGAACAAAGAGCACGTATTAGACTCACAGTATCCTTTGGCCAAGGTGAACAGCATGAGCCAAACATGTAATATGAAGCATTCTGGGATAAAAAATTTCCAGTGCTGCTGTAGATTTGACCATATACGGAGCGGCATCACTGACAAAAATCAAAACATCTTCAGAACCATCTCTATCAGGCCATAATAATCTGATAGAATCATTGACAAACCTTGCTATGGTTGAATGATTGACTTTTTCAAGGGCTTTGCTTGCTTGAAGATGTGGTCGAGTAGGAATATTATCCATTTTTCCACAAATAAAATGAGCAATATAGCGACCGCACTTATCTGTCGTCTCATCGACTTCAATCCATATAGGGCCATCTCCTATATCTCGTCGAATATCATCCAGTACTTCGTCATATATCGGTTGAAGGTAGTTCTTTCTTAAAGTCGATTCATCGGGAATGAACTGATTGGTACAATATTTTTTTACAATATTTTATTTAATATTGGTACAATTGGTACAAAAACAATATTTTATTTAATATTGGTACAATATTTTTTTTTTTTTTAAGTTTGGATTATTTAACTTTTTTAAAGGAATATTGCTTAAGGCTTTGCATGATCAAAGCCTTTGCATAATAAAGGCTTTGCATAAATCACTAGAAAAATCACTTTCCTTTTTAGCTGCTTGAACAGGAATAGTTAATAAACTTTGAACAAATACTTTTGTATTCTGCTTTTTCTTCGCGGAGTGAGCATTAGTCTTTATATGTTGATCGATTTGGTACTTTTTTTTTCACAGGAAATGTGTTCTTGACAAATCACACAAAATACTATTTCCCCATCGGTCGTAAAGTCCTTCCCATAGTCCGAAATTCATGTCTTCATTAAATTTGATTTAGTCGACTTAATTTTTGGCATATTATAAAATTCAGCAGTCAAAAATCACGTTCGAAGCTTCACTAACTACGTATTCAACTGATGGATGTCGAAAATATCTATCTATCGGATGGACTATCGAAATATGTTAGAATAGCAGCTCTCTCCGAAAATGTATTCACTCCACCTTTTAACTAATCAATCACAGGAAAGGGAGGTCATTTTCTACCTACTACAGAAGCCTTATTTTTCCCACACAGATTGACAATTATTTATTCCAGGAAAAGACATCCCTTCATAGAATATCTGACCATCCCTTTCTGAGGTTTCTATGACGAATGTCTGTTTGGGTGGGCCCTTTGTAACCCCCTTCCCGACACACACCTCATTTCTACATCTTTTTCACGTGATTGCAATCACCCCCAGCAACATCAATCCAGCTGACCCTTTCAGGAGATAAAGAACGACAAAACAAAATTTAAAGCGTTCCTTATGCTAACATAAAAAGAATAGTGATATGGTTTTAGGAGGGAAAAGCCATAAAATGTCGAAAATATGCATTTATAAGAGCAAATATACCTTTTTATGCATTTATATGCACAAATGGCAAAAAGTGCTAAAATATGCAATTGCATATGCACGTATGCAATTGCATATTATCCGCTGTCTAGTTATCACAAATG
Organism: Parasteatoda lunata; assembly: GCA_949128135.1. Classification (NCBI taxonomy): domain Eukaryota; kingdom Metazoa; phylum Arthropoda; class Arachnida; order Araneae; family Theridiidae; genus Parasteatoda; species Parasteatoda lunata. The sequence continues at coordinate 8,769,505 of OX421978.1, forward strand.
GATTACGAATCCAACCAAATTTTTTTATATCTAAATTTGGGAAATAATGAATAATTCTCTCCTCTAAAGTTATCAAATGCTCATAAAAATTTTATGAATAGTTTTATGAAAATATTTTCGGACCTACTCAAACGTTTCCAAATATCCTTCCTGAGCTTTATTCTTCCATAAAATCTTTTGTTTTTATAATCCCACCAGTTTATCTGTTGAGTTTAATATATTCTCTTTCGGCCCTTGCACACTTGAATTTATGTTATTTAAAATAACAAAAATGTCTGATAAGTAAGCTAGTTTAGTTCACCATATTTTATCTTCCAACAAATGAACAAAATTTTTATTTTTATTTTGTTCAAAAATTATTTTCATTTCGTCTTTTAATTCCATTACACGAGATAAAACTTTTCCCCCGGGCAACCATCTTACTTCTGTATGCATTAACAAGGATTCGTACTTAGCTTCCATAGCTTGGCATAAATTACTAAATAAGCGACTTTTTAATGGTCTTGATTTTATATAATTAACCATTTTCACACATTGTTCCAGAACTATTTTCAATTCTGATGGCAAATATTTTGTAACAAGTGCTTCTCGATTCAAAAAACAATGTGTAACTAATATATCTCCAATCAGTTCTTTGACATGAGCTACAAATATTCAGACATATATAAGTACTTTTCTTTAATTTAAACTTTACTCGTAATAAAAGAGCATTATAATTTTTACTATATACATTTTTTAAATTTGGCGGCACACTTTAAGAATTTGACGGCACACAAAAGTGCCTAGGCACAGTGGTTGAGAATCACTGAGTTAAGATTTGCATTTGGCGAAGACTTTCGAAAATATTGTATTGGGTAATTTACTGGCTAATAAATTGAAATCCTTAGCGCGGGCAGTGCATTTCAGCTCTTTGCATTAATTATGTTTTATTCCCTAACACAAAATATCTGCACTAATTATCATATTTTAGATTTTGCGATTGAACGATTAAAATTGCGTCCTAGGATGCATACTTCACTGCATTTTACTATTTGAGCTCTTAATACGAGGAAAATAAATACTTTCAAAATAGTACCTTTGTTTTAAAGAGTTAAAAGCATAACGCCTTGCTAATGAAAGTAATTAAAACAAAAAAATTAATTTTTTTTAACAAAATTGCAAATTTTTAAATTACAATTTCGAATAAATTGCAATTTTTTTTAAATGCTAATAACCTGAAACAGATAAGTTTAATAATTTCTTACATAAAGAAGGAAGCAAAGTTTTCTCACCGGTACTTAGAATTTTGAGCAGAGAGTTTCCACTTCTTTCACTCACCGCTACGGGAAAATCTTCTAAAATAGTATCACCCTTCACTACCGCGAAGAAATAAACAAAAAGAGATATGGAAATACTTATCGTCTTCATATTTATCCCCATAAGATAATACGAAGGAAAATAACCGAGCCGAAAAATTTATTCTTGAATTGAGTTAAAATAGAATGTTTGACACTTAATATCATGTTACCTTCTGAAAAAAGATTCAACGATAACAATATTTGAACACATCACACAAACATACTTTGTTATCAGGTTTTATAAATCTGCTGATCATTGTAGTGTTTTTTTTTAAAAAAGTGTCTTTTAATTATCAGTCAATGCATTTTTTTTACGACACGTGTGTGTCATTCTCATGGTCATGTGAACTCATCGCATGCATCTTTTCAAGGTCTGAATATTAACGTTATATTTTATGTTTTATTACTCATTGTTTTTCAGTTTTCACTTTCTCTTTGTGTATCGTCAACTGAGGCAGAAGTCTTTTCCTTCCGCACTGCTTGTGAAAATGTTTTGTCGAAATGCATCGTTAAATTTCTATATTGCTTAAAAAGATGCTTCTTCAATGATGCTAGTTTAACTCATTCACTAATTAATTAATTTCAAAAACCTTATTTTCAGCCATTCATCGTACTCATCGCCTTTAAAGGTAAGATTTACTACCTTTTTTCCTATCAAAACTAAGAACTTTGTGATAGGCTACTTTAAAGAGGATTTAACCCATTTAAGAAATGCAATGTATGCTAAAAAGTAATAGAAATTCATTTCATTAATCCTTTGATGCAGAATTTTTATTAAACATATTTTTCATATATTTTTAAATATTTTGTATAAATCTAGGCCAAACTAAATGAAACATATTATATTTAGCATTTTAATAATTTTTGGTTATAAAGCAAAAACCTGAAACATAGGTGACTTTTTTCGCGATACGGGTAAAATCTTTTAGATACAACTCATATTCAAACATTAATTTTTATAATTTTTTCTTACTTGTTGATATTTTGATCCTAGCTACACAAAATTCTTTAATTTATAAAAACAATTATTGTTACATTGTTGAATATGAATGGGAAAAAAAACTACTTTTTCGGATTTTACATTTTAGTACAAATATAATTCAGATAAATTAATATATTTTTATTAACCATTAGAATGTTTTTATTTATAATTATAAAATACCGAAATATATTTTTCGTGTAATTACAGCAGAGGAAAAAATATACATACGGGATTCCGGGGTTCCATCGGAGGCAAAGGGTTAATATTTAGTTTTTTTTAAAATTTAATTGTTCATTCAGAATAATAAAATTGTATGTTAAAGACTATTAAACGTGAAGGTTTAAAACAAATGAAGACTGTTAAAATTTTAAAGACTATTGAAGTTATGTGTTTAAAATAAATATCCAAACGTTATTTATCAAGTAATTTTAATATTTTTTTTCGATCTAATACTGCCTTCTGTTTACAAACACTTATTATATTCTTCAATACACTAATTATATTTTTCAACTTGAAGAAATTTTCATTTTCTAACGAGCACTTTGTTTTCAAAAAAATAATAATAATAATAATATTAAGTAAATAAATAAATAAATAAGAAATAAACAAATAAGTAAATGAATAAATAAATAAAAAAAAAATAAATATGAATTTTTTTTATATTTTTAAATTTTATTTCATTGAAAAAAAATATATTAATGTTCACGAAATTTATTAATAAATTAAGTAGTTTTTTACGTAATATTTTACTATTTTGATCTGAAATCATGCATTTGATTTGCTATGTAATAAAAAGTATTCCAACGGTAGCGAATTTTATGTTTTAATAATTGATTTTTTGGCTTAGAAAATTTAACAAGAATCTTGCCCATCACTAAAGATAGACAAGATTCTTGTTAAATTTACTAATTACTTAAATGTTCTTGTTAAACTTTCACAATTACTTAAACATACATATAAATTATCATTTATCTCCATTTATCTATTCGACAATTTTTTTAAAGATATTTTAAACACAAAGAATTTTGTAAATTTTGAAATTATTCTACTAATTTAAATAAAAATATTTTGCCTTAATCACAGCATCCACATTGCGTACAGTGGTCCTTCAAAATTGTTATAGTGATAGTTAAAATATTACCATTGCAGTGAAAATTCAGCTGATTAAGCAACTACTAAAATGCTTTAAATTTTCACTTGATATACAACGTAACTCTATATATGTGTTTGAATTATCGAACTGTAGTGGCGGACAGGAATGGCTTTTGGAAACTTTTTAAAAACAATATATATTATTTATAACAATAAATTTATTTTCCTCTATAATAATTTCGTTGTAGCACTGTAGTTAAGTTATAAACTTCCAAGATATCAAAAATCTTTATCCCAATCACTTTTTTTCAAAAAGTACTTTTTATACAACTTCAATGTGTTTCACAAATGCAATGCTCCAATCCGCTAGACATTCTTTAAAGTGAAGGTAGTGGGCTCGAACCCCACCATAATCCTGGAACCACCTTTTTATGCCCTTCTCTAACTTGAGCTGTCTGTTCTTCAACTTGACAAGCAACCATACGTTGCAGTAAACACTGACGTCTTCATAAGTTTAGGTAAATAAATAAGAAAGTGAGTTAAAAAAAGTGTTAAATGTACCCATTACTTGCATTGTTACTTTACAATATTTTTTCTCAGGGTGTCCGAAATGTATGGAAAATATCGCGAAAAATACTCCTTGAATTAGTAATCTAAATACACATATGAAATATTTTCAAAACATGTATTCAAAGTTAGCAAATTCGGCATTCGATCTCAACTTCTGTGGGGAGGGCTATTTTCCGAATCTTTAAAAGAGTCCTTATTTTTTAACTATAGATTTATATTCTCCAGAAAAAAAATAACTCAATTTTATTTGCAGGCATTTACATTTTTATTTGAAGATCAAGCTACAATCACAAAGTAAAAATTCGGTACACTTTATTTAAAATTGAGAAAATTTCTTATTTCAAAATTAAAATAAAATATTATATTTCTTAATTAAAGCAACTAATAAAATATTAGATTACATTCATCTATAAAAATTTAAATCGAAAAATTTCTGAAAAGGCTAAATCAGTTTTTTGACTTGATCAAGTGTATTTGATATTTTAAAATATCTTAAAAATCTATGTTCTTCATTTCATAAATTGGTATTGACGAGATGGAAACAGCATTATTGACAAACAGTAACAAACATCTTGCATAAACAGTGTTTTGTACCTTTTACAGCACCAACGTCACTGTCTCAACCTAATCCGTCCTCCACTCAAACACTCTCAGTTAGCTTTTTTGAAAATTTACGAAGTTTGGAATGCACTTACGCTAAAAAGTTGAAGTGTGTGCTTTTTTGAGAAATAAAAAGCACAAAAATAAAAAAATGCTTTTAATAATAAACTACAAAACTGTAATACGAAGTAATGATGTGATGTTTGCTTTAAAGCTTTGATGAATTCAACTGACGATTCACTTTGGAAACATGAACTCAAATTAAAAATGTATTTGGATATTTATTAGAATGCAATTAGAAATTACTTCTGACTTTAAATAATATACAAGAAATGATTTTGTGATTACAAAAAATTATTAAATTCGCTTTTGAGAAAGCTAAACTTTAATTCTTTAGAACTACTTCAAGAATTCAATGAATGCACAAAATGCATATTTTATATCCAAATACAAATTATATGCTTTTAACCATTTAGTTTTGAGATGGATTGAAACTGTATTGGAATGAAACAAACATTTCTGTTAACTTTTTACGTAGTCACAAATTGGATTTTAATATGAATTGCAATATACAAGTTCAAAATATTATACAAGTTTTAAATGTGATTTGTTGAATTGTTTAATTTTAATTAGCTACAAATTGTAAAAATCATAATAAACACTTGTCCCTCTTTGATATTTAACACATTCAAAGTTTTAAAATGAATTATTATTATTTCAATGTAGTATTCAGTTTAAAACATCTACTTAAAAATACTGTAAAGCATGCTCTTTAATTTGTATTTGGATGTTTTAACATTGCACTTTTTTTATTTGTTTATTATTTATTTCAAATTCATAATACTACACAAGTGATCTTTTTCAGGTGGAGAGAAATACAACAATTATGTCTGAGTAGGCACTACAAAGAGCGAGATTCTCCATTTGGAAGATGATTGCGCTATTGTTTTGATCTTACATATTTAAGTCCAGAAGACGTCGAAGTGGCATTTTTTTTATTAATTGGGCATCAGACATCAGAAGTGATGGAATTTGCTGATTATTTAGCAAAAAACTGCATCGACGTAGATGATGATAACACGCCGTATCCTCCTTCCAATTGGGCAGCTGACTCTTCTGATCTGTGGCGAAGAACTAATTCTTGTGAGAGTTTTCACAGTAGGCTTAGTTCATTTTTTGGAGCAACAAACCTTAACATCTTTCTTTTTGTCAAAAACCTTAATTTAATACCAAGTAATACCTACATTAGAATAAACACTGTCGAGGCAAGTGGACCTCGAAAAATAACAAAGAAAGAACTGTTTATAAACGAAAAAATTGCCGAGTTTAAAAACGGAAAAATAGGATATTTTGACATTTTAAATATGGAACAAAAACAATTTAAAGAAAAATTCAAATAAAAATAGTTAAAATAATTTAAAGTTAAAAAAATTTTAAAGAAAAATTTGAACAAAAATAGTTAAAATATATTAAAGTAAGAAACTAAGGTTCTATTGATTTTACTTGAATTGAAGCATTTGCCTTAAAAACAAAATAGATATTTTTTAAATAAATATTGATTATTTTAATTTTTTGAAGAAGATAAAGTTTTCAAAATTTTTTAATACCATTCTGTGAATTATTTTAAAATCAGTTTCTACTTTTACTTTTTAAACTTATTTAAAAAATAAAATAAATGTTCTAAAAATTATAAAAAAAATTAGAAAATGAAAAAAGTCGAAGGAATGGAAAAATTAAGTTAGGGAGGAAAACGTTAGAAATAATAGAAGAATTCAGAAACAAATTTTGAAATAAAGTCCCAGGGTAACAGCGGGATTCGAACCCGCTACCGCTATTAACTGAAAGATTGGATATTAAAAGTTGCGATTATTAAGTTATAAAAATGTTTTACTTTAGAGTGGTGACATCAAAAGAGCAGAGCTTTAAGAGTAATATGGTTGTTCGAGGCCATTGGTCCCTGCAGGGACCTTGTACCTCTTCATGACACGGCTGAAAGCGTATATATATGCTAAGATGGAAAAGCGCAAAAACTGGCACGAAAGACATTTAATTCAAGCATTTTTAGGGGGTGGGGGAATTAAATTTCTTTAACTACCGAGATTTTTTTCACAATTGTAGCATTTTAATAGAAATGATTTTCCTCAAGAAAACGTTCTACAACCAATGTGTTTGTCTCCCAGTAACAGCCACCCCATAGACTGCTGAACTCAAACTGTTTTTTATTTTAACTTTTTATATTATTTCTCAATGTTTAGGATATGGGCCTTCTGCACGGCCCAGGTGCCCAATTTTTTAAAAATGAAGTAAGTAAGTCAAGAAAACGTAGATATTGATGAATAATTTATAATAGATCAATATTAGACTTGAAGAGAATAGGTTTGCTCCTCCCGATAACTAGTTAAAACTAAAATGGTTTTACTACCATTATTTTCTCTTTTCCGTCTCGCTTTCGCCCATGCTTTATGATGGGTTTGGGTTCGTTATTGGTTATTGCAATTACATAAATTTTCAGGCTCGTGTGCTCAAAATAGGCTTATGAACCTTCGTCAAGTAGAAGAGGACAGATAACACAATAGGAGAGACAGCACCAAGTAGTCGGGTTTGGGTTAGTTTATCTTGAAGCTGTTTTAATCCTTTTAAATAAAGAACACAGTGGTTGCAAAACATTTAAAAGCTATTAGTTCTATTTGTAATATTAGTACCATCTATAATATTTGTTACATTAGTGTTTGTCAAACTGGCTACATGCACCGGAATGTGTTAAGATTTGCTAAAAGTAAATATAATTAGTGATATCTGATTTTATTTTTATCATAACCATCTCCACAGCATTGATACCAGTAGCTCCACTTTCTACAAATTTGTATTAAATTAGCAGCGAATTAACTTCCAGAATATTGTAATTACGCTGATTCCTTATAAGAGTAAAAACCAAATAAAGGCAATGAAGTTTCATTTCTTGTAATACTTTGAATTTTTGATATGTAGTGCCAGAAAAATTAAGTAAGTAATTTAAAATTCCTTGCCATCTATGACGCCTTTAAAAAGAAAAAAGAAACCCACCTTAAAATTTCTCTTCATATAATACAGGATTGCTGTTACTGGTATGTAGCATAACTAATAGCAACTATGAAATACAATCGGACCTCTCTTTAACAAAGTCGCTAAATCCCGATAAAAAGTTCGCTATATGCAAAATTCATTTAATAGGAAATCATCTTTTGAAATACTTAAACAACACAAAACAGATTTTCAATTTATAAACACCAGACATAATTAAAATAGCAATTTTAAATTATTATCTGTTATTTATTTTATAAATCTTAATCATAAAAGAAGTCTGCATGGAAATTAAGAATCGAACAAAACACATTATGCAGTGTTACACTATCATGCTACATACATTTTCAAGTAATAAAAGCTAAATTTCCAGTATGAAATGCAAACGAAAAGTAAAAGGGATTTTACTGCTTTTTCCAATAAGGGAGTACACTGCTTATCCATTCAAGGTCGTTTCCCCCATAAAATGCGTTAACAAGTTTGAAATGTTCTGAAATATTTTGGGAAATAGGGAGAAAGTGGTTCTCAAAAAAAATTTTTAAATAGAAAATTCATTTCGCTATTTAAAAGATAGTTTCGAAGAAATTTCCAAAATAAATTAAAACAATTTTTTAGACATATTTTTGCTACCACTATCTTATTTTTACTAGATTTCGTATTAAACGCTTCTTTCGTTAACCTGTTTACCCTCAGGGAAGCATACTTGGACCGATTCTATATATTCTCTATACATATGACTTCCCAATAAATCATGCAGACTTCAACAGTATTACAGCCTATTATGCAGACGATACAAGTATCATTATAAAATCCAGAAACCCAAACCTTGCCCTGTGGAAATTAAGGGAACACATTTATGAAATAAAAGACTGGTGCAGAAATTGGAAAATAGCAGTCAATGCCGAAAAATCTGAGATCATAATCATACAAAAAAAAAAGAATCAAAATACTTCCTCAATTCCTAGCCATCTTATGAAGAAACTGAACCAGTACCAAAATAAAATACTCCGTAAAATCACCTGTGCCAGATGGTTCATTAGAAACTCAAACATCCACAAAGACCTTAAAATCCCGACTCTCTCTCAGCATATTTACAAACTTAATGCAGACTTTTACGACAAAGCAATCAACTGCAATACAGCTAACTTCAACGAAATATTTAAATTTGAAAACTTTAAAAAAGACAAAGTCCCGCAGTGAACTGATCGTTAAGACACGGTTCCCAGCAGATCACCGAAGTCAAGCATCACTGGCTGCGGTCAGTGTGCGGGTGGGTAACCACTTGGATCAGTCTGCGTAGGGACCGAGGGAGTGCGGTATTGGTCCTCGTTAAACTGTTCTACCGTAAAGTGCTCGACTTCGCGTGCAGGTCGTTGGGCTACCGAAGCAGGGTTGCCATCCCCTCTGCAGAGGATCAAAATTGTGATGGCATGTCTTCGGATCATCCTCAGGGATGTTTCCCAGACCGTCGCCAATAGCCCATTGTGCAGCTCTAGTGCCACGTAAACTAACTACATCTACATCTTAAAAAAGACAAAAACCCTAGATCTATGGCTGCACACTTCACCTCTGACCCCTCATACCAAAACTACCAACATAAATAAAAATCTCCAACTCTTACATCAATAGTTCGTAGAAATAGTTCAAAACATCAATAGATTACAACCTTAACAGCCTCAACTACAATACCCGCCTTGAAATCCGAACCTGCTACCTCATGTTGACAATAAATTCACAGCCACCTTTACTACAGCAAGTTGTTTAGATTTATTTTCACTTTTCTTTTCAGTTAAACAAGCAAGGTGCTTGCTCTGCAATATCAGTCACCCCAGAGACTCTTTATACAAACTGTTTATATGATTTTCTGTAATTTCATGATGAATGGGATATGGGTCTTCTGCGTGGCCCAGGTGCCCAGCTTTTGTTAAATAAAGTAAGTAAACCTTCTTAGATCGGATTATCAACAAAAAACTGTGTCGAGACTTTCAGTTATAGGAGGCGTTGGCCGAGCAAGTTGTAATCTGTACAACAATATATATTCAATTATTTTATATTTCTTCACAGATGGTAATTGAAAATAGTCTTTCAGTATAAAAAATCCTGAAGAGAGAATATTAAACTACTATTATTATTTTCTTCTTTTTTTTCAGATTGAAAAAGAAAGCTGCAGCTACTGATTTGGAAAACCTGATAAATGAGGAAAGACAGAGACCAATTGAGTTCAACAATAACAATAAACGACATTAAATTTTTGCTATTTACTGATCCTTCATTTCTTGGATGATGTTGTTAAGAAATGTTTTTTTTTTTCCTTTTCGAGGGTTATCATTATCCAGGAACAAGTTAAGAACTGCAAATTTCGGAAGAAGTATTGGAAAGCTCACTGCTTTACTTTCCAATTTAGTAATAAATTATTAAATAAATGTATCGCTTTTTTTGTCAGAAAAATTAAACAGTTTGATTAAAAAACAATTGAATTAACTAAACAATGAACTTCCGAACTTCTTTTTCAGAAACTTTACCGCCAATTTTATAGTTTTTCCAAAACACTAGTAACCCTAGATTTCAATCTAGAAAAGAAAAATCGGAATTTTTTGAATAGTAGTCATTTGACGTAATTTTCAACTAAGATTGTTATGTCATTGGTGCCAACTTATACACATTTAATGAATATTTTTTTCAATGGTTATCTGGAACAAGTAAAGGACTGCAAAAATATTTGAATGCTCGCTGCTTTACTTTTCAATTTAAAAGTGAATTAATATTTAAATAAAATATCGCTTTTTTAGTCTGAAAAGTTGGAAGGTACTATTCAAAAACAATTGAATAAGTTAAAGAATGTGTTTCCGAATATCTTTTAATGCCCTTTTTGTTTCCTCTAAGAAATAAAGTACAGCAAAAATACGTTCCTTTCCTTTGAAATAACATCAATGTTTCACAGTGTGCATTCGCATGTAAAAGTGAAGTGACTAATTATCCATTTTCCGTGATCGTTCATTATGCATATTATGATTAATTATTCATTTTTTTTGTACTGGCTAGTTTATATAAGGGATTTTAAATACGTAATTTCTAATAAAGCTCAGCTGCAGCCATTGGGTCATTTTCATTGAATCCATCGCAAAGGTTTGTACCCATCGAATTCGAAAAATTTGTTGCGTTAAAGTCGTGTTACTATTCTTAACTAACGTTAAAAGTAGTTGACAGGAATCGCTACAAACTACTGTTATTTGTTCTGTATTGCACTACTCATTACTTTTTTACAAAAAGTATCACACTACAAACTGCGAAAAAAAGAAGCAGCTAAAATAGTTTCAGTACATATAGTGCTCTACATCCGACCACTGCATTTAATGATTTTTTTTTTTTTTAAGTGGCTGAGAAATAAATGATAATTTTGAAAACATTTTTTTAATTTCGTTATCACTAAAAACATCACCGCATGATTATCAAGTTTCCTGATACAAATTTAAAAATTATTTTAAATCACTAGTGATAAAAGCTTTTACTATACCAATAATTCGAAGTTCAAGCATAAACTTCTTTATCTGTAGGGGAAAAAAATCTTCCACAAAAAGAGCGAAAATTGGATTTCTTGTTGACATTTGTTGAATAATCTCTTTTAAAAAGAAATTGATTCAAGAAGCTAATAAAAACCTGTAAGAAGTAAAACGCTTACCAAAATATTTATTTTATTAATCCAAGACAACAATGGAACAAAAATATATTTTTTATAGATTGCATTTGTAAATACTTTACATAATAAATAATTTAATTAAATCATAATTAAAAATTTGTAGTGTTATTTAATATAAATTCAGTGTGTAATTAATGTGACTTTACATATTTAAAAAATTCTTTTATGTAACGTAATATAAAAACTAATATTTTAAATAAATTTCCAATAAAACGTAAATATTACAAAATGCGACGATAACGATACAGTACATTAACTAGGAAACAGTATAACAATTTCGATAATATAATTAAACATTAATGAAAAATTGTGTTTTTTTTTCATATAAATTTTAACTTACACATATAATATTTAATTTCAATATTCCAACAATTAAATATAAAATACAATTTCTGCACCTTTACTTACACACAACTGAAGTCACGTATAAAGTTTTCTTATGAAGATTTGAAGTTACGATGTGAAGTTTTTATGATTATATGGTAATAATATACAATAAATATGAGCTTGAGATGATTTATCTTAAATGTTTCTTTTGTTCATACAAATGAAAGAAATGTGCAATTTCATGTTTCAACCAGTTCAATCTTCAACTCTCATAGGTTGCTGAAAATAGAATAAGACATTTCATTGACAAAATATAATAAATAAACACTCTAAAGGCAGTTATTATTTATTTGATTCGATATTTATTATTTAGTTTTTTATCGTTTTAGTTATTTATCATTTTGCTTATTTAATATAAGAACTTAATTAAAAAAATAAAGTTCATTTAAATAGCTTATTTTGAAATAATGATAGGCATCCATGATATATAGTGATTAATCTTACTAAAGACTTGCTGAATTATCAGGTTTCAGTTTAACCACTTCCTCTATTACCTTGAGTGACATCTATTTCATATAAATTGCAATTATTTATAATCCCTTGGGAAGAATTATTAAAGTTATTTGTTTTATCTCGTTTTACTAAGCAAAAGAAAATGTTCAGCTTTGGTTCACAATTTTACAGAACAAGACACTCCTTTTAACCGATCGAATGTAAGGTTAGATATTTTAAAATCCCGTTTTAAAAAGAATTATGAAAATGCTGAGTGTGTACGATAATGAAAGCGATGCAAAAATTAGCTCAACGTTGTGATTAGTGTGATAACTTAGAATCGTAAATTCACTAAATGCTTTTTTACTTATTAAAAGAATAAAAATAATAAAATGAAAAGATAAGAAGAAAAATTATTAAAATTAAATAACATTAAAAAATTTTGCTTTACGCACCACATATGCATGTTCTTGACTGTATTATTTTTAAATAAGTTGTGATCGCCTTATTACGATCACTGGTTACCCATTGGTCAAACGCTTTTTCTTTCTGGATTCACTTCATTTAACGCCACAACATTTCAAATCATGGGTTGCAAAAACTATCTCAATTGATGTTTGTCGTCGGATTGATTTTCACATCTTGCCTATGTACGTGTTTCACAAAATACTTTTCCTTCTTCAGCATTCATATTTATATTGAAATTACCGTCTCGCCAGTATTTATGCGTTCACAATAAAAAGAATGTAAAAATACTTTCAATTATTATTATGTAAATACATTAAAAATGCCTGCTAGTGAAAATAGAAAGAAAAACAGCATCGGTCGCCATAGCAACGCATGCAATGACGACGCATGTGCGCTGTTTACTATTATTCTTGAACACAGTTAAAAAGTTTTTGAACGCCACAAAATCAAAGCCAAGATCCATTTTGCCAATGGGTAATAACCATTTCTGATATGAGAATAAACAAATGGCTCATGAAATTTTTTTTAGCATTATTTTTTCTTCTCTTGAAAACAAATTACAAATTATATGCTTCTTATTACCAATTTTCTTCTCATCCCTAGGTCAGTAACAGGCTAGTATAGATATTTTAAGTATAAATTATATTAAGCTTCTCATATTTCTAAAAACAGCATAACTATTTACTTACTAATCCAATTGTAGAACTTGCATCATCTAAATAACTTGACTTATAAGATCTCTTCTTCAGTCTAAACAGTAAAAATATAAAAATAGTGTGAATTATAAACGTTTTATTTCAAACAACTAACATATGAATCGAAAAAAAATTTTAATATGGGTTTACCGATTTTCAACCTAAATGAATACTATAATATGTAAATGGGCTCCAAAAAAAAAAAAAAAAAAAAACGGACCACACCACCTTGAATAAGTGTTGATCCAATGATCGGATCATCACGTTCTAGGACTCAATCATAACGGTTTGAGTGGGTGTCATCGAATATGCTAATTAAGTAGTGCACATGATATTTTAAATTCTGAAACAGACACAATAACGTACATTATCTACCCTTTTTTAAAGGACTGGGATTTCTGACTCCCCCCCCCCCCCAGATATAGGGGTAGCCGCAATGTGTGAAATATGGTCCAGATAGTTTGGTCAGGAGAGCGGTCCAAAGTTTGGACCCATTAATGTTATTTTTACTTTTTGCGAATTTTACAATCTCGAGAACTTTCTAGACAAATTTAAAACTATTTGCACACAATAATAAAATTAGTTTACCCAAGTATAAAATTAGTTTACCCAAGTATAAAATTAGTTTACCCAAGTATAAAATTAGTTTACCCATGCAAAATAATAAATTTCAGAAAATATTTATTATTTTATTTAAAAATTGCCGAAGCACTTTTCACGTCATTTTAAAGTATCTAACTTTACACGACAAAATAAGAACCTTAATAAAAATCAGCCGAATAGTTTCTGAGAAATCCAATTTCAAATATACGTTTTTTTTATATTATTTTGTTCTATATCTTTGGAAAGTAGTGAAAACTAGGGGATGCATTTCGAATTTTTCCTGAAACGAATTCAGCAGCGAGAATTGTGGAAATCAAATATTAAATTTTACTTTTTTAAGTGCTTCATATATAACTAGGAGCACCAAAGGTGTCATTTTGATCATTTTTTGCCATCTCTTATGTTGTTATAGAAGATACATGGAAGTTTAGATGGTAATGCTTTCTATGTATTCTGTATCAAAATTTCATACGCATATAATGAATATTAAAATAAATAGTCATTAAAGTACCTAAAACAGCCAAAGAAATCCATTTGACCCTCGTATATTTTTTTTTTTTTTTTGATGTTTCAGGCCCCGTTTTATTTTTGCAAGACAGCAAGCATTGAGAAAATAGTTTGTAGAAGCGAAATTGGGGCGCACCGTGTTGAAAAGAATGTCGCGCAATAGTTCCCGTTGAATTACATGGTTACTTATATTCGGCGTTCGAAGTAACTTAGTTGAAATCTTACTGAATATCAAATTCGTTATTGCATCTGAAAGAAACCATGTTTATAAAATGTTATTCTTGTTATAATCCTGAACAAGAAAGAAGTGCTGGTAAATAGTTATTACTTGTAAATCAAAATACAAATGTAAAGAATGAAAAACAAGTTACTTGCATTTAGCTTAAGGTATTGTTTTCCACTGGCATAAAAGTAAAAAAATGAACGGTTATCTTTATTTGAACAAGTTAAAAAAGGGCCCAATAGAACAAATCTAGGAAAATATTCTGCCCTAAGTATAGAACTACACTTAAACTCCGAGCACAGTTGGACTGCTGATAATTTTTTTATATCTCCGTAAAACTTGTAGATACATTTTTTCCGATAAGAGAAATGCCCACATAGTTATGATTAAATCAATCATACCCCTTCATTTAATGGTCTGTGACAACAACAACAATGTCTAACTAATGATAGAACTTCTTCATTTTATAACCTGTTATATACTAATGCATGTAATTTTTTTATTTTTATCTTTTGTTTATTTACGTATTACTTGGAGTCCTGCGGAAAAATAATATGAAACACAATGTTACGCTATATTATCATATTTTTATCAACTCAATAAAAAATATTAAATCTCTGAAGAGCCTTATATAGTGTATTTTAACAGTATTCATCAATTAAAAAATCATTTACTTGGGAATGACCCATTTCCTATGAGGATCACGTTGACCCTTATTGGCGGTTTTAGGTAAGTCCAAAATCCGGCTGTTCTAGTCTTAAAATCTACTCGACCATTCGAGTTTAACGTAAGATATATTTGTTTTATTATTTTTATGTTATTATTTTATTACTTATTATTATTTGTTCATATTATAATGCGCATTCATTCATTTTTTATTAGTATTTAAGATATACGTTTAAAAAGGAAGATTTCACTGGGTTTGATGACGGAATTCTACGGAATTTAGATTGCAAAATAATTAGTGTAGGGAACACTAGACAATAGTTTTTAACCTTAAAAAAGATCAGTGCAAGGAATGTGATACTTTCTCTACGTTTCCCTACCTGCAAATGAAATAATACAATTCCCCAATAGGGGAAATCAGCTCGGTTTTAAGAGTACGTATTTTGCTTGAGCCCAGAAGCAAAAGTTTTTTAATGCTTGGTTTTAATACGTACGCAAATGAAAAGTTGCTAAAAAAAGTTGTTTAATACTTACACTCGGTATTTGTGAACCATTAAAACTGAAAACAAAATCAAGGGAATCACCATGATTGATAACATTATGAGAACAGTTCGCATAGCCGTAGCACCTAAAAAAGTAATTAACTGAATTATCTAAAAAAGTATATGAATATTTCTAAGATTTATTTCTGATTGTTACAAGTTACGCACGGATTACGGTAAAATTATTTTCAAAATAGAATTAATTTTCATCTAAAGGTAGAATCATTGTCCAAATAAATTGTGTTCAATAAATAGCAAGTTGTTGTAATAGAAACAACAATAAAAATCTCTAAATACCACCCTCAATCTACGTTTTTCGAACATTTAAAAAAAGAAGAAAATAAGAGTTTACACAAATTAATATTTAAGCGAAGAAAAAAAATGCTGTCGAAATGTTTAAAATCAAATAGAGAGGTGGGTTTAAACAAATAGTTAAAACACAATTATTACATTCGAATTTCTATGCACTATCTCACTAGTTTTGATTTCCAGTACGCGTCCCACTTTCCTTAATTGTATATTCACAGCGTATTTGTTATTTTTTCCTAGCTGAAATATTCATTGGCTACACCCAGTATGTATAAATCTTTGTCTACGCTTTTGATGAGGATTCAAAAAATATCAAAACGTTCTTAAAGAAACGACCAAAATTATATACTTCGAATAACGAATAAACGAATTAAAATTATATACTTCGTCCCAGGTAGTATTTGTTTAAAAATTTCTGAAAAATAGAGTTGTTTTAATTTATACGAATGTAACGTTCTTTTTAATTTCTACAGAATTTTTTTATTTTTAGGAAATCTTTGATTCCACCACTAATACTGTTTTCTTCAGATATTGACAATCATAAATGATAAATGATTTTTAAACCAAATGACCGGTTTTTAAACATCAAATTTGATTTCTTTCCTTCCTTTATTTAATAAAACGGGGCCGCTCAGCGACCCCTATCCCATTCATCATGAAATTTTAAAAAAAAATTGAGTTACAAACATTTAGAGTTTCGCAACTTTGTGGTAGCTATACAAATCGGTCAAGCACTTTTCTTGGTAAATTAAAATTTGAAATTATAATAACAATAAGAATAGTTTTAAATCAATTAGTAAATATAACATTTGAGTTGTAGATAAAAATAGTAAATAGCATCTGAGTATTGAATCAAATTAACACATGTTGACGTAGATGTAAACGTAATTTGTAGTATTTATACATAAGTTGACATAATTAGTATATTACAAAAATTGATACATATTAAATTTCTACATTCAACTGGCACATGTTTAATTTTGCTATGTATTGAGAGTCTAAGAATTAAAGAGTTTTTTTTAACTGGAATGAAACAGTCATTGGGATGGGATGCGGAGGAACTTTTGAGTTCCCAGTTGGGATCGAACCAAGGATCAGGGGGACATAAAGCAGGTGTGCTAACCACTACACCACTACACTCTTTCCCTGTATGATGGATTGAAGAAAAACAACAACTTCTTCGTTCTGCAATAGTTCTTGGAGTTCTTTCACAATAGAAACAAGACGATAAGCTGAGGATTTCGTTGTAGGAGCCCTAGGAGAGCGTGTAGGCTTTCTACTGGGGCGGGCTTCACAATCAGAGAAATTTGCTATAAGTGTTTTGCCCTAGTTTCAGCACTTTGCAGGGGTCAAATCTGATTTCAATTCAACAAATATGGCTAAGAATCAGACATTCCTACTTTATTAGTGGTAAAAGCTTTTTTATATTCATATAAGCTCACGCAACGTCTGTAAATACTTGATTCAGGAGTTCCCCTGTTTTCTGGATTGGGTTCAAAATTACGAGGCTCTGGAGTTGAACATTGGAACATTGAAAGCTCAAACCATTGGTCCAGTAGTTCAACAATGGTTATAAAAGCTTACAATATAAAATCCGGAAGAGTTGGCAAGTATGAACTTTGCCCGTAAGATTTTATATGAGATAGCAAACTGATATTTTTAACCTTGGCATATATTGTTTAATACATTGGAAGCGGATCACATAAAAATACGTTTTTGAAATCATTGCGATCCATACAAAAGTTTAAAAAGCAATAGCGAAACAGCTTCGTTTCCTTTCTGTTTTTAAAAGAAATTATCCATTCGCGATAACCACAAACATGAGTGATTTAGTAGTAATCAGTACTGTAATCTTTCGTCATAATTTTGTTTTCTAAATCGATGTCGTTGCTATTGTGTCAAGTTTGCTCCAACTTTAATGAAAACTTTCCTATCACTTTCTAAAAATTTCAATCTATAACTGCTGCAATACATATTTTGAAAAAAGTTGCCCTCATTCAATGGGTTAAAACAGGTATGTTTGTACACCGGGAAAGACACCTTACTTTTTTTAGTGAACAGTATCAGAACTGTCCGTAAGAACTTTGACTACCAATTATTAACATTGATAACAATACATTCGGCTGTTATTAACAGGGCTCTCAAAAGTCCGCCAAACATCTTCAAGTTGTACTAAACTACACATGAAAGCAATTCGAAGTTTTTCGAAATTCTCAACCACTTGAATTTAGATAATAAGGGCCGGTACAGCCTGGTTGGTCGGGCACTGGGGCCATGTCCAAGAAATCGTGGGTTTAATCCCCACCGGCCGAATTATCCCCATGCAGTAAATGGTGACTGATTTGCACGTTAAACCTGTCGAGTTACAAATTCCTCCATGATCACATAACTAATCATACCTCTGGGAGTACTGACCTAGGAGTTTCCATCTTGATTTGTTCAAAACTTCAAGGTTACGGAGTTGAACATTAGTAATCGTAAATCCAAAATTGGGTCGGCAGTTCAACGACGGTTATAAAATAAAATTTATATAATATTATTCAGCCTGTATCAAATTACTATAGATTCAAAAAGTTTCCAAACGTTTGCGATGATCAAGAAATATTTAAAACGTTCACGCCGGCTGTTTACAACCAGGCCTGAAAACGGGACGGAAAAGAGAAAATACTGGTAGAAATAGTTCTTATTTCAATATTAGATAATATTCGGGAGGAGTTAATCTATTCTCAAAAATAACAATTCACTGTAAGAAAATATTTCACGGCAAAGAAGCAATTCAATATAAAAATTGCATCCGTTAAAAACAATTGGTAGTTATAGATTTTTATTATTCCCGGAAAAAAACTAAAAAATTAAATTTATTTGTTACCAGTTTCTACTCCGGTGCGCCACTGGTGGTACGCGCCGCCAGATGAGACAATCTAGCGCGGCCACCGGTGGCCCGCGCCGGCGTGAACGTGTTAATGATCAACTATGAAAAGAACGAAATATATTTCATGGTGTAAATTTTGCAACCTTTTTAAAAAGTTTTGGAAGAACTTTGGGTGACTCGTATTAAGAATAATTGATGATAAGTTTCGGTATTTTAATCGTTCCGGAATCAATTTAGAAATAAATGGTTTCGCCACCAAATTTTTCACTTTTCCGAGTTGCAAGCAAGCACTGTTAATAATATATTTGATGTGAGGGGGTTACTCGTTAGTTACATTATAGTTAGATAATTATTTATTTATTTTTAAATTTAATGTATGCGACTTTATTATTTTAAATGCTACTGTATTTTGTAGAGATAATACTACTTCTGACAATTTTATGAATTTTATTGTAATTTAAATGCGAGCAATATAAAATGAATATAATTTAAAGGAAATATTATACCAATGCTAAATTTACAAAGAAAAAATATAGATTTCTAACTTTTTCTTAAAATTAGAATTCATCAATGATAATGCATTTTTTAGGTTATCTAAAATTAATGCAATCAAATAATTGTTAAAACTAAATTTTAAACATATGAATAAAAAAGATCACGTTTTCTTACCAGCCATATCAACCTCTTGTAAATCACAATTAAATCCAGTATAGCCTTTTTCACATCTAGAAGTATAGAATTAAAATTAACAAGTTTAATGATTACTTAAATAATTATGACTCAAATCATTTATATTAAACTGTAACAAAATGAGCAGTTTTAAGACCGGAAATTCTAAGACCAAATTCTGTTCAGTTACATAAGTTATATGCAGCTATTATTGCATAAATGTATACATCTGTTTTAGTAACAGTATAAGTTGATAAGGAAAGCACACCATCATTGAGAACCGCACTTAGAGAACAGTAGGGCTGCTAATTTTCCACTCTTTTTGTAAAAAAAATTTCTAGTGGTAACCTAAGTTTATGTTTTAATGTATTATTTTTTATTCATTTGGTCTTATTTTTCCCACGACTACATTTAAATTATTTAAACGCTTATATACAAAGCCAGTTTTCTCAACTTCTCAAGTAGTAAGGCTATTAAAATGCTAATAAAATTAGTAAAAATTCTGAAAGTTTTAACTGTCTACCAATGAAGAAAAAATTTTACAAAAAGTGCAGTAACTGACAGGCCAGCCGAAGGCCATGAACATAGGCAGAAATTCTGAAACGAATAGGATTTATCATTTGCATACCTACTAACTTTTAATCGTTCCGAAAGTATTTTTTTACAATAGGTAATATAAAAAAATTCCAAGTGGTAATATAAAAAAAGATCCAAGTGGTAATATAAAAATTTTCCAAGTGGTAATATAAAAAAATTTTGAAAAACAATCTCACTCAAATATATATTTATATTTTGACCAGGTGAAAATCCGTTATCGTAAAAACTATTACGATAATATATATTTGTTGTAATTATTTATATGTAGAGCTGGTTAAACTCCTTTATATTTATTAAAATTTAAAAAGTTTAATAAAATAACATTAGTTTCGCCCCCACTTTATTTACAGAGATGCCAACTGCTCCGGATTCGATAAAATATTTTAATCTTTTCTGGACGGGCGAGTCATAAAAGTACTCATACGGAACCAAAATCAGAATGGAAAAAAATTAAAAGCAATAGCTTAGTTTGAAGAAGGCTTGTATTTTTATAATTTAACAATCTTGTTTTTGCTTTCACTTTAATTCTAACATATCTTATTAATGTTACATAAAAGTGTAACTATATAATTTTTATTTTGAATTAAGTAGTGATATATTATGTAAATCAAACTATTATTACTCCTCCCTCAAATAAACTGCTACAAAACCATTTTGCCTACAAGTTTCATTTTTTTACCCTGATTGTCACCACCCTGAGAATGCATATATGACTCGCCCGTTTTGAAGAGGTTAAAAAGCTGCACAGAACCACAAACCATGATTTTCAGATTTTCGGTTAATTTTGCCAACAGTTTTTAAGACTTGCTTGCTTTGCTTTATTTAAAAAGAACTGGGCACCTGGGCCGCGCAGCGGCCCCTATCCCATACATCATGAAATAAACATTGGTTTAAAAACATTTTGAAATTTTGCTACAATGTGGTGGCAAAAACAGAAAAAACAAAAAATAAAATATATAAATTTACAGTTGATGATTTGGAGTTTACAGATTGAATGTTGACATATTTGAAGATTCTATTGTGGTGTTTTGTAATGCAATATAATTTTTATTGGATTTATTAAAGATTTATTAGAGTTCTATTTGAAAGTTCTGGTTTTATTTAGATATTATACTGCACTGGAGTTACTAGGTAGCAGCACTTGCTACTGTCGTTTTTCAGGATTCTGGATAATCTAGGTGGGGGAAGTTGATAAGGAATCTGGATACAGGATGAAGAATAATCTTGATGAGGAAGTTCATGAGGAATCAAGTTGATGGATTGAAGACTTTGATGATTTTTACTGTGAGAAATGCTTTGTTGTGATTCTGGATGAAGCAGACGATGCAGGTTGATTTTCAGATGATTCTGGAGATTTATTGGAAAAGTGATGCCGGCTGGGGTCGAACCTGGGATCAGTGTGGTGGTAGGCGGATACTCTACCGATGAGGCTGTGATGATATATTTTTATTTTTGTTGGTAATGATGAAAGGAGGCATCTGATGTATAAAAGGCTGCTATTGGTCTGAGGTGAGAATCTTTTTTGTAGTTTTCGAAGGAGAGAATCTGGTTGAAATTTGCTGCTGTGCATTCTTCGGCTTTTTTGTAAAAATCTGCGTTTAGTTTGTTGATATATTCAGAGAGAGGAGGGATTTTGAGGTCTTGGTGGATGTTTTTATTTCGGATGAACCAGCGGGCACGGGTGATTTTTCTGAGGAGTTTATTCTGGGTTTGATTAAAATTTTTCATTAAGTGATCTGGAATTGTTGCCCAGGCAGGAGATGCATAGGTGAGGATGGGTCGGATCATGCTTGTATAAAGTAGTTTTCTGAGATTTAATGAGACGTTGGAATTTTGAATAAGTGGTTGTATGGAATATGCTGCTGCCATTGCTTTGTCGGTGACAGTTTGTAAGACTTAAAGATGTAGTGAATCACATAAGCCTTTGAATTATTTATAATTAGTGGTGAGTAAAATCCTATTTACTAAACCAAAAATCATACACTAAAAGACTCGAAAATATACACTCTATAACAAACGCACCAAGAAGCAATCATCCGATTGCTTTGCCGAGCCAAATTACTGTGGCGCATGGCTCGATCAGGCTGGAATGATGCCGACTGGGGACGTATAGTCTTTAGCGACGAATCCCGCTTCCAACTGTGTCCTGACGATCATCGAAGACGTGTTTGGAGACGCACAGGGCAGAGGCAACACCTCCTAGAAGAAGGAAAGCCTCAGCACGGATAAATTTAGTAGTCCGATATGACGAAGTTTGCTGCGCAGTTGATGAAAAAAAAGAAAGATGTCACTACGTTCGGGGTACTAAGCTGCGCAGAGGTTGAAAATACGAAATATGTCATTACGTTTGGACTACTACAGGATATTTATGATAACCCGTGCTGAAGCCTACTCTTTCTAGGAGGTGTTGGCAGAGGGGGGATCCTGCCTTCACTATTGCACGCCACACCAGCTCTCAACAAGGCATTATGGTCTGGGGTGCCATTTTCTTTGACAGCCGGACCCTTTTGGTCGTCATTAGAGGTACACTTACTGCACAGCGGTACGTCGATGGCATCCTAAGACCTGTTTTGCTACCGTTCCTTTTGCAGCGCCCTGGGCTGGTTTTTCAGCTGGACAATGCCAGGCCACATACGGCACGTGTTGCTATGAACTCTCTGCAAGCTTGTCAAACTCTTCCTTGGCCTGCCAGATCACCAGATCTCTCTCCCATCGAGCATGTCTGGGATATGATGGGAAGGCGATTGCATCTGGCACGGAATGTTGATGACCTCGTTCGACAATTGGATCGAATTTGGCAGGAAATACCGCGAGAGACCATCCGGGAGCTTTATCGGTCTATGCCACGCCGTGTGGCAGCTTGTATCCAGGCTAGAGGCGGGTCAACACCTTATTGAACTTGTTACTGTAACTCTGCTATAAATTATTCAATTGTTTTGAAATTTTAATCATTTACTATTCTGTACATTGTCTTCCTATCCACCAATTTTCGTTTCAATCGGACAACTCCTTCTTGGTGCGTCGATTTTTTTTGTTATAGAGTGTATATCACTATCTGGAGCAAGTTGACATTTCTGTAAATATGAAAATAAAATCTTCTGAAGAGATCGATAGTGTATGCAGTTTTGCATTTATTGCGAAACTTCGAAATAGCTTCTGCATGGCTGTCAACTACTACGCTTTCCACAAACAATTTTATTGAGTGGTAGACAATTAAGAACAAAAGCATATAGAATTTAAGGTAACTTTGCCAGCATATTAGAGCCTTTTAACATGGAGGCTGACTGACTGATACAGTTTTATCGGAGTGCCTATCCTATGGGGATATCTGCTCCTTCGTCTAAAGTAATAATTGTAAGGATGATGGGATGGGTGGTGCGGGGGTTAACTGAGTTATGTCTCAATTGGAAATATTTTACAATTAAAATAAAATCTGGGATAAGTATATACATGTTATATCGCATTGGGATACATAAAAAAAAATTTAGAATAATATCAAAAATAAAATAAAAGAGAAAAATATTTATAATTATTTTACAAGTGGGGAAGACTCCCTATGCACTCCCTCGCCTCCCTCCGGTTTTAGCCGGGCTTCTTAGGTGCAAAGTGCATAGTTTGTCTATGGTAAGAGTGATAATATTAAAACTATCGGTTGTAATATTTTGATAATACGCAATCGCTAAGAAAGAGTGCGGTTATCGGACTGAAATATGCATTATTTTCTATAATGTCCAAGTCTAATAGTTTGTTGAAGTCGCAGGTGCTACAGTCTTTAGCGCCTTTAAAAAAGGAAGCGTTTAATTTAAATAAATTTTGGTCAATTTTATCGATTTCTAGGTCGTTATATAAAGTATTGTTTCGAACAAACCAAGGTGCCCCGGTCATTCTTCTAAGTATTTTGTGTTCAAAAATTCTGAGTCTTTTTCTTTGGTTGTTTGTTAGAGCCCCCCAGGCTGGGAGGCCCGTACTGTTCATTTGGGAGGAAATTTAGAAGTGGATAAAGTCTGTTAAGTAGTATTCTTTCCATTATTTTTGATAAGGATGATAGTAAACTAATTGGACGGTAGTTTTCTGCGTGAAGATGGTTTTTTCCCGGCTTTGGGAACAATATAATGGTTGCGTGTTTCCAATAAGTTGAGAAATGGCATAGTTTGAGGCTTGAATTTATAATATTGGTAAGTTGATTAATTCTTGGGGTGGGTAAATTCTTGATCATAGAATTTGTAATTTTATCATAACCCGGGGCTTTCTTCTTCTTTAGTTTTTTAGTAATGTTTAGGATTTCTCCATTGTCCGTACTGTTCATAGTATTATTATAATTATTATTAAAATATGAGTTGTACGTAGAGGTGATTTGTTTGTCTGAGTTGCTATCAGCGGGTTCTGTATTGGGTGAGAATTGATCTTCAATGGAGTTTGCGAAAATATCGGTTTTTTCTTTATCTGCATATATTTTTCCATTTGGACTAATGAGAGGCATATTTGAAGTTTTGTGAGTTTTGAGAGATTTTATCATCTTCCAGACTGAGTTGTCACTTGTGTTTAAACTTACGACTTTCTCATTCCAGATTTCCTGTCTATATTCGGTCAATTGTTTACTTATTGTTTTTTATAGTCTATTAAGTTCAGTTTTAATGCTTGGATTATTAGTGTTCTGATATTCTTTTCTCAGCCTATTTTCGGCTTTAATTTGATCTTTAATGTTTCTAGGGATGAATTTGTAATCTGATCTGACTTTGATTTCTTCGGTGGCATCATGATATGACGTATTAAAGTCCATAGTTAAATTTTTAATTTCTTCTTCGATGTCTTCTTTCGTTTTAATGGGTTTGTTGATATGGGATAAGTTTAGGATATTTTTAAAAAGCATCCAATCTGTTTTCTTTCTGGTAATTATTTCTTCTTCTTTGTTAAAACAAGTGGTGGCAATTACTGGGAGGTGGTCGCTACTGAGCTCATGTAGTACTTCTAATGAGAAGGGAGCACTTGAATTCGTGATTAGAATATCTAAAATTGAGCTCGAATTGGAATAGTAGGTTGGTTCATCCGGAGCAAATAAATTTAAGTTGAATTTATTGATTAGATTGTTTAGCTTTCTGCCACCATCATTTGTTTTTGTACATCCCCAATTTATATGTTTTGAGTTTAGGTCTCCAACCACAATAGATTCGAAATTCATTGGAAATAAGTCCTTTATAGTGTCTTCCTGTATGGGCTGTCCGGGGGGGGGGGGTTGTACATGCTCGTGATTTTAATTTTTCTGCTATTTTGAAGTGTGATTACAATAGAAACTTCTTCATGGCCATTTAAATTGTTCTGACTGTATAGTGTCGAGTTGTAGCACTTTTTGACATATAAAGCAGTTCCACCGCCTCTGCTGGTTGTACGGTCACATCTAAAGAGGTTATAATTGGCAATATTACATTTATTAAATTTATTTAAGTGGGTTTCATTAATAGCTAGAATATCCAGATCATTTTTATAAATAAAATGTTTCGTTTCTTCTAGTTTGTTATTTAGGCTATGTGCATTCCAGAATGCAATCTTCAGTGGAATGAATTTATTACTTTTATTTAGATCCATATTGGTTTTTAATGGTTTCCTGGTAATTTTCGCCTAGCCTTGTTAGAGAGTCGGCTATATCTTTAGCTATAATAGTTAATGCGGTTAGTTTATCTGCTACTTCCTTAGCCTCTTTTATTTTTTCTTCGGCTGCGGAGATGGAATTGGTAGTTTGCTCCTTGAGTACCGCGGCAGCGTACGTTTTATTTTCAAAAACTTGTCTTCTTGGTCGGAGGTTGTTTGTTATTCTTATTTTTGTTATTTGAGTTGGCTAAGTATGTTGGGCATTGCCTAAAACTTGCAACATGGTTTCCCAGACAATTTGCACATTTTGGAGTGTCTTCTTTTGTTTTATTACAATCTTTAGTAAGGTGTTGTTCAGCGCATTTAACGCACTTTGGGTCGTGCCTGCAGCCATTCTGAGAATGTTTAAAGAGTTGGCAGCGGTGGCATTGCGTGGGCCCTTGGCCTCTTCCTCTGTATTTTTCAATTTTAATTCCACAATTTAGTAGATATTCTATTTGCCAGATTTCTTCGCTTTTATCGCATTTTTTAAGTGTGACTAAGTAGAGAGGTATGTTTATTCTGTCTCCATTAACCCCTTTTGTTAATTGGACTACTTTCTCTGGGGTGATATCATGCTCATTTCTTAATGCTTAATTAACTTCTTCAGAACCGATTTCTTTCGGTACTCCACGAATTACGATTTTTATTAGTCTATCCTCTGGTAAGGAATAACTGTGATATTTAATATTTGAATTTTCCAGGACTTGGACTATGGCCCTGTGTGTATCAGGGGTTCTAGTTTTAATGTTCATTCTGTCTCCTACAGTTTTACCTGTAAATTCATTTACGTTCATTTCTTTCATTTTTGCAGGAAAATTTTTCCAGTCAAAGTTTGGGTCTATAATGACTATCGGTGGGTTGTTTGCTGGTTTTCTAGGTTTTCTGAAATTATTTGCTTTTTTATTACTATTATTTTCCATGTTATTTGAATTTTTGTTTTCTTCTATTTTGTTAGTTTCGTTGTCTGATGCATCTGAATTATCTGAAATAGCTATTTTCTTCCTTTTACTCGGATTGGTTATAATTGAGAGGTCTGGGTAATCCTCAGTTTTTTCTCCTGGGTTACAATTTTCATTTTTATCGGAATTTAATTCTTCTAGTGCAGAGAATTTGTTTTCGCTAATGAAATTTACCTTGGCAGTATTAGTTTTACGGCCGGATCTTTTTATTGGGAAAGGTGCTGGGGGGTTATCCCTAGTTCGTTTAATTTTGATCAATTTTGGTTTTTTAGAACCATTTTCGAGAATTTGATCGTTTAACTTTTGAATATGCTGTTCAAGATTTGCTACACGATTACCCATCTCTGTTGTAGAGTTAAGTAGGGTTTCAATGTATCCTGTTAAAATTGAGATAACTGTTTGATGTATCTCATTTTGAATAGTAGGAGCAAAGGCATTTTTTATGTTATTAACACTATCTCTAATTTTCGATAAATCGTTATTCACGTCTGGAGGAACTGGGATAAGTTCAGTATTGTTATCAACGTTTAGGGTTATTTGCTCGATTTGATTATTAACTGAGTTCTCATGTGAAATCGATGAAATTGATTTCTGGCCCTTAGAAGGACATTTTTCTATGGTATTCCTATCCTGATCGGATATAGAATCCATAAGATCTTCCGTTGTTAAATTGATCTCTGTAGAATCAGAAATGCTTTTAGATGCCATCAGTTGAGTCGCACTAATCCGAAGAGAGGGCACCGACTCGTGCCTTAGTTTACACCGGAAAGACAAATCAAAACGATCTTACCTTTAAGAAGAAACTTTGAAACTATCACAAGCCAATTTCTCTGACCTCAATTTCGGCAATCAAGCATATAGCTAACATGGAGGGGGGGAGTGGTTTTTTAAATAAGCTTTCAAATCATTTACAAGGAGTGGTGAGAAAAATAATTTTATATCAAATTTAAAAATGAAAGAATAGTACATTAACCCCTTGGGGACGGGTGATTCATATAAGCATTCGAACAGAATCAGAATCAGAATGTAAATAAATAAAAAACGGTAACTTAAATGTAGGAGTTGCTAATTTGACAGACTTACTTTAATTTTACTTTATTGTTAGTTTACTCATATATATAATCAATGTTAGTTCAAAATATAACTAAATAATTTTATTTTGAACTAAAGTAATGGCGAATTAAATAAATCAAACAATCATAACCCCCGCCCACAAATATACTCCTGAAGAACTACTTTGGTTACCAGTTATATCTTTTTACCCTGATTGATACGGTTTTATGCTGTCACATATTTGTGCCAGTCGGCGCGAAAGGATTGAAGCATAAGCTTGGCTCAGGAAGGAATTTTTTCAAAAAGCGTAGAAAGTTAGTAAGCCTGGCTTTTTTACTTGACTTGATCGATGTATTTATGGAGTATTAAGCGCATCAAAGGGCACTGCACTCCTTCATCTGATGTCCGCATAGATAAGATGGAGATATATGACGCAGTTGACGGCTGAAGCAGCATGCTGTGGTAAACAACGGCTCAATTAATAAGACCTGCATTTGTCTCATCTCATCATTTATATAGAAGGCTAATAATTGATAAGTAGTGGTACACAAAATTCTTCTAATTCTCATTTATTTAAATTAAATTCGCTACTTTGCTATCCTTAAGAAAACTATTTTCTAAAACTACGAAAATTTCGTAGTTGCAGGCGTGTATAAAAAAGCTTTTAAAAAAAATTGCGCCGCTCCTTCTTATTGTAGAATCAAACGAAATATTACAGACAGGCCAACTTGCTCCGGACAAGGGATAAATATTTTACTGAAATCTGGTGCAGTTGACATTGCTGACTTAATCAGTCGTGAAAAATTGCTATTTCAGTTTTATATATCAATATAAAAATTATTTATTTTAAGAAATCTTTATATACGGCAACCAACAAACGTGTTAATTTTATTTTATTTTATTTTTTTATTTTAGAGATTGGTTGACAATTAAAACTAAAGCTTTCAAAATTTCAATTTAATTTTATAGACAATTTAAAAACCATACCACGAGACTGTTGGGGTATTTTATATGAACTTTTAAATTATTTACAAATTCTGGTGTGAAAATCATAATGATAGCAACAATTGTGGTACGAAATAACGATTCATGCTTTAAGAAATATGCATAATTACCACTAGAAGAACATTTTCAAAAAGTCGTAGAAAGTTGGCTATATTTTTCGTTACCCAGATGCCCAGATAAAATAACATAGGACTTTATTTTTCGAAGAGATCAGAGGATAAATAATTTGCAAACTCTTATCACTTCTGACCCTCTATTATTATATCAGTTTAAAATAACCTCAGATTTTTTATACACTTAGTAAATAAAAATATTCTCCGGTAATCAATTTATGATACTAGATGATCGGAAATTCTATGGAAGTTCGAGACTGGTAGTTACGGTACGATGCGTGTTCTAACAAATCGCATAATGGTGGTAGAGGGCTCAGTGTAAGGCAATCGAAACAAGCTGGCAGTGCGGAAATCTGTCTTCCCCCGCTTATCTAACGTGTTCAGAAAGCTAATGCGCAAAGGCAAAGTCAAACTTGGTTGGTCTATAATTCGACTCAAGGAGTACTTAAGACCATTACGGTGCTATCGATGCAATTTACTCGTATTTGGACATATGACATGCGATTGTACGAACAAGGAGGGTTGCGCGAACTGCGGCGAAGAAGGACATAGAAGAGCCGAATGCAAAAACAAGAGCAAGTGCCCAAATTGTGAAGCGGCGAACCAGATATTTGGCTCAAAGCTTCATACAAACCACTCAGCTAATAGGAGAACATGTCCATCGTTCCAACGAGCAGTAGCCAACCTCCAAAAAAAAATTAAATACTAGACCAATTTCTTGTGAGCCGTCAAATGGCGTCCTCCACCCCCTCTAAAGGGTGCTTTCTTTTTGTAACTTTTGAATCAATTTTTGTTAAACTACCAATTCGGTAGTCCCTTTTGTGATATTTGTAATTTTTATTAAATAAAGTTCAAAATTGGTTTTGAGAGCTTTCCAGTCAGAGTATGCCTCGAGGGGTCGTGGCGTGGCGGTTGTCTCTCGGTACAACACTCCTAGCGAGTCGTTTGCGGCCGAGTCGGCACCGCCGCACCGACTTGGGTTCGTCCCGTTCGGCCTCCTCTGCCCGTCGACGAGAGTTTGTTGCATATAGTCGTGTGTGACTCGGGGCCATAGAACCTCCTGTCCATGCACCGCTGGGTCCTCCGACTGATTCGAAGCTTACAGCAATGACGGTCCACAGTAATACCCGGATGGCCCATAAATGGGACGGGTCAGGGCTAAGCCTAGCTTCCCCCGCTTATCGATACACGTGGATTGATCGAGGAGTGTTTTTTCCTTGATCGCCATGATCACCAAATCTGTTTCTATTGGGCCACTTAAAAGCGTCATCTATGAAACTCCTGTCGACGTTGATATCGAAATTTTATTTTACTTTTTAGCCGTCGTAGAACAGCCGACCAAATTTTGGGTTTACGACTAGTAATGTTCAACTCTGTAGCCTTGTAATTTTGAACGCAATGCAGAAGACAAGGGAGCTCTTGGACCTAATATTGGGAGAAATTTGCCATCGTGGAGGACCTTCTGATGGAATTAACCCTCTTTTGAGTTGCATAGGGAGGTAAAATCTCGAAAACCTCCCACAGTTAGCCTTACGGCAAGGGGACTCTAACCCATGATCCATCTAATACTGAGGATAATTTTCGTCAGAGCTGTGGTCGGTGCGAGTCTTGTGCGGATATCGTATCGTCCCAGCTATCGCTGGGATTCGCACCCGGTCACCTGATCAGGAAGCGAGCATTCTACAACCTGAGCCGCCACGGCTTATGACATTGATATTTGTTGTTGCTGCTGGAAATGTACAAGGCATGGTTCGACTTAGCTCAGCGCCGTTCGAAGAGGCAGTGATGTCAAATTTATATTACGCTTGGTTGTCACTATTTTGAATATTTTCTGATTTGATTTTACTTTTTGTCTCATTCTTTTTTACATTTCAAATTTTTTTAATTTCTTAAACTTTTGAGTGGCGTTTACGGACACAAATTGTATTACGATTTTTTTCATCCGTCCTTTCTAATGCAGCAAAAGAGGATGTTTCACCTTTTGAGAAAAAGAGGTCGTTCGAATAAAAATTTCCATAGGTTATGTTAGAAGATTTCAATTTCCTTTGTGACTATTTATTGTTTAATTAAACTACTGAAACTTCCCTTTCCTATTTTTATGAGTTTGAAAAACTGTTTTAAAAAATTCGTGGGAAAAAAACCCCATCTAATACGGATTATTTCGTAAGAAAATAATTTATAATTTGCTATTTTGTATTCTTTTATATTTGTATAGTTATAGTAAATACGAGTATTAATATTAATTATTAAAAATACTAATTGATTATAATTTAATCTCTAGAAACATTATTATTCAAGCTTTTATTGCAATTATTGTTGCATTTCAGAATTTTGAAAGCTTTTCACTTATGCGTCCTTTTCATATATGCGCTTTTTTTCTGTTGGTCCCTTAGGCACGAGCATAAATCAGAGTTCACTGTAGTAACATAAACACTATTTTATTGAGAGAAAATGTAATTGTTATGTAAAAATTAAAAAAAAAAAAGACTGAAATAAAAACGTGATCCCAAAATTTAAATGTGCATGCTTACTTGCAACGGTAAACTCCATCTTCAGCTTCACATCGTCCATGTTTGCATACATTCGGATTGCACATTTCTTTGAAATAAAAGAAAGACTGTTAATATACAATGTTATATAGTAAGATGAATATATGCATATATATATATATATATATATATATATATATATATATATATATATATATATATATATATATATATATATATATATATATATATATATATATATATATACACATATATATATATATATATATATATATATATATATATATATATATATATATATATATATATATATATATATATATAGGCGTACTTATCCTTATTTTACAAGTTTTGCCTATTTAATACTATGCCAATTTGTTAAAACATTTGCAGAAAGCGGAACAGTTGGCGTCCCTGCATGAGAAAGAACAACAATTATAGCGGCTTCCTGAAAAGTGGTCTTACCTGTACGTTAAACGCCCTGGTGCGTGGAGGTAGGAAGTGCGTATTTTACTGTAACCCTAGACGCATCTTTGTTGTGTCATTCTCTAAATTTGTTTTATGTTCTTCCATATAACAAGGACTTATATGTTCTTCTTATTCGGCATAAGGCCGACCAAGGACGTCTTAGTTACTTTACCCCATCTAGATGCATTCGATGTTATACTTCTCCAACTATTAACCCTCAAGCTCTTTAACTACTTCTCTACTCTGTTTAACTATTTTATTATATTAGAAGGTTATTGTTCTTAATAGGATTTTCATCGCTATTTGTGCACCAAAAGTTTTTCTTAATATTTTTCTCTCGAAAGTCATTAGCTTCTTTTCGCCTGCTTAGTTAATTGCTTATCAATTGCTGGGATACGGCTTATGAGGTACAAGGGCTTATGTGTCATCTTTTTAATGAGCACACAAGCTTGCATACAAACACATGGGTGATAAAATAATATTTTTAGAAATTGTGCCCTTTTTACCAATGCAAAGTTCGGATCGATCAAAAAATGAGGAAAGGAAATAAAAAATTTATTTCCAGCTTTAATAGCATTAATTTTGAAATCATGTAAAATAATTGCCATGCTTTTCTTATTTGGGAGGTACTGAAACAGAAGCTTTTAACTCCTAAAGCTCATTTTGTTCAATGCAAATTTTTTATAAATAAAAACTACACAATTTCTAAAAATTTCAAATTGGATAAAATTATAGAAAAACTTTTATACTAACTCTATGTAAATAATCTATCTTTTGGCAGCTAATAAGTTGGAAAATTTCACAAGGCAAAACTGTTGTCATAGTTTGAAAAATCATTTTTTGAAGCTTTTAGAAATGGTATCATTTTTACCAATGCAAGTTTTGGATAAACCAAAATAAGTAGAGGAAATTAGTAATTTTCTTTCTAGTTTTAATACCAGCAATTTTGAAAACATTTGGGATGCTGGTGTGGGATGGGTTGGGATGGGTGACATCTTGGCATTTGGCGCGAAGCTCCACTATCCGATTCATCTATACTTATTGGTTATAAATAGGTTAGGCATATGATATGATAAAGTAATGTATTGAGAAGAAAAATAGTGGAGAATATCTCCATTGTCAAGAGTAAACATAGTGAATTTGCACATAATGATAACCATTGAATACACATAAACTGACAATTAGTGATTTTAAAATCACATCGTTAAGATTAAGAGATAAATATAAATAACAAAAATGAGAACAAGAATTTACATGAATCGAATTGGTAGAAAGGACACAATTCATTTAAATTACGTGAGAGAACTTCTTCTAAAGATGTGATAAAAATATTTACCCTGAATTTTGAACGTCCATTCCTAACTATTTTAGCAAACTTTGTTTGAATTTCCATTTGTTAATAACTTCAATTCTAATTGCGCACATTTGATTAAAATTAGTAAATATATGACAGTTTTAAAAACGTATAAAAAGTTATACGAAGCATAATTCTTTTTGCAATTTGTAATCATTAATAAAATGTCTTGTATGCATAAAAAAATCGGTAAGTTCCTTACTTTTTTATAACACCTAATGGGCCGTGGTATATAGAAGCCGCCAAAAAATGGCATTAAAATTTAAATTAATTTTACCGAATAAGCCAAATAAGTTTTTTCTTATATTTTATATACCAAAGATTTGTAATTTTCCTTTACTAGAAATAAATAATAATAATAAATAACTTTCGATTGTATTTCGCACATTAGCATATGAATTTCAATACTGAAATCACATAAAAATGCTCCTCTTATAAAAATGTTTCTTCTTCACCTACTCTAAGTAAAATGAAGAAAAATAAAACCTGAGATTTATTAATTGTTAAAGACCACAAAGGGGTCGAAAATGGAATTTATCCGACTCCATTATGATGGCATTCATTTGCATAACTAATAAATTTTAAAAGGGACACTGGTTTTCCTTCTATCTACATAATGTTTGAGTTCAGGTAGTTACAAGTAAATATATATTTTGGTATTTTATTTCGCTTGTTACAAGTGATAATATATTTTGTTATTTTTTAATTATAAAATTTATTCGCATTGTTATTAAAACAATCTGTTAGATTATGAGAATTATATCTGTACTAAAATATTAAGTCCAAAATTAAAGCAGTTTGGGAAAAAAAGTTTGATTCATATTCAGAAAATTATCAACAATTGATTTTGTAAATTAAAAGAATTTCAATGCTGATAAATGTTTCTCTTAGATCTAAATAACTTTAAATAAGTGCAAATTTGAAAAATTATTTCTTGGAAGGCAGCCGTACTTGAAAAATATTACTTTTAAAGCAGAAAAAGACACCAATGTTTCAAGCTGTATATTGTATAAAATGCTAAATATATTGACCTATTCACCTATTTCGATGTAAGTCAATAAAAAAACTTAAAAATATGTTTAACAAAAATTCTGCTTCACAGAAATAACTCGAGTTAAACAGACCAACACATTCTATTCACAAAAGAAGTTTATCAAAAATTCTGCATCATAGAATTATTTTGAGTTACACTTACCAACACAATTTGTTCGCTTGAGGTCTGCTGTTTCGGACGGTGACACGAAGCCAGGTTTACAGGAGCAATCATAGTCACCAATTGAATTCTTACATTTTGTGTTGTTTGGACAGATAGTTGGATTAGAGCATTCATCGATATCTATTAAAATGAAAAATTTATTCATTAGAGAATGTTTAAGAAAACGAGCTTTTTTTTTTTTTTTTTTTTTTTTTTTAATACAGTCGGAGCGTAATAATGTGCGAGTAAATAGTCTGAGTGATAGGAAGAAATACGCAAAATATTATCATGATCACCCTAATAATTTTTATAACTGCACAGGGTTCAACTTTTCTGAAAATTTACACAAATTAATTGGCTGTACGAGATTTATTAAAGCTATTCAAATATATTAGTGCAATTTCTAAAATAACGTCGATAATTTAGTTACGATAAAAACTTGTACCTTTGTAAAATAAAAATTTACTTTATTTCCCTCTTTCGTTAACAAATGTTGTTAACCTTTAAAAATCCGATATCTATCACAAACTATGTCTTCTCTTTAAAATGTATAATATATATATATATATATATATATATATATATATATAGAACTCTAAACTCAGCAGCGCGACAGCCCATAGAGGGCCAAGGCCTACTGTGCCCTCTCAGTTTTCTTGACTCCGGGCTCTGGGGTGCAGGAGCAGATGTTCCGGTTTGCTGGTCAGCCGAACGCGGAACCCCCAGTGTTTAGTTCCCAAGCATGCTTGGTACTCATTTATCGACCCACTGAAGGGATGAAAGGCTGAGTCAACCTTGCCCGGCCCGAGGATCGAATCAGGGACGTGTGGCACGACAGCGCGAAGCGCTACCGCTCAGCCACCGGGCGTATAATGTATTATATATATATATATATATATATATATATATATGTAGCTCTTAACAAGACAGTTTTCTAATCTAACTATTTGTATGCTTGTTTAAATTAATTATAAATAGAGGAGGACCAAAATTCCTTTAAGTCCAATTATATTTAAATGCCTTTGAAACAATATAATTTATAAACTTAATTTATGCAAATGTTCTTACTCAATCAATATACAGGGCTTCCAACTTTGGGGTGAACTTTTGTTGGTAAAATCTCTCCTAGTAATTGATATGTTTATGTTTTTATGTATGATTCTTCGTTTTGTAAATTTGGTTTAAAGTTATTTTCACCACCACCACAAGCAAATGAGTCAAAGGTTCATGTGAAACGTCACTTAGTTCCAGCTTACTCGTGGTGAGGATTTTGATATGTTACGAAAAATTAACAAAAATTCTGAGAGCATTAATTGTCTAGTGCTCTTTAAAGTATATCAGATTGAAAAAAAAAGGATTAAAATGTTTTATTGATTTTATTAGCTCTGTTTCCATGCTACTGATCTGAAAACATGTTAAAAACCATTATTATTACCATAAAGTATTTCAGATTGAAAAAAAAAAGAATTAAAATGTTTTATTGATTTTATTAGCTCTGTTTTCATGCTACTGATCTGAAAACATGTTAAAAACCATTTTTTTGAAAATCAGAAAAAAATCTTACATTTTGATACTTGCAATTTTTGATTGGCTTGATTATTTTTTATGTTGAATTTTTTTATGAAAAATGAATATTATGCAAGTTTGAGCTCCAAGAAAAATTCCCCTCCCCTGAAGAAAATTTCAGTTTAAGGTCATTTCTTAAAAAAAGCTGTAAGTATGTTTTAAGGCGTTTATCTGAAGGAAGCAACAACTCCACAAAGTTTAGTTTTGCTATATTATTAGTATTTTGCTGTCTAGTTATAGACATGCACTCGTTTCCATGGGGCATTGCTGCTTTTCAAAGCTATGCTCTGTCAAAGTGAGTGAAAAATATGGTATTGGGCTGTTATTGCTCTCTTCAGATAAACCCCTTATAACATAGTTATATTTCCATTTAAAGAAATGACCTTGAACTTTGAAATTTTCTACAGGGAAGGGAAAAAATTTTAGGGGCTAAAATTTGATTGGTATTCATTTTTCATAACTTACTTTAATATTAAAGAAACAATCCAATCAAAAAATGCAACTATCATACATTATCTGAAGTTCAAAATAACGGCTCTTAATGAAGTAAGGTTAGAAGGTGGCGTGAGTAAAAAAAGTTGAGGTACTAAACAAACATGAGAAAATGCATAAAGTTCAAAAGTGAATTTTTTTTTTACCTTCACAGTTGTGAATAATAGTTCGCTTGTCAGAATAAGGAGTGAAGACGCCAACTGACGAGAATCCTTTTCCGCATGTACATACAAAACTGTTTGTGCCATCTTTGACAGCTGTACATTCCTTTTGTTTACCACAAGTCCTTTGTTTAATAACATCTTCACATGGATCAGCAGGTGTAAATTTGCCTACATTAAAAAGAAAATAATAAATGAAATCTATATAACTGTATAACTATATTGATCTGTATAACTATATTGAAGAATTTTATCTGAAATGGATTCCATAACT
Source organism: Parasteatoda lunata (assembly GCA_949128135.1). NCBI lineage: Eukaryota > Metazoa > Arthropoda > Arachnida > Araneae > Theridiidae > Parasteatoda > Parasteatoda lunata. The sequence goes on from OX421978.1 coordinate 8,806,591, forward strand.
CCTTTAATTCTGAAATACAAAAATATAAAATTATCGAAATTGAGAAAGAAATTTTAGAATTTTACGTAGAAAGAAAAATTTCTCCCGACGAAAAATAGTCTTAAAAGATATTTTTAATAGCTAGAATAAAAGGAAAATATGTCCAAATTCTGTATTATTATAAATGAATTCGTTTAGAATATACTCGTTTAGAAAAAGGAAAGAATTTATAAATGCTATTTGTATATAATTACATCCAAAATAAAGTTAAATATACGCTGGAATGACATATAAATGTAATTGCATCAAAAAGTAAAGTGAAATATCGATGAAGGCTATGTAAATATAATTGTATCTGAATTAAATTCAAAATGTATGTAAGAATGCTCTATAAATGTAATTGTATCTAAAATAAAACGAAAATATCTATGAATGCTATGTAAATATAACTACATCTGAAAAAAGTCAAAATGTATGTAGGAATGCCATATAAATGTAGTTACATTGAAAATAAAAGAAAAATATCTTTGAATGCTATGTAAATATGATAACATCTAAAATAAAATCAAAATATAGGTAAGAATGCCATATATTTATGTATTTACTTCTAAAATAATGGAAAATATTTATGAATACTAAATAATATTGCATCGAATAATATATATATATATATATATATATATATATATATATATATATATATATATATATATATATATATATATATATATATATATATATATATATATATATATACATATATATATATACAGCAAAATAAATTAATACAAATTAATTTTTTTCTTTTCTTTTTAATTAATTCTTTTTTTTCTTTCCCCAGTTGTTTATTATTATTATTATTCGCCCCCCTTTTTTCATTTGTCTGTAATTTACCTTTGTTTTATCTTCATTTCGAACTTATATATATATATATATATATATATATATATAAGGGAAATATGTTGGCCTGTTATATACATATACAATATATTTCAGATATCATAGTAATAACGCAGCATTTCCTTACCTTGAGTGGCTTCACTCTTATCCAAAATTAAATGAGGAGGCATTAAGCATTTGTTATTTGTTCCACCAACACAAGAGGATTGTTCTGTTAAGATATTGATTTGGTCTAGTGGATCTGTATTTAACTGTACTTCTATCAAGCAATTGTAGGCCAAAGTTTTCATTCTAAAAAAAAATAATATTTTTATTTATTGAGTGTTTTACTTATGTAGAAGTTTGAGTTCTAATAAATATTTGTAACACAGGAAAAACATATTCAGCTTAGTCAAAAACCTGTTGACCAGTTGATAGCGCTACAAGATTTTAGGTAGTACATATAAGGTATTGGCTGTACTACTATTTTAACAAAGAAGGCTATATATGTACTGGTTTTTCATTGCAGATCTGGAAAAAAAAGAGAATCGAAGACGGTAACTTTCTGAAACGCGGTATAAAAATTCGCATTTAGCCAAAGCTGCCTATTTGAGTATCAATATCACTGCAGGAAAAGTTTTATTGCGAGGGTGGATCAAATATAAACGAGACTTTTAATAACTAAACATTAAAATACTGCTTTCAAAAAATACAAAAATAATATTTCTCTACATAAAATCCGTCAACTTCTACGCCCTTTTTTCAACCTTTTGAAAGTTTTTATAATCTCGGAGGCATAAAAAGAAGTTGACCGTTTAGTGAACGAATTGCACACAAAATCTCTATTTTAATAAAAATCTCCCCCCCCCCCAACTGCTTTTGAAGGGCTTTATGAGTTGTCGCAGTGTCCTGTTGCAACAATTCGATGATGGGCATGCCACTTAAACCAGATACTATTCTTGAACCACAATTCATAGACAGATGTAGTGGTTTGTCTTTCTCTGAAATTTCACAATAATAATTTTCTTAAAATGTTCATGAAGAAAATCAATATACACAACACCTTGTGAGTCCTTGAAAATACTTGAGAGTACCTCAGCAGTGAATTTCGAGATTGAGATTTCGCATTAAATTCGTTTTTTTTTCCTTTTTTCGACTAATTGTTAATTTTATTTTATCTAAAATTATTTCCGCTTTTTACACCAAATTTATCACGTTTTCAACGAAGCTTGTTTGAATCTATGATACTCACTCGCAATTTAAGATGTAAGAGGACTGATAATTTTTCCCGAGTAGAGTTACCATCTGAAATGAAAAAAAAACAATATATAAATTTTCATTGAATTGTTAATTGCTGAGTTAATCAAAATATAATTCTAATAAGTCGAATAATTTAGAAAATGATTATGAAGAACCTTTTATTATTGCTTGCGAATCTTACACATCGCTGAAAGTCCTTATATAGCAAGACGGAAAAGAGTAAAAACTGATATGAAAGACATTTCATTCTAGTATTTTTTTCGAGAAAAATAAAATATCTGTAACTATCAATATTTCTTTTATAATTTTAGCATATATATAAAACTGCTAATTTTCTAAGACAAAGTAGATATTGTTGCATAGTTTAAAAAAAAGAATAAGTAAACTCCTCCCAAAAACTAGTAATAACTGAAGTGGTTTTACTACCAGCCTTTCTTCTTTTCCGTCTCGCTTGATCTACTATAGTTCGTTCAGCAGGAGTTGGCACTAAGCTTCGCCCTCAAGACGTGGTATCCGACAATACTATTTCGCTATTTTTGGGAAAAGTATGTGAACAATCCTGAACAAGGTTGCTATTTGGCAATTGTATGAAATAAATATTTATTTCGCAATCGTTATGTGCATTTTTTAACATTAAATATTTCATATATTTGCTGATATTTCTCTCTTTTGAGTGAATAGTTTGTCTTTTATTAGACATTTTGCTACAATATATTTAATTAGCTAGAGTAACGAAAGGTTTTATAGCAAATGATAAAGCGAAGTAAGTGGCTGAAAAATAATTCACTGAATGTATTTGGTGCTCATTGTGGGTTATCTCAATTTCAGGCACTGAGACCTTTCTCCTCCTACGCCCTGAAATAAACTCTTCATCCGAGGAGGTGGTGCCAAGTGTCAACTCCTAGTAAACGAACTATACCTGACCTAAATAAAAATGATCACTTGCCCTCATTGGTATAATATGGAAGGTAATAATTACATAAACGTGTACACGACTATAAAATTGTCAAGTTTGAATGAAAAACATTTGACTAGAAGAAAGTGTTCAAGCGATAGCAACATTTTCCGAAATGCATATAAGCGAGAAATATTTTAGGAAAAATATGTATAATGTGTTGATTAATATTTATGTATTAAGTGTATGTTAGAAAAAAAATATTGCACATCATAATTACAGAACCGATAATACTTATGATAGTTTACAAAGTGGTTGTAATCTAATGAAGTAAGAATTCTCAAAAGTAAAATATACTTCGTCAACTCTTAAAAGCATAACTCCCTATCTAATAAATAGTATTTACTTCAATTGGTAAAAACCTATTAAAACAGTGCCACTCTGATTGCGTGTTTAAACTGAAAACGAAGCAAACCAATTCCTTAACATATGCATACCTGCCAACTTCCACATTTGAGAGAAAAGTTTTCCAAGTGATAGTGAAGCAATTACCGAAAAATAGTCTTATTAAAAAATATATTAATATTTTGAACCGGTGGAAATTTGCTATCGTAAAGAATATTATGTTTTTAGTCTGGTCTGACATGTACAACGGACATCCGAGGCCAATATTGGCCCTTTTCCCATTCATCGTGTGTTGATGAACATCAGTAAAAAACTGGTTATATAATTGGACACAAATGGCAGAACAGAGAGTTAAAAGAGAAATGGCACTTTGCCATGGTAATTACTGGATAAAAACATAAAAGTATTAACATGAAATTATTTACCGAATTATGAGTAGAAAAACAAGTAGAAATTATTTACAAATATTAAAATTGAAAACGCAAATTATCCCTTTTCACACACGCACACACACTACGATGTCTCCAATAAGGCGCCACCAACAATCACCACTTTAAAATTAAGAAATTTTATACCTTAATAATTAGTAACCATTTAATTATAAGAATTTATAGCGGTCAATGTTTAAAAATCTGAGATCATAATCATACAAAAAAGAAGAATCAATATTCTTCCTCAATGCAAACCAAAGCTTTTCGATATCCAAATTAAACAAAACAAAGTACCTCGGACTTACCATAAACAGCAAACTCACCTGGAGCGACCACATAAAAAATACAATAGACAAAGCCAATGCAGCAATAAATGCAATTCTACGTCTCATCTACTACCAGAATGTTTCACTTAAAAGTAAAAAACTGCTATATACTTCCATGATCCGACCCATTCTAACATATGCTTCTCCTGCTTGGGCCACAATTCCAGACCATCCTTAAAAGACCTTACAGTCCCGACTCTCTCTCTCAGCATATTTACAAACTTAATGCAGACTTTTACGACAATTTAATCAACTGCAATACAGCTAACTTCAACGAAATATTTAAGTTTGAGAACTTTAAAAAAGACAAAAACCTTAGACCTATAGCTGCACACTTCACCTCTGACGCCTCATACCAAAACTACCAACATAAATAAAAATCTCCAACTCTTACATCAATAGTTCGTAGCAATAGTTCAAAACATCAATAGATTACAACCTCAACTACAATACCAGCCTTGAAATCCGAACCTGATACCGCATGTTGACAATAAATTCACAGCCATCTTTACTACAGCAAGTTGCTTAGATTTAGTTTCACTTTTATTTTCAGTTAAACAATCAAGGTGCTTGCTCTACAATATCAGTCACCCCAGAGACTCTGTATACAAACTGTTTATATGATTATTTAATTTTCTGTAATTTCATGATGAATGGGATATGGGTCTTCTGCGCGGCCCAGGTGCCCAGCTTTTGTTAAATAAAGTAAGTAAGTAATTATAAGAATTTTAAAATTTTATAGTACTATATTGTGTATTTGAAATATTATAGTGCTGTTGTTAGATTAATGAGCATATAAAAGTACTCGGAGTGCAAAGGGTTCGTTATAAATACAGGTTGCAAAAGTATTTTCAAATTAATAAATTGCAAATGAGCCAATCAAATTATAATTGCAATTAAATTGTGCATCTCTGTTAAAGTTGGGACCCAGTCGTCCTGGTAATCATTACTGGTGACAAGTTGCTCCCAACACTTAAGTTACTCGGATATTATGCTTTTATATATTTGTTGTAATTATTTATATGCAGTGGTCAAACTCATTTGTAATTATTATTATAATTCAAAATTAATAAAATAAAATGAGTTTCCACATTAAAAATGAAAATAAAATTTTGAAGGAAAAAAAAAATCAAAAAAGTTGGCAGCTAAGCATATGTATTAAGAGAGTCTATATACAAATACGTATTTACTAGGGGTGACAACCTTTCCTCCAATCGGGGCAGTGAAAAGGTAAAAATGCAACCACCACTTTATAGCAACTCTCCCACCTGTATATTTTTTGCTCTTTCCAAAAACTTCTTTACGAAACAATAATAGGAAGTAAAATGGAAAATCAATTATCGCTACAAGTAATGTTAAATTTCACTGAAACACACACACACACATCTAGAGAACATATGATAAATATCCACTTATATATAAGTTCTATTTATTAATTTATAAAAGAAGTTAAAATTATTCTTAAAAGCATTTGCAAATCCAAGATTAAAAGTGAAAAGCAAAAGTTTGACTATTGCTTTAAATTTAAAGTAAAATCCTCCGGAAGAATTGGCAGATATACAATATACCCGCCTACCTGACTCATATAAAATAATGTTTCGTTTATTTATCAATCTTTTTTCAATATTATTCTAAATTTTAATGGTCGCGGTCTTCAACACAGATACTGCTTGTCTTTTAGATAAACATATATGCATTTATTAAATTAAAGTTTTAAGAGGAATAATGGCATTTAGACTACATATTTAAAAGCTGCAATGAATAATCCTCAAACTGAACTTCACTTTGCTTCAACTCAACTTTGCATTCAACTTCACGCGCAATTTCTACATGATTCTAGGCTCACAGTCCCTGTTGATTGATTTTTACGGCGCAGATATACATGATTAGTTACAGATGATTACTTTTCCGAAAGGTTTCTACAAATTTGGACTTTACTGCTTTTTTCAAATCATAAATGAATTTAAAGTCTATTTAGGCTCATAATAAATGTGGGTCCACCTTAGTAGAGCACATCTTACTTCTTTTTTTTATTTATTTATTTATTTATTTTTTTTTCCTAACATGACTCTCTACCCTAACCCCAGTTACTCTTTGTAAAAACATATTGGTACACACATAATACTAGTTCTCAAATATGTAACGAAAATGTTTCTAAACTCGGAAGTGCATTTTAGTTGGATTGTTAATCAGAATGGCATAATATTTCTATTTACTTTTGACGAAGTTCGTTTCCTCGAAGAAGTGACGATAGTTTTACCAACTGGAATTACCAACTCTGAAAACGGGAAGGGAGTTACTCCTTGTAAAAACCCTTTTTTTACTCACATAACGCTAAGTTTTGACGAAATATTCGCTTGGAATAAATATCAGGAAATGGTTTCGTCAAAACGAAGAAAATTTCGTGAAATTTGCTTATCCATTTTTTACAGTGAACCAAGTCACACAATCAATTTGGCTTCATTTCAATAGAACAACCAAGTACTTAATTTATGAATTTATTTTGTTGGGTAAAAAAAATTATGAACATTAAAAATTTAAATTTCTCTAATTTTGTTAAAGTAGGCAATTTTACCAAAAAGACAATTTCTCAGTTTACCACTTCAAAATATGTCAGATATGTTAATAATTTTGACAAAATTAATCCCTATTCATAACATAGGCCTTGAATGCTAGAATGAAATTTTTAAATCTCAGAACTCACAATCCTTAATCTGAGGGCCACTATGGGTCAGAAGACAGAGCACTCGCCTACCCAGATTCGAATCCCTACAATGGCTGGTTGATACGAATCTTGCCATTGGCTTGGATCGCCCCCACCACAGGGCTGATGTGAAATATCCTTAGTGGTAAGCGAATAATGGATTAGAATCTCCTTGCCATCGGGTTAACCTCGGAGGTTTCCGTGGTTTTTCGCCCCATGTAACACGAATGCGGGTTAGTTACATCAAAATGTCCTAAATGAAAGGTAGTTTGTCCTTATACTTAATCCAGGAGTTACCTTGTCTCCAGGGTTGGGTTCAAAATTACAAGGTCACGGTATGTAATATTGGAAGACAATTATTAATAGGTGTTTAGTATTGATTAATATTGAAACTCAGAATTGGGTTGGCCTAATCTAAGGAATGAATTTTGACGCTTACGAGAAAACAGTATTAATTTTTTTTATTCCAAATGCATAACGGTTATTAATAATATAATATATTAAAAAATAAACTTGTTAAATTATTTTCAATAATGCTAATAACATTATTTCACTTACTGCATCTCTTAAATCCATTTGAAGAGAACTGTAGTTTATAATTTCTTTTTCATCAGAATTCTGAGAAAACTGTGCTGCTGGCACAGCATAAAATTGCCTCGATATTGGCAAATATCCTAAGTAAGATGCTTGAGCTAATAAGAAAATTAAGAGGAATCAGATTAAAATTATTACGATATTTTTAATTTCATATCATTAAACAGTTGATGACACAAATTAGAATGCCAAATGAAAAAAAAATATATTAAATAAAAAAAAGTAATATGCTTGCGCTAAATAAGAAAATTGAAAGAAATCAAATTTAATAAATATCTCTTATGATATTTTAATTTTATACTATTACAATTCGATAACAGAAATTAATAAACTAAATGTTAAAAATATATTGAACCGGGAAAAAGAAATCTAAAAAGAAAATATTTCTTGAATGTCAAGATGAATGCAATCGCGATCAGCTTGAAATATACAAATTTATTTTAGAAATCCATTTTAGAATAAGCATAGAAATTTTGTAAAACGTAGGATTGTTTTGAGGGAACTACGCATAAATTGCATTAAGATATAAAAAAAATTCATGCACTAAAAGTTATTTTTATAAAAAGGTGCATAAATGGTAATAAAATGCATAATGGTAATTGTGCACAATGCAAATGGTACATAAAAGGGTAATTTTATTGACAAAAGTTGCGCCTTTAATCCATAATAAAAACATGTGGTAAAACTCAATTGGAATAATTATGTGGCATTTACCAAAAGTCGAAAATATCAATGATTCTTTGAAATCCGAACATTTCTCAAGGGAAAGTGTTTATTCTAATTGAATTAATAATAGTTTATTAATGTCCTCAAAACCCTTAAAAATAGCAGAAAAAATGAATTTAGTGAAAATTATGTATCACAGAGTCTATAAAAAATTTGCAATAAGTAGTACGTTTACACACCATGGGCCAAAAATGGGTAAATATGATCTTAAATTAAATATTTACTACTTTTGTACTATTGATACTTTTTGCATAAAATAAGCATATCCAAAATATCTTCTTTCTTTATTTATACAAATTGGGCACCTGGGCCGCGCAGAAGGCCCCTATCCCATATATCATGAAGTTAAAATAAAAGACAGTTTGAGTTCAGCAGTCTATGGGGTGGCTGTTACTGGGAGACAAGCACCTTGCTTGCATAACTGAAAGAAAATGAAAATAATAAGAGCAACTTGCTGTTAAACTGTGGATGGCTGTGGTTTGATTGTCAACGTGAAGTAACATGTCAGGATTTCAGTATTGGTAAAGTGTTTGATGCTATTGATGCTTTGGATTATTGATGTAGACTATAGATGCTGGAATTGATGACTATTACTTATGCTGATAGTTGTTGTATGAGGAGTCGGAGGTGAAATGAGCGGCTATTGGTCTTAGTTTTTCGTCTTTTTTATAGTTCTCGAAGTTAAAAATCTGATTGAAGTTGGCTGTGCTGCATTTTATGGCTATATCGTAGAAGTCTGCATTTAATTTATATATATATTCGGATAGAATCGGAATTTTGAGATCTTTATGGATATTTGAATTACGTATGAACCATCTGGCACGAGTGATTTTTCTGAGTATTTTATTTTGACATTGGTTGAGCTTTTTCATTAGGTGTTCGGGTATAGTAGTCCAGGCAGGTGAAGCATATGTAAGAATAGGTCGGATCATAGAGGTGTATAGTAATTTTCTGATTTTTAGTGAGGCATTTTGGTTATAGATGAGAGGTTGGATGATATTAACTGCTGCATTTGCTTTGTCTATTATATTTTTAATATGGTCATATCCAAAATATGATTTTTATTTCAAATTAGGTATTAGTAAATAATTAAAATATACTGTCCCACCTTCTAATAAATATATATTTTATTTTATTTTATAACAATTGTTGAACAGCAAACCCAATTTTAGTTTTACAACTGCTAATGTTCAACTCCGTAGGATTGTAATTCTCTACTCAATCCAGAAGACAATCGAAATCCTTGATCAAGTTCGAGGAAATTTGCCTTCGTGGAGGACTTTTTGGAACAAACTATTCTGATGGAACCAAGCCAAATTTCCATTACTAGCTATTCGCTAGTAATTAATTAATCAGCAAAATAAATACGCTATATAAATCTCTAGATTTACAAATAAAGAAAGCGGGTAAGATAAAACTTATAGCCAATTAATTGACTGCAAGAGTCATCTACGATTTGTTTCTAATAATCAGCTTCCATATCTTCTTCGTTTTTACCAGTATTTAATCAGTTATTTCAGTACTCTTCCCATAGGTAATTCGTTAGATTTCGAAAATATCTTTTTTTACCTTACTTTAATAATAATTTACGAGCATTTATGTTAGATTTTTTAAACTTATAATTGATAAGCAGCACTTGGATATTATGGCCTAAAAATTCTTATAAAATGCCAAAAAACTTCTAAAATGCAAAAATAAAAAATAAAAATACTGAAAAAAACGATCAAATATAACCTTAAAATAAAAATTAATATTCTCAAAAAATTTTGAAAATATATTTTAAGTTAGTTTTTTATAAGAAAAAAATTATGAAAGAATTTTATTTCATAAATGTAGTAAAATATATGGTAATATTTAAAATATATATGTAATTTATGAATAAAACAAAAAGGAAATAAATTCCTTATGAAGATGAATCGGAATTTATTGATTTTTGTAACATTTTTTTTAAAAAAAAGAGAAATGTATTGTACTGCAAAATGTTAAATTAATATTGTTAAAGATGAATCGGAATTTATTAATTTTTTAACACTTCTTTTTAAAAAAAAAAGAGAAATGTATTGTAATGTGAAATGTTTTTTTATATATATATTTTTCTCAAATAAGAAAAGTATTTTTAATCAAAAAGCAAATTCTATTATATATCAGCTTTCGTTTCTAGAAAATATTTAAAATAATGAAATTCGAAGCAAGTTTACACTAATTAATAAATAAAATATTTATTCCACAAGCAAAATGCTGTTAAAATAAAAATATATATTTATTTCATAATTCATAAAAATAATAATTAAAATAGTGGTAACTGTATAATTAAATAACTAAAAATATCATAAATAATGTTCTATAAAAGCAAAAATAACCAAAAATTCAAGAAATGGCATTTGTCATCAACATTCTGGTTGTGTTAAATATTCTTAAAATAATGAAGGTAGTTATTGCGGATAAAAATATCATTTGTCATCAACATCCTAGCTGTATTAAGCGTTCAAAAAATAATGAGGGTAGTTATTGCGGATAACTTATTTTATATGGATTGAAAGTTCCAGAGAAAAACGAGAAATTTTTTTTTTTTAGTCTTACCGATTTCAGAGCATCTTCCATCTGGTCCAAAACTTAGCATAGGTGGACATTTACATTCGCCCAGTTCACATGTAGCCGTACGCATTATACAATTCTGCCTGAATGATTCAATCATACATTTATCTAAAATGAAACAAAATAGAAGACATTTTAATGTGGTTACTAGACATAATTTAAAAAAAAAAAACGATTTTTATTTATTCTTACAATCTATTTGAGTATAATTTCTATTAAGTAATTTTTTTCATGTGTTTTCTCAGAACTAATCAAAAACAAATTTTAATCAAACAAATGTACAATGTAAGAAAGTGTGAAAATTCGGGCAATCCCTATTTTTCTTTATCAGTTAATAATTATAAATTGTTACATTTTTTTTGTACGTTTTTCCTATAACTAAAAGAATCCTACAACCAAAATGCCGTGGCGAGGAAAATTATTGTTATCCTAATTTTTAAATCAATGATCAATTAGTATTGAGTAAAATCTGACACTAACTAGAAATATTTTGGGTCTACACCATAACTTAACCGCTTTCCTGATTATCCCTATTTAGCCCGGGTATTTATATATAGCAAATATTAATTATCCCAAGAAAACTCGGGCATATCAGAATTACTCAGTACGTTTCGTTTTATCACGTTTTTCCTCAGCCGCAGGCAAAGAAAAAAAAATCTTATGTGATTGGAAGTTTGTCAAGTTTTGCTTTTGAGTTTTGCTGTTGGTTGGTTGTTGGTTGGATTGTTAGACTGCGCACGTGTTCTGTGTGATTATATCTATGATGGTTGTTATGTTTACTTAGAAAAAAGAGTAAAACAAAATGCCTTATTGTGTTTTGAAGTTATCACTATGTGTTGTCCCTTGTTTTAAAAACTATCCTACAAAGAATAAATTTAACATTTTTCATTTGCCCGAGATAATTCGTCATAGTAAACTAATGGTAAATTAAAAAATTTTTACTCATAAAAAAAGCTAAAATTTCAACTTAAAACTTGAGTGTTATGATTTGTTTATTTCCTTGTATTTATTAAAAAAATATATTGGTCTTTTGCATTTTTTTGTCAAAAAAATTTATTATGGAATCGATTAAAATACATTTTATGACCGGGACAAATCTTTCTCTCTATTAATAAATATAATAACAGAAAACAGTTTTCTGTTTTTGTAGATGAATACCCATTAGTTAGTAAAATTGATATTATGATTTTCTTTTCTCACAGGAAGATCTTAATTTCTTTGGCTTTCCTTAATTTCTTAAATAAAACTCATAAAAGTTATAAAAGTTTTGCTCTTTATCCCTAATTAGTCCTTTAATTATAACCGAATGTTTTCTTTCGAAAAAATAACACCAGAGATATTTTTTGAATAAAACTTTATTATGTTGTTATAAATTATACCTGAAAACTCACCAACTCTCTCCCGTTTAAATCCGTATTTTTTAAGGAAATGGGGAGTGATCTGAGGGGGAAGAATTGAATTTCTTTATCCCTAATTAGTCTATTAATTATGAATATTAGCTCCTTATCCCTAATTAATCTAGTAATTCTAACAAATCACTTTTTTTTTTGAAAAATATAATACCCGAGAAATTTTTTGCAAAAAACTTCGTTATGTAATAAGAAATTATACCTGCACACTCACTCAAATCAGACTTTACACGTCAAAACAACCTCAAATAAACCCTAAAAACACCTTAAATTTCTGTAAGGGATTAAATTTCAAATCCCAAAAAAAAAACCAAAAAAAAATTTATAAATAATCTATGTCGTAAATTAAAAGAATTTCTTTGATGAATAGTTGTTTCGCTTAGAATTGAGCCGGGTTCGGAATATTTTGCCTTTAACGTGGAAAAAGTGCTTCATAACCATAAATTATTAAATAACGAAACATAATATTTTTCTGTAATTTTGCCCAAAAATAATTTAGTATATTGAAAAATATGCTTAATAAAAATTCTGCGTCAAAGGTGAAAACGAGTAAAATACATAAGAAACAATACTTCACTTCTCTTAATAAGAATATAAGTTGTGTAAATATGAGCAAGCACAAAATTGCTTTTTTGAAAGGATGAAAGGGGCTAGTGAGGACAAAGGGCCAATGTGGTCAGTGTAGACCATAGATTTTCAACCTTTTTAACTTTGCCGACCCCTGAAGAAGCAAAAAACACCTCAACTCCCCCTTTGTTGAAAATTCAGTTATTTAGAGTACTGAATTATAAAAGGCATCATTTTTAAGCAATTTTTTTATGCGTTCAATTTATTTGGGTCCTTTTTTAAATAATGTGTACGTTAATTCGATACTTTTATCCCTGCAGGTAATCGCAGTCTAATTGTCATAATCAAAATAGATACGGTAATGAAAAAAATTATAAAACGAAGAAAACTATGCTTAAAAAGAGTCATTTGTTCTTAATGGCATAATTAAAAACACCCAAAAATAACTTCCTCACACTAAAAAGAAGTATCAACGAAACAATCAAGTAACTATGTCAATGGGATGATTGTACTTGATGGGTCAGAGCCAGGTTTTTAACGTTCGGTTCAATATTTCTACTGAGGTGAAGACGCAAGTCGCTTTGCACGATTTAGAGTCGATTTCTCTTTTTGTGACTGGATCCGCAACAGCTCTGAATCCATGTTCAACAAGGTAGGAGAAAGGGAGGACAATTAAAAAAATTTTGAACTTAGTCCACAGTCTAGGGTAGAGGTGACTGATGTTACATTGAAGCCAAACTTCTGTGAGACACTCACCAATTCAAAGCTTTATTAGTTTAAAGTTCGAGCAATTGCTTCTGAATGAGTACTGCTGCTGTTTCAATATTCGCAAAAGGGTTCATAACCAATTAAAAGACTTCCAGGGATCTTTAAAACGGTCCGAAAAGTCCATGAACAAAGAGTCAAGGTGTTGACAATATTCTTGTGTATCACCTGAGAGAATTTCGTTATATTTTTTTATATACTTAATATACGATATGATTGGAAATTGGCTGAACTCATTCCTACCAAAATTCTATTTTCATGATTTTTTTTTGAAGAAAGTTAGAAATAACTGATTTAGTGGGGATCAAATTGAGCTTAAAGTTATAAATTAATGCCATTAAATTTTGCAAATAAAACCGTCAGCCTCAATCTTAAATTCTATCAATCTGCCTCTCATAGCTACATCTCTGTCTTCGTGAAACTGAAGCACAAAGTCGAAAAGATTCGAAAACCTATTGAGAAAGGCGACTTTGGATAGCAAAAAGCTTCGCCTCAAAAATTTCTCTTTCATAAACTGAACGTACGCCGGCAGTAAAGCCAATATTACTGGGCAAGGTAGTTTCATCAACTTGAAGAGAAAAATCGTTGGATATCAAAAGTTTGCATAAGGAAACTTCGTCTTCAACCATCTCATCAAGAAGAATTATTAGAAGATGGTATCAAACCATCGTCGCATTTTTGTGATGAGGTTTGTGATCAAAAAATTAAGTTTTTAACTTGTCATAATAGAATGTGGGGTAAAACTTACCTACGCATTGGCCATTTTCATCAAATTTCTGACTTTCTCGGCATCGGCATTGATAACCTTTTTGAGATTCGAAATCTTCGAAACAGAGTGCGTTCTTCCCAGCGCAAACCTTATTACCTTCTGCTTCAGAACACATCATTTTTCCTAATGGTTTAAATGAATAACATGAAATTAATTCTTTTAAGAAGTTTTCTGTTTTAGCTTCCATTTCTGTTTCATAAAATGTTTTTATAAGAAAAATATTGCACTTAAAAATGTTCTCAGCGACATTTGTATTATTTAAATTACTTCTTGCATAAAATGTTATTCTAATATGCAAACGTTACCTAATTATTTAGGTGAAATCAATTACTTAAAAAGCTATCTGGGGTTCGAAAAGAAGTATTCTTGATATAGATTGTATTTACTAAAATATTTCTCGAAAATAAACAAATTGCATTTGAGGGTTTTTACAGTAAAAAAAAGCCGCAACCACTAAGAGTTTACAAGACAAATTGCACAATTTGTATAAATACCATATGACACCTAGAGGACATATTAAATAGATTGGTTACCAAACATTAAACTGCAAAAATTTTAGTAACCAAACTGGTAAGTAGTTTATGCTGCCGGTGTGGAGACTTTGAGGTCAAAGTGTCGATGATTATACTAAGTGATATTTTTCTGATTTTGTCAAAAAAGAAAATCCTATCAGATATGAAAATTTAAATTAACTTTGATGAAACAATGCGTTTTTTAAAATTAATTTTTCTTTTGGTAGTAAAATCTATTTTTTATTCTTTTTCGGAACATAATTTTGTTCTAATTTTTACTAAATTTTAATTTCGGCAAAATAATTCAATTTTACAATGCAATAAAGCATAATTTTTATATCGACACTAGCCGACTTTGGTGACAAGCTTAGTAACCTTTCAAAATTATCTTGTACTACTAATTATAAAGATATCCAAGCCAAATGCACAGCGCAATTTTTTTAAAAAACTATTTTGCTTCTTCAACCCTATTTCCCATCCTAGCTCCATAATAAGCTTTAAACAAAATACTAACCAAATTTTTTCACCATCTCGCTGTTGCCCATTCGGAGGTACTTTGATTTAAATTTAACTATTTTCAAGAGATGTCTGCGATATTGTCAATGCTCTTTATTAATTTTAGTAATAATTTAACACCTGTCTGGCAGCCATTAAATCACACAAAGCCTCGAAAGTATGAGTTCCGGAAGTTTCAGCACAGTAAGCAGCAGAAGTATTAAAAGTACCTTCATCACTGTGGTATGAGATATGATAGAAAACTTATTCCAATGCTTCCCTAAATTATTAGTTTGATCGGTTTGGCTCAAAATTTGTATCTTGCCATATAATATTACATGGTTCAAAATTATGAAAAAAATTGTGTACCTTGAAATTTAAAATTTATTTGACCATTCTTAAATAAAATAATAAAAAATAATAAATATTTTATTATTTTATGTTTTTTTCTTTGCATGGAATTAATTATCTTTGGATAAAAGTATTTTATAATTCTGTGTAAGCACTTTTCAGTTTGCTTAAAAAAGTTTTCCAGATATAGCGTAATAAATCAAAGCTAAAATTAACATTAAGGGGTTCCAAACGATGGTGCTCTCTTCTGACCAAATTATTGGGACTATATTTCAAAGATTGCGACTACACCCTATTCTTATGGGGTCAGAAATCTGAAAGGTAGACAGAGATACCAACTTATTCCAATTTGTCAAAAAATTATTCCTAGTTTTAGAAAATTTAATTAATTATTATTTCAGTTTAAGATTTTTGTTTAAACAAATTAGATTCGAAGTTGCTTTTCTGTAGCGCTACTAATAAATAATTCAAATTTATGTATAAAATTCTACTTCTTTTCGGCAAAGTGATGAGCCAATTAAAGTGTTTGCGAAAAAATTTTGTGCATACATGTATTTTTTTAAATACAGTAGTACAACTAGCAGGCCTGCCAACTAATACACTTTTTCAAAATTTTTATAGAGTAGTAGACATTTAGAAACCAAAGCTTTCAGACCCATAGCTTGTGTATCGTATCCTTATAATCCATCTATCTATATGCATATCTATACATCTATATAACTATAAATATATCTATATGCATATCTATTCATCGTCTATCTATATCTATATACATTTCGTAACTTAAAATATCATCTGCCCCAATTAATTAGTATATTTGAGGTCACAAACCTCAAATCATTAAGATTGAATCCTAGAACGTGAAGATCCAACCATTAGACCAAAATTTATTAAGGGTAATCCGTTTTTTATTTCGTGCTCTGAAAAGACATCGAAAAATATCAGTTTTAGCATTATTGATAAATGCCTCACTGACTCCTCTTAAGTTTAAATTACTCTCAAAGAAACACGATGTCCACTTACGTTGGATTCCATCACATGTGTCCAAACACGGTAAAGAAGTGGAGGTCAGAAAGGGTTACGGCTTAGTCTTGACTACCAGATTCTTGCTCACTTTTCAAGAAACGCATATCGATGCAAAATTATGCTTACTTCATTGTGGTATGCTTGTCGTTAGGTTTGAAAAATATGCTGAATATTAAATAAAAATTTGATACACAAATTTTTGCATTAGTTTAACTGACACAATAAAAAATCTTTCGCATGAATTTGGAATTACGGAGGGTATGTAAAGTTCAAAATTTTTCGGTTACAATTCGAATTCCAAAAATTTGGAGTAAGTCAGGTGTTTAACTGACTAATGTTCAGCTATCTATTGTTAGAAAAGAAGGTTGTTACCTATTTTGTTCGCAGCCTTATGTTTTGGTTATATTTTCTAAACCCATAATTATATTCAATTCTTTCTCTAAGTTTTTCCTATAAAACACTCTTAGCAAATTATGTTATTTTAATTCCATATATGATTGATAATATTTACACATTTCAATAATTTAAAATTCGAATTTGAAACATAGCTATAAAGCTTTCACTTAAAAGAAACATGTGTTACACAGGTTTTTCATTTATTTTAACTTAATATTTATCTCCATCTTACTTCGACATGTTACTCCATCATTGCTGTAAGCATATTTCCCTTCGCATTTGCATTTGAATCCCAGTTTAGCATCCACTATACATTGATCGTTGGGACATAAACCCAGAGGCAAAGCTTTCGCAGTGCATCGATCTATAAAACAATATTGAACATTTATTTTAATTATAAACTATTTTTTTTAAAATAATTTATAGGGTAATGTAAATGAATGGTAATTTTTTTAATCTAATTTTAACCTTACCAACACACGTAAGTCCCTTTGCTGCGTAAGTAGGGGGGCAAAGGCATCTCTCAGATTTATTCACTTTTACACAGGCTCCTGCACCGCAATCCTTTTTGCATTTCTGCGATTCATCAGTGAGTTCTGAAATGAAGATAAATATACTAAAAAATTGCTTGAACATTAATTACGCACAACATTATCGCATTCGCTTCCTTGCCAAATTCGATAAAATCGTAAGTTTGGCGAATAAAATTGTGTTTTGTTGAAAATATTGGCGAATCATTTTTTCTACTTTAAAGAAAAACCTGGCGAAACCTGGAAAAACAGCCTCCAACCGTGATAACTATAGGCCAATTAGTCTCTTACCAATGCTACCAAAAATATATGAAAAGATTATTCTACGTCGACCATACGATTACATCCATCTGCTCCCCAATCAACAGTACCGTTTCAGAAAAAATCTCTCAATCACAAAACAGCTTGTAAGCATCCTCGAATTTATCAGTAAAGCAAAATATAAACATGAAATAATCCTTATGATTATGCTCGACATTGCCGATGTGTTTGACCGAATACGGCATAAGGAACTCATCGTAACACTTCACGAAATGAATATCTCAATAGACCTCATTACTGTTATAAATTCATTCATTACTAATAGAAAATTCAGAATTAAAATTGACAGTCCATTCCCCGATTACAAATTTGTCCATACCGGTGTGCCTCAAGGATGCATCCTCGGGTCACTACTCTACATATCATATACAGCAGATTTCCTTGTCAATAATAGCAATACAAATGAATGCCCCGCTCTGTATGTAGATAATACAGCTAACATTAGGAAAGCGATTAGCCATTTACAAGCTTTCACCCATATGCAAAAGAATATTAACAACATCGAAAAATGGTGTTCACAATGCAAGACTAAATTACACCCAGAAAAATGTCAAATGATTAACTTCAATAGTAAAATGAAAGGTAAAATTATTCCAGATATCCTTCTCTACAACCAGATCATAAAGCCAACAAATAGCGCCAAACATCTTGGTGTAACTATTACCTCGAATCTAAATTGGAAACAACATATTGATAACTTTATTAAAAAAAAGGCGAACGGTGCATATTGGGCCCTAAACTCAATATTAAATTCGAAATCATCTCAAGACTTAACGTGCAAACTATTTATTTAATGGCCATTAGGTCAATTTTAAACTATGCATGCCCTGCCATCACCACTTTGAACGATAATTTGAAAAAAAAACTTTCTATAGCAGAAGACAAAATCATAAGAAGACTAATAGGCGCCCTTAAATGCATCAGCAATAACTATATAGAAAAAGGACCTGAAAATAGATGATAATTGTCATGCAGATGCACAAAATTGCTCTACAAGCAACTTTAATTCACTTCAAGACATAGACCTAATTGAGAACAATATTAAATTTAGCCCTATTTCTGCCTTTTTTCTCATGGATGTGGCGTTGCCTTAACACACGAAAAACACTCAGTGCTAGCCCAACAAGTGCAAATTCTAATTTTCACTACGCATACTGCATCACATAACCGAGAATGGTGAGCAACCCCAAAGGGTCGCTTCCAAGGAACCTGTATTATGATAAAAATTTGTGTGTTGAGCAACCCAGAAAACGAGTGGTTCTCAATCAGGAAGCCTGGGTCACCACTGTAACACAGCTCTTGACTTTAAATATTCTCACTGATCATTTCCCCCTATTATACATATCCATTTTATTTTATTTTATTTCGATTTGCGATGTAAATATATATATAATTTATTCAACCCAGGCCTTCTTTAACTTTTATCGTTCATCTTACTGTACTGTATTAATCTAATCTTGTTTATGCTTATATTCTCGTTTTATGTATATCACAATTGCTGCCATATATTATGACTGATCAAGTCACACGACACCCTCGCGTATTTAGTGCTGGGCACCCCCTATCCCTTCCATCATCCTTCCTCCTCACTTACTCCCCATCTTCTATTTCATACTACCGACGGATTGGTTAATTTCCACCAAGATTTATGTAATTTTCAACATTCCAATGTAACATCAAAATCCGTATGCAATGATAATTATAGAAACATGATGATTTGTGAATTTTACTGACGTATTTTATGTTTATCAGCTTCATCCTTCTAACA
The DNA here is from genome assembly GCA_949128135.1 of Parasteatoda lunata. Classification (NCBI taxonomy): domain Eukaryota; kingdom Metazoa; phylum Arthropoda; class Arachnida; order Araneae; family Theridiidae; genus Parasteatoda; species Parasteatoda lunata. Next base: position 8,826,294 of record OX421978.1, read on the forward strand.
ATATTGCCGCAACATCTATATTAGATGCCTATAAATACTGCAGCTTTAACCTCAGTATGATTTGTACTAAATGCCATACTTAAATAAGCCTCTCTTGTGTAAATATTAGTTATGTGTCTTTAGAGTGCCAAACAAGACTTTTTGTTAAGTTGAAACACATTTATTATTTTTAATTAAACTATTATTTCTTTTTATACTTTTCATGAAACAGTTAATGAGATTTAGTGTTACTGACTTTGCTAATAGATTTTATTGAAGTTAAACTATAATAAAAAACTAGATTTAAAATAGAATAACAGATATGATATAGTAGTGAATCTAATAAAAAGCTAAAATAGAATGGTTATTAAAAACAAAAATTTGATCAAATGTAAAAAGCTGATTTGAAAAATTTTGTTTTTGTATTTTAAGTATATGGGTGATTCTCACGAAACATGACAATTCGGACCAAATAATTTCTTCAAATTTAAAGTCTTCAAAATAATCTAAATTTTTTTTGTATACTTCTTTAGTTACACTTATTAATACCTTAGAGACAGCAGTGTAGTTTATTGACATTTGCTCGAGAAAAAAAATCAAATAGAAATTCACCAAATCTTGAATGCCAGGAAAATGACATATTAGCTTATAAATTTGAAAAAACAGTCATTTTAAGCTATTAGTAAGTAACAAAACCTAGGGCTTTATGTTAGGTAGACCATGAATTGCCTAAACTAATTATTTTATCCACTGTAGAAAGAATCAAAAATGTTTTTGTTGCTGATATGTACAGAATAAAATTGTGCGTAGAAGTCAATCATTAAATTTTAAAAAAAAACTTTGATTACATTCAGTCATATAACAATCTTACATAAACTTGATATTAGGTTAATATTTGCTTTACATTCAACTGTTTAAAAAATTTTCTGGTAACTGTTTCAATGTCATGTTATTCATAAACCAGGGAAATGACAGCCAGGATAATGACAAATTCGCCATTTTATAGCATATACCTTTACTTTAGTTTAATATTTTGGCCTAAGACGGTTATATTCTGTAGAAAACAACAGGATTTCTTAATATAACTCAGGTAAATCTATGTAGTTTATGTTATTTATGATTTCAAGAAGCCAGGAAAATGACAACATAAAAACCTACTCACATTGAAAAGATTTTTGAAATAGATTTTGAACCAGAAAATTGGTTCTTTATTCATGTCACAAGACATGTTCATATAGGAGGGTATCCAATCAATCTATTAACATAAGATATTGATTGCTGGCTTTAGCTGTTTTGGTTATAAACCACTAAATAAAAGTAGCCAGGAAAATGACTGATTTTCTTGGGAAAACAAATTATTGACAGCAAAAATTATTTTAAACGAAGATTTTTTTTAAAAATACCCTCTGCGTATATTCTAGAAATGCTTACAACGGTTGAGATACAAAAAATAGATATTGAAAAATTTACGGGAAATTTTGAAGCTAGTTAGTATTGGAAACATTGTGTGGGACATGCCAGGAAAATGATATTTTGAAGTTCAATTAAATTTTTTAACTATACAAAACAGTCATTGCTAGTGCAGAGTCATTTTAAATTTGCTATTTATTATTGCATTGCTATTTATTAATTTTTAAAAAAAAAAGTTCTTTTAGTATAATAGTATTAGATCTTGGAGCAAGGGACAGTTAATTGTCATATGTCGTGAGAATCACCCATATAACAATTCATTAAAATTATTTTTTAACAAAATAATAATGAATTCCGGAGACATTACATACTGCAGGTTTTCTTGTCAGACTGCAATGTATATCCAGGATTGCATTCACATGCTTCAGTTGTACTGTTGCAAACTTGCTCACACCCTAGTAATCCAGGAACAGAACACTTATTTACTGGAAAAAAGAGAAAATACATATTAATAAAATACTTATTCACTTAAATAATTATCTATGAAAAAATTTTCTTAGTAAAAGCAACACATTTATTGTTAGATATACCTGTAATTCCTAACCTATTTTGTACCATTCCCACCTTTCAATTATTATCAAAATTTCATTCCCCTTATCTTAATATGTTTTGAAAATACTATAACAAGGCTTTCTTAGTGATATATATATATCGAGAGAGAGATGAATAGATAGATATGAACGAGGTCATTTTAAAAGTATGATCTGATTACGCATCGTGTCTGCTCAACCTGTCAAGTGACGTCAGTTTACGGTTGGCAACTCTTGGCAAGTCTCTCAATTCGCTGCCATTACGTTTCATGTATCAGCCAGTGATTAATATATGGCTACCCAAGTCAAAATTCTTGATGGTCCCATCACAGATTTTTGACGGTTTATGTTGGTTTCAGTCCGATTCATGATGGTCACTATTATTCCATTACTAACATTTTCCATTCTGTGCTCATGGTGTTTGGTATGCCAACAAACTTCCATCATTCCTGATGGAAAATGCTACTTTAATACTATGATGGTTAATCAGCAAAAGAATTGGATACTCATGAACCAACAATCCATGATGATCCGTGATGGTCCATGATGGTTCCAACTATACATTTCCATGATAGTTTAATGGGAATTCTTGTTGGTTCAACAGGGATATACCATTAAAACAATTTTTTTTACGTTGGCCAATTATAAATAATACCGAAATCCTATACAGTGGTGATGTTGGCGTATGATCGTTGCAACGTTTGATTTCTAATAAACTATGATGGAATTATCTGTTGGCTCAAGATGAACAAACCATCAAGACAAAGTGCTATTCTTTTGCTGGACCATCGAAAATCAGTCCAAATTCCTAAATTAGGGTGATGGTTTCGTATGTTGGTTACTATTAAAAAAAATAGCTCATGGTGGAATTATTGATTACTATCATCAAGATTATGTTGGTCCATCAATGGAAAACTATCAAAATTTTGACTTGAGTATACTAGTTGGTTCGTAATCATGCCAGTAGGTAATCCAGCAGATTGTGGAATGCGTTCAATTATTTGGTTTTTAAATGAAACAAAAATTAATTCTGTTGGAATTCACAGTAGCTTGTTGAAGTTTACGGTGAAGGTGTAATGAATGATGGAAATGTGCGTAAATGGCATAAGCTTTTAAATGAAGGGAAAAAATGTTTATGACGAAGAACTGTCTGGGCAACCTATTGTCTTAAATGGGGAGAACTGGACCATCCGCTATCCATTCCTGTCTTAGCACTATCAGACTTACATCTTTTTGCAACACTCAAGGAATTTTTCGGTGGAAAGAGCTTTGAAAATGATGAAATGTTGAAAGAAACTGTTACTAACTGTTTTAACGATCAGACTGCAGAGTTCTTTGATGATGGGATCCAAATGCTGGTATCCGACTTGACTAATGTTTCAATGTGAATGGTGACTATATTTCATAATGAATGTTCATACTTTAGTTTTAGATTGAATTTACAGTTCATAAATACAGTTTCTTTTATTCCATTACAAAACGGACCTTATTTAAAAATGATCCTCGTATACTGCCGTGTATTTGAAAAAACAATGTAAGTGCTTCATGATTGATTCCGAGATAAGTGTCTAAGCAACGATTTTCCTTCTAATGCTTATGCTTTGAATTCTAAATTAGAATGTCAAAAAACTTATAAGACAAAATTTTTTTTTCTGCAATTTTTTTTTTGTTACAATATTTAGCTTACCATACGAAGATGCCATGTATATAAAAATCTCAATTTTGAATTATTCAGTTGCAAGGCAGATATATATATATATATATATATATATATATATATATATATATATATATATATATATATATATACATAAGCTGGTAATATTTCTTCAGTTTATGAATTCCAATTTTATTCATACATTACCTTTTTTGCATGTTTTGCCATCAAATATAAAACCATGTTTGCAGCTGCACTTTACTCTCCCGGGTTCATCTAAAACATCTTCGCAAATCTCATTCTCTCCGCAAAGGTTAGGATTTGATGAACAGAAGTCAGCTGTAACAATTTTAGTATAATTTACTTCTTAATCTGTTAAAAATATTGCCGTATTGATTTTTTTTTTCTTGAGGGCTTTTTCTTTTCTAAATATAGGTTAAAATAATATTTTCTTTAAATTGTGTAGTTTTGTTTCCTTGGAAAAATGAGCTAGGAAACTACAAAGGTACTTATGAACATGGTGTAGGTGAATAATTGAAATAGATGAATTTTTTTGATTATGACAGAAAATCAAAAACAATTAAAATTTATGTTTAGGCTATTCAGGATAGGAGGATGCTTCACGTAATAAATGTCAACAACACACATTGAAAATAAAAATGTAGTAAATAATGTAGTAAATGTAAAAAATTGTAGATAATGTAAACTGGGTATTAATCTTTTATTTCGTAAAATATTAATGTAGAGATAGAGTTGCTAAATAAAAGGCATCAAATAAACATGTTAAGTAGAGAAATAGATTTTGAATAATGATATTTATAAAAACATACCGTAAATCCCCCATCTCCTGTCTAGTTAAATGCTAATTAAGAAATAAATATTCGATGGACGGTTTGAAATACAAAAAGAGATCTTTTATGTGCACTTTATCGAAAAGGAACACTGCCAAAAATGAAGGCAATTCCTCAATACCTACACTGTAAAAGACTCAGTAAATCTCTAACCAGTAATTGGTGCTAAGTTTCTCATTATCCAAAAGTTTAATTAACCCTTTTTAAAGCTGTGGTAAGTATACTTACAACCAATTTTACAACCAATTTGTTAACTTTTCTACCACTTTTAATTTAGGTATTCATTTGTTAATAATTTCAGCTTTCTTGAAGTGTGTTTGAATAAAATTGGCAACCACTTTTTAGTATAAGAAAACGTATAATTCCTTTTGAAGTTTCTATCATTGATAACTTTTATTTTATAAAAAAGGGAAACTAAAAGTCAATAAGTTCCTAATAGGCCGTGGTAAATATACTTATCACCAAAAAAATGGCATTAAAATTTAAATGAATTTTTATTAGCTAAATGTGTTTTTCATTTCTTATATCAATTACTATTCTTATATGAATTTCAATTCCGAAAATTCTTTAATGTACGTTTACTAGAAATAAATGGCCTACTAAAGGGATAAATGAAGGATCATTTAATTTTAGTTACAACGTATATTGTGAAGTTTGACCGAGAAATACTTCCACGGTGCAATTCACTGCACCAAAATTCGGTAAAAGACACACAACTTTGACGGTGACTGTAAACCGAACGATATTTGTTCACGACGTCGTGTTTTCGTTACATTTTGGTCTCGTTGTATCAGGATGACTAAATTACGGAGTTTCAAGTATCAATTTATTTAGTCAGGTAAATATTTTATTTGCATTAATTAAAGTTCATATCTTTTATGTTACCTTTTTAAATTTGGTTAGTGGTATGGTTAGAGGTATGTAAAAATATATCCTAAAATAAATAAATAGCAACCTTGGCCTGCATTTGAGCACTTAAAAAATACCTAATAATGGTGCAACCTTCCTCTGCTTTTATAATAGAAAAAGAAAGAAAGAATTAAAATAGGTATTTTGTTTCTGGAAAACACCTGGGTTTGGTTCAATCTGCTATTGATATTTAAAGCTAGCGAAAATACCAAAATATTTAATTTACAATTATAATACAAAATATTAAAATACAAAAATGTAGCAGCATTTTATGTTGCCAGCAAATGAATACAAATTTTTGGGAAAACGTGGTACGGAATTTTTAACAGTGTATTATTGTTAATAACTCAATATTTTGGCTAGAGATTAAATTTCAAAAAATTTGATGAAACTAATGTAATGTAATGAAGTTTCTGCTAATATTTAATGTAATTGAAGAACGAAGGATCAAAAATAGATTTTTATACTCAGCTTCCAGGACATTGAATAATAGTCAGGTGTAATAATTGCTGCTATAATTAGTTGTAATAAAAGTAGTCATTGTAAAAAATTAACAGTTTCCCTTTCAGTGAAATGAAAAGAATAAAATTGTTTGCATTTACTCTTTATAAAATTGAATCAACATTGATTAACTTATTTATTTAAAAAGGGAATTAGGAATGATTTAATAAAATACAAATTTATAAAATAAAAAATAAAAATTATAAAATAAAAAAATATATAAAGCTAAAAATTATATAATGACATAAAAGAAACAGCATAGGTATCTTCCGAATGAGTAACAATACAATTATCACGGAAAATACATTTTTTTAATTATATTAAAACTGAACTTTTAACACTTCAGCTGATATGACCAAAGAATCGGAAAGCTTTGTGGACGAAAGTTCTAAATAAATTTTAAGTTCGTTTTGTAAATTATTCTTAGACAGGGATCCCACATTAGAGTCTTTCAGTCTGGTTGAAAAAGCCAGCTAGTCATACTTCTATATTATTCTATTACGGAAGACAGAACTAAAAAGTTAATTACTAAATACAAGGTGACCATAAAGCTAATTTACAATCCGAAGGCATTTAACGACTCGTCCTCATTCTTGAAGATTTTGATCTTGGTTGTAGTTGGTCGCAATTATAAAGCAACCTTATCTTTCTTTTAGAATTTGCTACCTATACTATTTATTTTATTAATTTAAGGGAATGCGATGCAGCAGAGCAGGTCGTCAAACGTTGCTGGATTGGAAAATCGCAACCGGAAAGTGAGAGTTGTGCTCCAAGAAATTAGATAAAAGCGGATTTTTAATTATTGAATACAATGTAAACAGCAATTAAATTTAATATATGCAACTGATAAAGAAAGTGCACATGAAAAGTAAAATATCTTTACACTTTCAAATTTTTGCTGTGTTTAGGACCTTTTCAATCTAAGCCTAGAAGTATTCAAATCGTACTCACGAATACACTCCTGTTTGTCATTTCTCTTGAAATTCTCCATGCACACACAGGCCCCCATTTTACATTCTTCAAAAGGTTTTGTGCATGTGATATCCATAAATGGGCAGTTATCAATATCTGGAATAAAATTCAGAAGAATAAAATGAAAAACATGGTTCTCAAAATTCTTTTTTGTATAATCGTGCATTTTTATTTCGATGGTCATTTATTTATTTATTTTTTTTGCTTGAATGTTTAGTGGTTAATTAGAAATTTCAAAGAATTTTGTTCCATTAAATATCTGCGGGAGTTCAATAGTTAAAATATATGAATGTGATAAAAAGAAAAAGTTAGCAATAACTATAATTCTGAGAAGGTAGATAGATATAGATATCGATACTAAGAGCATAGAAAGTTACCAGGATGCTTAAAAAGTTATGCGCTAGAAAAAATTTTTATATAAAAAAAATATAGAAATATACTATAAATAAAGACTCTAACTGTAAAAAAAATAAGTTATATTAAATTCTATACTACATATTTTATGCAAAACTGTGTGCAGTTAAACATGTGTAGTAAAAATAATTCTCAAACATTAGGAATGAATTTTTCGAACTTTTGATAAATGATCTCTTCAGCAAAAAACATGCAACGCATTTTCAAAGGATCCGAAAATTAAAAAAAAAAGTTTGTGAATGATGTTGCAATTATAACCGAGCATAATTATTAGATTTTAAATTCATCATAATGAAATCATGAACTAAATCTGGGTCACTAGAATCTACCCTTTGCATTCGATTGCCTTTAAAATGGTTAAAAAAATCTATCACTAAAAGTTAACAAGAAAAAACTCGTTGTTTACACTCATGTCGCATAATGTCTGGAGACTATTATGTTGAACAAAACTTAATAAAATTATTATGTGCTTAAGGTAGCTTGTAGCTCCTTACCATCAGCTTCTTCATCAGAAGGCCTTCACACTGTTTTCTATAAGTAGTTTGCGCAGACAGTTTAAAAAGTGAACCAGTCGTGCGCATGAACCCTAATTATATTTTAAAAGTAACTGAGTGAAATATATCATGTCAGACCAGCGAACTACTACGCTTTTCCCTATCGGATATCATTTAAAAAAATAGAGCTAAATACATTTTTAACTTAAACTGCAATAATAAACCAAGTTAAATGTTGTTGGGATAGTTAACAAATCCTTACTTTCACATTGCTTCGTTTCATAATTGTAATATTGGTCTTTGGCGCAGTCACAATATCCGATTCTTGTTTTGAAATCAAATCGGCATTTTCCTGCTGGGCACTCGGTTTTCCCAAATCCTTTGGAGCACCAATAACTATCTCCGCAGTCTGGTCCACCAAATGGATAGTTACAAATGCATCTTTCCTTTCCATCTTCCTCCACCAGACAGACTCCAAAATTTTTGCACAAGTTTTTCTTACATAGTTTGTACTCTGAAAGGATGCAGAATTTATTATTTGAATACTTTTATGTTGTTACTAAAGTCACTTGCATGTACCGGAAATCCTGCTATGATAATCAATAGCAGTTTTAATACAGTAGATGCGTTTCTTGTTTTTCAGTGGTAACACCTATGGCCTATAATTCGACTTTAGCCACACACAAGTCAAAGCCCGATTTACCGGGAGGACAAATTCATACTCCAATCATTCCTCCACTTATCGTTATTTTGACCTCAACTAGAGAATGATCAATCTTCCATTCAGTACCTCCAGAGGAATTGATTTGTTATAGGAACTTCAAGGGATTTGTGACCCCTGCAGCGTGCACCGGTCACCGTTTAATACACTGGGATTTTTCGACCGGAGGGATTCGAACACACGATCTCATGAATGCGAGATCAGCGTCCTTCCAACCTGGCTATCCCGGCCCATACTTGTGTTATATATTACACAATAATTGCTCTTATTGTCTTTTATTATTTTGTATTTCATATATTATTGATAAATATAAATAGTAAGACAATTACCTGTATAATTGGGAAATTGTGTTATAAATTGCATAATTATACCTATAACTACCTTAATCTTTCTAGTATGAAGTACAAAAAAATTACAATAAGAGTAATTATTACTTTTATATTGATAGATATTAACTATAATTCACTTGGAAAGATATTAACACTATGGACTTAAAACAGGTCATGATTTTTTAGCAGAACATCTGAACCGCATCTTGAAAAACGGGAATGCTAGATCTTTAGAACAGGTAATAGAAATGCTGAATAATTTCCATTTTGCCCAGGACTCTACCCAGAATTTCAGACAAGCGGTGATATTTTGATATTATACTAGGACGCTAAATCATAAGAGATTCTTAGTGAAGTTTTTTTGCCTTTTGGGATCATCACAATTCTCTAATGTAAATATTGCATTTGTTTTTAATTATATATATATATATATATATATATATATATATATATATATATATATATATATATATATATATATATATATATATATATATATATATATATATATATATATATATATATATATATATATTGTATTGTTCAAGTTGCCTGTAAATTTATAGATTGATTTTCAAATAAGGCCATGTAAAAATAAAAGATGCATTTAATAAAACTAACTACATATTATTCATAAATAGCCATCTAATGTAATTTCAAAGTATGACCGCTTATCTGAAATCATGATTATAATAATTTATGTATTATTCTAAAATGATAGGGTATATTTTGTGCTACGTAGAATAAAACAAAAACAACAACTAAAAGTATAGAAATGGACATACTATTGTTTCGGTTCTATAAACAAGAACCCATCATCAGGATAGAACTCTCCACTGAAGAGGTTTTCTTGTTTATGGAACTGAAACTACAGTATGTCTATTTCTGTACCGATGCTTGCGTTTTATTTACGTTTTTTTTTTCTTTTTCTAACATCATAATGTTGTTAAAAAGTCTTCAGAAGGGAGTTGATTTACATTGATTTTGGGCTTGATTCGATTCTGTCTCCACTCGGCTCGTCTGCTGTATGGATCCTGTCTGAGAGACGAAGCTCGATTCAGCACCTTGTTAAATGGTATAAAGTGGGTTATATTACAGGAAGGGTAATTATTAACAAACTGGAGCACCTTTCATCCTTTCGAGAGGAGCACTTCCATTGGATACCATCCCACGCTGATATGCATGTTAATCAGATGGCAGACATTTTGGCTAAAGAGGTAAGCCATTAGACACAATTGATTCACTAACTTATTTGGATCAAGGCTCCAAATAAGTTAGGCTAACTATTACTAGTACATGCTAACTATTACTAGATAGATATTCGATAACTAACATGGTAACTGTTACTAGAACATGCTATAATGGCTAATTATTACTAGCACATGCACAAATTAGACTAATTTGTGCATGCGCTAGTAATAGTTAAAGTAAAGTAGTAATAGCAGTATATGTAAGTCCAATAAGTCTAACTTTTTAGAACTCAAGGGCTAAGAGCGCTGAAAATGTTTGTTGGTTGGACCAGACGGCCATCCCCAGGCTTATCAGTGGACATTTCAGATTTCTGTCTTATTCCAATGGAAAAAACAAGTTTTCCCAACTAGTGTGAAAAGTGCTGAAAATCAAGCCTCTCTTGATCATATACTAGATTAGCTGGGGCTTTCCAGACAAGATCTTTTCACAAACCCAAATCTTGTATTAGACCGTCTTAGAATAAGAGATTTTATAGATCAGATTTAGCGTTGCTAAACAACGGAGATATGCAACAACAACAAAAATTTTCCATACACGTTCATGCAAGTTTCAAACTACCAATTTTAAAAACGCCTATCTTAATTTATAAGAATTTCTCGGCAATATATTTTAATTAGTAAACTTAAAACTTTTAAGAAAAAAGATATCTTTAACTTACTTGGAGTAGTCGAAGAGAAACTTATCTTCGATGTTGCTTGAGAACTTGGCGGAGACATAGATGAAGTAGACGATTCAAATTCTGTTACTGATGATGAACCATGTGGAGATGTTTCAAATGGTTTGAATGAAGATGAAAAATATTTAGAGTCATCAGTGACGTTAGTAGGTTTATACGTAATGGTTGTATGATCCGTTAAATTTGTGACATCACTAGTGATAGTGAAAATATCCCGAGTTGATGACGAGGACACATATGGGGAGGATTTTGGTATAGGGCTTGTTTCTTTCCCCGTTGATATTTGCGTAATTGTAGAAGTGATTGGAGATGAAGTCTCTGGTGTCGGAACAGTAGATGTGATTGGAGCAGAAGTTCCTGGTGTCGGATCAGTCAATATCATTGGAGATGAAGTCTCTGGTGTCGGAACAGTAGATGTGATTGGAGCAGAAGTTCCTGGTGTCGGATTAGTAGATATGATTGGAGATGAAGTTTCTGGTGTCGGAACAGTAGATGAGATTGGCGATGAAGTTTCTGGTGTCGGAAAAGTAGATGTGATTGGAGATGAAGTTTCTGGTGTCGGAATAGTAGATGGCTTTGTTTTTATGGTGCTAGTAATAGTTGAAGTTACTGTAGATGTAGCAGGAGAGGAATTTACTATTTCTAAAATATAAATACTCATAGTATTGCTGCTATAATTTATCATAATGTATTTCTTATTTAAAATAATGCATTACAATAAAGTCTGAAATTACGAAGTGATTAGGTCAATTTAGTTTTGTTTTTCATAGCTCCATCCTTTAATTTTGCTTTTTATTAGCGTTGTAATAATACAAAATAACTAGTAGGTGATAAAAAAAATTCCGAATTATAGTTTTCAGCTTTTATTTAAATTTAACATGTCTTAGAGTTCCTATGCATCTTGACAAAATTAAAAAAAAGTGGTATAAATGTATTATTTAAAAGAATCGAATGTTTTCTTGGTGTCACTTAAAAATTAAAATTCAAATCAAAAATTCATATCTATATGTATATTTTATTAGAGTTAAGAAATATTTTTACAGTTACTAAAATAATTAAGTACAGTTTTTTATCTGATTATTATTACTTTCTAAATTTTTCCACGAGCATATCAGCTCTGTGTTTAAACTTTTCAAAACACTCAACGCATGAATTTTTACTCCCCATAGAAAAGAAGTCACAAAAACTTGGAAGAACGGTTCGAACGCATTTGGCAATTAACCAGTCATCAAGTAACCTTAAATCCTTTGTCAGCAAATTATCAAGCTAAGGACTAAAATGTTTTCGCGCAAATGATTTTAGTTTCTCCTCGAAAGCTCTTTCTCAAATTCATGAATTGATTCTTATTCTTCATGAATTGATTTTTTTTTAAAGAAAAATAACCAATGTTAGTATCTGATGTGTTTTTGTAATTGTTATATATTATTTTTAGCATAAGTTTTCCTTGTTTTTAACCAAATTAAGCAATGCTATTTACTAATTTTTCGCATAATTACAGTCAGAAGAAAAACCAGTTTCGTGAAAATGTATCAGATGGAAAGTTATTCCAACGCTGCATTGTCTGAGTTCATAAAATATTGAGAATTATGTGTTTTAAAATCACGCCAAATTGGCAATTTTAAAAAGAGTTTATATATATATATATATATTAAAAGGCAAAACAGTGATTTCCTTTCCTGGTGTTAAAGTAAAAATATTTTAGCTCATCAAATGAAATCCACTAACAAGTCACCGGTATCATTCAGCCACACTAAAACTCTTGAGCTTGCAAAATTAATCTGCCCTTCGTTGCAAGTTAAGAAAAGAACATTGCGGTATAGGATTTAAATAATCATCCGCGACTGCATATAGCTGCAATATGCTTTAATTTCGTTATCATTCTGTGCCAATATGGTTTCAAAACAGTAAAAAAAGGTTTTGAAAGTTAAAGCTATATTTTACGATAGATAACTTAGAATTATTAAACAAGGTTTTGGCTTCGTAGCCTTCTAACTGGAATCTTAGACCTGGTGACATATTTCGATTATTGAGGAAAAAATTCGTTTTTGAAAAAGAAATTACTACATGACGTTGCAAGAGAAATGGATTTGATAGGGTCACTAAAAATGGATCGTCTTATACTGACATGCTCTTAACAAATCAACTGCTAGGAAAGAATTTAAACTTTTGTTCTGCTGCAAAAGAAAATCGTCTGCAAGAAGCAATATTTATTATTCTTTCATCAGTTTCTCTAAATGCGAACAGAATATTTATATATAGACGCATATTTGTTCCGATTTTTATATATCCTATTTATTAATTCTCTTTACTTGTTAATTGATTACAGTTGTTAACAACTGTTAATATTATTAATAAGAGATTAAGCAAAATGGAGGTTGTGAAATGTTGCTTCAAAAGTTAGCAATATTGATATACGTTCGCTCAGGGAGCTTGGCACCCATTTGAATGTAAATAGCGCACTGAAATGTAAATAGGCTCTCTGTATAGAGATAATAGTTTTTTCTTAGCTTACAGCGGAATTTAGCTATTTCCTTTAATAATATCCTCTGATGGGGAAGCGTTACTGTTACATTGAAACAATTGAACAGTTTATGATTATTCAAATTATAATTATATCATCATTTGCGGTTTCGTCATCTTCTTGATGTTTCTTTTAGAGATACATCATTTTTCGAGCTCTGTTGCAAATTCCTGGAGAAATAAAATATATTCATTTTTATTTTCGGTTTCAGGAACACACTCTTCATCTCAAGAGTCTAATTCAATTTGTTACATTTAGTCCAAACAAATTGTCGCAAAACTTCTTGAATTTTACAAAAACTAGGGTACTTTCAATTTTTTTGATATATTGTCTAGATTGGAGACGTGATTAAAATTTTTTTCAATTCCCCCTACCACCACGCAAGCCACCCTCTTGAAGTAGGAACAGTCCCATTTTTTACGAATAAATATGATTTATTTAATATCAAATTTTGTCATGTTTTTAAATCTGAAAAAATTCAAAATTTCTTAGCATTTTCTTTTCTCGCTAATGGCACAAATTATGGCTCGCTTCTTGAAAAATGTTAGGATCAATACTCTACACTTTCTTAAAATGTTGCAGGTTAACTACATTTGTAATTGTTAATAAAAAACAATTCTAACGCAAAAAATTCGCAAATACAAAATAAGGACTATTGAATTTAAAGAAATGCGTATGTGGTTAGCAAAAATTGCTGGCACCACCCCCATCTTTATTCACTATATCTTTCTCCATATCTGAATTGCTGAAACCTTCTCCAACTAAAGGCAAAGTTGCCATGACTAAATATATTTAATAATGATCAAAATATCAATTAAAATTAGCCAGAAATTTTATTATACAATATTTGCTATGTTTTAGAAGAAAAAAACGTCAGATTTCAAAATTACAAAAAGAAATGTTCGCTTTTATTAAAAATCTGGGCATAATGAGTACTACTATAAATTCTAGTGTTAAATAAAAATAAATATTTTTGTACCTATGCACTTTTTCTTGTCCAATTTGTACCCAGGTTGGCAGTTGCATAAGTATTTAGAAACGTTTTGTTTATCATTAATGCAGATGAAGAAGTCGCCTTTTCCTTCACATTCTTTATTCCCTCCATAATCTTCGCATCCAGTCTTGGCTGAAATATAAAAATGAGATAGGTTGAATATACCACTTCAAACTAACGAATAAAATAAAAAAATATAGTATAACTTTTATTTGTTTTAAGGGCTTGTTGTTAATTTCTCAAGTAATAAAACTAAATAACGTTTAAAACTACGTTACAGAAGTGGATAAAAAATACTTTTCTTCTCCACACAAATAAAAAAGAAACTTGGGACGCATAACTACATCAAAATCAATCCCCTGATGACCGTGGACAGAGGTGTATATGAAGGGCACAAAGTATTATGAGAAGCTAAAGAAAGAACATAACTTTGTTTTTCCACATAATTAGGAAGCACCGATATTTGTCAAACTGCAAAATCTCTTTTGACACTTTATTATTATGCAACGCAGGAAACTGACGCAAATCTTTGAGTAGGAAATCCGGACTATATGGTGGATAATAAAGGCACTTTAAATCAAAAATTGCAATATGGTTTTGCGTTGTATTCAAAACTGAACTCCATACGTGAAAAGGCTTGGCCGATATTTCTGCATTATAGCAGTGTGTAAAAGTAACTCGTCACATTGATAGTTCAAATCTCCAAAAAGTCCCAGTCCAGCAAAAAAAAAAAAACTCCGAGACCAGACTGAAAAATTTGTCTAAACCTAGCGCGCGTTGCGACAGACATGACATCTTTTTAGTCATCATTTATGACATTTTTTAAGTTCAACCGTTGTTATATTTTCTCCATTACTGTTAGAAAACTCCATTCTCCATGACATTAGAAAACTAGAGAGAAACTTAATTTTTAACTTCCACCACTTGTTCAAGTTTGTTTCGTAGATGATGAACTTTGAGTTATTTGTATAAGGCGTACCTAAAATGTTAATTTTTTTCTTCATTTCAGTCAAACTACAATACAATATGTAGATTTAATTTTGCTTTATTTCATTTCAATATTTTTTTCGTTTAAATTTTCTCTCTGTTAGTTAAATATTGGAAAGAGGTGGAAATTTTGATTGACTTTTCGCTAGCAACGTTCATATGACATTTTTAACTAGTATTGTCATTAGTCACTCCTCTATCGTTGCAATTTGTGCCCTCTCATTAATAAAGAAAGTGATGAATTCTGCTTGCAGCGTTCGGTAAAAGATTTCAGATTCTGTTATCATCCATCAAAGTGTTTAAATTAAAATTTTTACTCCATACGCCAAATTCATACGCCAAAAATCCATTATTTTTTATATGAATTATGAAAAATAATGGATTTTTGAACGATAAATTAAATTCCTTTTGTTAAAAACATCGCATTAAATTCTTTTTGGAGATATCTGGAATAAACTGAAACTTGCATTGTCCTCAGACAAAGAGCTCTTTAAGGGATTTTAACACTCTAGCTAGTCAGAGAGTGGCTTAAATTTTGTCTTCCAGATTCCATCAACATAATCACAAAGTGAATTAGTAGTTCAGGTATTTCTTCGCTTAAAATTTGAATATAAAATAATATTTATCTACCAATGCATTTTTTGTTGTTCGATTTGTATCCAGGTAGGCAGTCACATGAATATTTAGATATGTTTTGTTTGTCATTAATGCAAGTAAAGAAGTCTCCTTTTCCCTGGCATTCCTTATTTCCTCCAAAATCTTCGCAACCAGTTTTAGCTGAAATATAAAAAGAAAAAAATTTTTACCTTTAAAGAGCCACACTATAAAAAATACTTTTCTGCATAAAAAAACGTATTGTGATTTTCTTTTGCATTTTTTCCTTTGAATTGAAAAGCAAATAAATTTTAAAAAAAATCGTTTATATACATACCAATACATTTTTTTTTGTCCAATAATTTATAGCCAGGCAGGCATTCGCATGAGTATTTAGATATGTTTTGTTTGTCATTAATGCAAGTGAAGTTTCCTTTTCCTTGACATTCCTTATTTCCTCCAAAATCTTCGCAACCAGTTTTAGCTAAAATATAAAAAGAAAAAAATAGTTTCCTTTAAGGAGCCACACTATAAAAAATATTTTTCTGCATAAAAAAAACCTATTGTGATTTTCTTATGCATTTTTTCCTTTGAATTGAAAGGCAAATAAATTGAAAAAAACGTCTATTTTCATACCAATGCATTTTTTGTTGTCCAATAATTTATAACCAGGCAAGCATTCGCATGTGTATTTAGATATGTTTTGTTTGTCATTAATGCATGTGAAGTTTCCTTTTCCTTGACATTCCTTATTTCCTCCAAAATCTTCGCAACCAGTTTTAGCTGAAATATAAAAAGAAAAAAATAGTTTCTTTTAAGGAGCCACACCATGGATGAAAGCCCTTATATAGCAAGACGGAAAAGAGAAAAAACTGGTACATACAACTGCATTTCTTTCGAAAAAAATAAAATATCTGTAACTACCAAGATTTATTTTATGATACTATCATATATATAAAACTGCTTATTTTCTAAGATAAAGTAGAAATTAGTGAATAGTTTTAAAAACAAATAAGTTAACTCTTCCCAAAAACCAGTTATAACTGAAAAGGTTTTACTCTCAGCCTTTCCTTTTTTCCGTCTCGCTTTCACCCCTGAGCCACAGTATAAAAAATATTTTTCTGCATAAAAAAAAAAAACCTATTGTGATTTTCTTATGCATTTTTTCCTTTGAATTGCAAGGCAAATAAATTGAAAAAAACTTCTATTTTCATTCCAATGCATTTTTTGTTGTCCAATAATTTATAGCCACGCAGGCATTTGCGTGAATATTTCGATATGTTTTGTTGGCCATCAATGCCAGTAAAGTGACCTTTCCATTGAGATTCCTTATTCCAGCAATAATCTTCGTAATCAGTCTTAGATGAATTAAGAAGGAATGATATTAAATACGCGACATAAAAACAATATTTTTGTATTGAAATGGCTTGTTATGAATTTAAAAGCCAGAATATCTTAACAGTAGGCAAAACAGGCAGAGTAGGTATTTCTCATTTTTCTATTTTATTGAAATTTATTGGATATGCTTTGGAAAAAAAAGGTATAACCCAATTCTGTGAGTTTTATATTTGTGATATTCCAAAAGCTTATTTAAAGTAGAACAAACTTGTATCATTAGTTTAACTTGTAACTCGCAGAACCTGTACACCTTTTTTTTTCAATTTTCGACGGTTACGGTTTGACGTGCCAAAATCTTTCGACAAACTTTTAAGTGTTTGCAAACGTCAATATTCACGAAAAAAATCATTCAGGGAAATATGATAGTACAGCTGAGCTACTAATTTATGTTTTTAATGATTGAAAAGTTGTCAAATATAGGATTGAAGTAAGAAATGAAAGCCAAAAGCAAGTTACTCGCGATCAAAACTGTACGTATCTTAAAGTTAGTAATGCATAGTTATTCCTGTAGTTTTATTAGAATTAAATTTTCGCTTATTACGAAAAAAAATTAAGAAAATCTTCATTTTGAGCTTATATATATATATATATATATATATATATATATATATATATATATATATATATATATATATATATATATATATATATATATATATATATATATATATATATATATATATATATATATATATATATATATCATACCTGCCAACTCTTCCGGTTTTTCCGGAACATTTTTTTTTAATATTTAAAGTGCTAACAAAATTCATGTTATTTCACAAAATTTTTTGAAATATATTAATAATTATAAATGAGTTTGACTACCACTACATATAAATAATTACAACAAATATATAAAAAGCATATTAGTCCTCATAACAGCAAATTTCAACCTGGTTAAAATATAAATATCTTATTGAGTAAAACTGTTTTTCGGTAATTGTTTTACTACCACTTAGAAAATCCATTCTCGAAAAGAATGAAAGTTGGCAGGTATGATATATATACTAAAAAATTACGAGAAAACTTTTAAATTTTTTTTTGAGCATGCGCAGTATAAAAGAAATACTTATATCTTGCGCAGTTTTCAACAAATATATTTTAAGTCAATAATTTTGTAATTAATTTGAAATTGCTCCAAACATTTTGATTAATTTCATTCAATATTTATAAAACTGCACAAAAAGACGCAAGGAAAAATTTTAATTTTTAATAAAAATGTCCATATCTCCATTGATATTAGTCCATTAATAATCGATATTTCCATTGCTAGTAGTTGATATTCATGTCCATAGCTCCATTTACTCTAGATTTACGAAATTTTATTCGGTTATTAAAAAAACATTTAAAGTAATCGATACAAAATACAAGCTTATTGCTTGATGTTTTGGCATAGCGTGTTCAAAAATACATCTTTAATTTCGTCATTTATTTTCGGTCTCCCGAGCCTCTGACCTTATAAGTATGAAAAAAAGCATGAACTTAACTTCTCTAAAATTTTAAAATAATTCTTTTAATATTTCTCGAGAAATTTAAGAAATGTCAAAAACTGAAAGTGTCTCTTCCATTATTGTGTCCATCCCGATTTTGATTTTGTACGATTGCTTTCATGAATCACCGTTCCAAAGGAATTAATGGGTACGCTCTTTATCCCTAAAAGCGGGGATGCCAACTGCTCCACAGTCGACTAAAAAATTTAAAATTTTATATATAAAAAGAAATATAGAAACCTAAAAAACTTTCGTTAATTTTGAAAACACTTTTTAATTTTAAATACTTACTTAAACTGGGGTTAATTACGGAGTATCTATCCGGGAAGCGGACACCTCACTCTTTCATCTATAGTTGTCCCAGTGGGCAACTGAGATAACGGCAGTGAGAGTAGGTTAGTATGAAATAGGTAGTGATAGCAGGTTTGTACTATTAGTCTAGCTGTTCTATACTATTAGTCCTATTGGTCTAGTTGTCCTATACTAGTAGTCCAATTACTCTGAGTACTATTAGTCTAACTTTGATTAGATTAAGAAAATAATAAACAGAATACTCTCGATCGATAATCATTGATAATTTTCTCGTTTAGGGAGTATCCATAAGTTAATTGGTTAAGTTATATTTTGGTTAAGGTATCAAGTTTATACTTATGTTATTTTATCTATCTGGGTTAATTCAGTACAAGAGAAACTGGTGTTTTATATAAGCTTTCGAAATATTTATATATAGTGGTGGTCAAAATAACTTTATAACAAATTTACAAAAGCAACAGTCTCCCATTGTAAAGTAAATTTTTCAACCACTCGAGAAGTAAATTGGTATCTTTGTGGAGGTTAAACACAAAGTTTTTTTTATTTTATTTCCAGTGGCCACCTGGAGAATGATAGTATTCGTCAATACGGGCATCTGAAGGGCAGATTTGTTGGCCACTCTTTCAGGGGCACCATATTAGGTGGACCAACGTTGCTTCTACAGTAAGGACAGATAGAACAGAGAATGAAAGAACGCGTATGCCTTGATCGGGATTCGAAAACAGAAGCAAGGTTAGTTCCCTGACCCCTACACAGTCCAGTAGGCATTAAAGGCAAAGTTATAGAAAATAAATTAAAGCTTTTACCAATGCATCTTTTGCTGTTCAATTTGTATCCAGGCAGGCAGTCGCATGTGTATTTAGATGATTCTTTTTTGTCGTTAATGCAAGTAAAGAAGTCTCCTCGCCCTTGGCATTCCTTATTTCCTCCATAATCTTCACAACCAGTTTTAGCTGGTAAATAAAGAACAATTTTTAAATACATTTGTGAAATAATATGATTAGTGAAATGATTCCAAATAAATGCATTAATACTATCATTCATTTTTTTTCTTTACTTATTTGCTATGTGTGAAAAAAAACATTCGGTCAACTTCATTATCTTGTTAATGCGCAACCACATAAAGAAAACACATTGTTTCTGCTACCAGAACCTAAGCTTTAAGAAAGTTCTGTGGACTAACACTAGATCTAAATATAAATATTTATGTTATAAATATATATTGAGATAATCTTTATCGTCCTTTATAAAAATGTAAGATATTTTGACGTTTATATGAGGTTGTTTAGAGATTTCAAGGTTGATTTGAAGTTTATTTGAAGTTGATTTCCTAAACAACTTTAAAACTACCTCCCAAGATGTATAATCAAAGTATATGAATTTGTTTTATTCACGCTTGAGGTTGTTTTGAGGTTGATGGAAATCTACTTTAGAGCAACCAGCTTACAGACGTTGTTTTTGAGGTGCATGGATTATTCTTCTACACTTCAAGCAAATAGGTACAGTTGAGGTGTGAATAATTTTCCCTGATCTAAACTAAAATTATTTCTGAGTCATTTATGAGGTTGATTTCGTAAGGTGTGAATGTGGTTGAAATTGAGGTTTAATAATGAGGTTATTTTTAGTGCAAAACATAACCTTATTTTCTACCTCTGGTGTACATCTGCCAACCACAAAAACGCCTTACTTTTTGTAAGGTTTCTTACTAATACCTCTTTTTAATTCTACTTTTGTTCTGGAAAATTAAATTATTCGTTTCTAACGCATTCAATTTTTTCTTTTTCTTTCTTTATTTATACAAATTGGGCACCTGGGCCGCGCAGAAGGCCCCTATCCCATATATCATGAAATAAAAAAAAGTTAAAATAAAAGACAGTTTGAGTTCAGCAGTCTATGGGGTGGCTGTTACTGGGAGACAATTCAATTTTTTGCTTACAAGATTGAAATTTTCAAACATATTTCTTTTTATTAAAATTGAAAGTGGTGAAAAGGTAGTTTCGTGATCAGCCGACCCAACTTTGGCGTTACGACTACCAGTGTTCAACTCCGTAGCCTTGTAATTTTGAACCGAATCCAGAAGACAAAAGAGCTCTTGGATCAAGTAGCGCGAGATATTTTTGGAGGATTTTAACCTTTCGAGGTTAGCCTGACGGCAAGGGGACTCCAATCAATGATCCGTCTACCACTGATGATATTTTACGTCACCACTGTGATCGGTACGAGTCGAGTGCGGAATTCGAATCTGCCAGCCATCCCTGGGATTCAAACCCGGCTCACCTCATTAGGAGGCGAGCGCTGTATTCCCTGAGCCATCACGGCTCAAAAGATATGTATTTATATTTATAAATTTCGTTGAACAGCCAACCCAATTCTTTTGGGGAAAATTATAGCAAATGTCTACTTTACAAAAGGATTGGTAGATAACATGAAAAAAAGCAATATATACATTCAATTTTAAGAAGCCTTTTTTTTTTAAATCCTAATTTAAGATGTCAATACATCTCTCCCAGTAGATTATTTTATTAAAATGTATCATAATTACAGCTAGTACAAGCTAGAGAGAATATATATTTTTACTATTATTTTTCTTTTTTTCTCTGGGCAAATTACAGCCCCGTGAAAAGAAAAAAAAAGATAAATATATTATCAGTGGTTGGATTTTTAAGCAGGGGATTTTCACATCCTCTTTAAATGTTTTGAGATACATCTCCCTCTAAAACAACAGAACCCCTCCCCCTTTATCTACCACGCGTAAATATAAAAAAATAAATACCGTGATAAATATCGTCATCATATTTTATTTTCATTTAAAAAAGTTAATCTTTCAACGGAAAAAAATTAAAAAGTTTGCTATCGAACATTAAGCTGCGTTTTTATTATATTAACTTCTGAAATCAGTTTTGACGATAAAGATTTAACACAATGAAAGCTGTTATGTATGAGAAAGCGTTTTTTTATTATTATTATTTAAACCAAATTGTACGGATAAAATTGATAGTTTGGCTCTTAAAGAATTTTTTTAAGTTCTTAAATCACTCTAACAAAACACTTCTTAGCAACAGCGAGACTGAAAAAATTTTAACCTTTTTAGGACGGGTGAGTCATAAATGTATTCGTACGGAATCAGAATCAGGATAGTAAAAAATAAAAAGCGGTAGCTTAAGTTTGGGTATAGCTGATTGGACAGACTTATTTTTGCTCTCAATTTAAATCTAACACATCCAATCCTCGGTAGAATGGTAGAAATGACGAGAACCTGGGTACACAGCCACGAAGCGGCTTTAACCCATTCATCGAAGTTGGATAGTTCTAAGATGTGGCTCAGTTTTAGTAAATCTGAAAATAAAAGAAAATGTTGACCACAGCAAGCTGTGATCCATCCAATCCTCGTGTGTTAAAATGTAACTATACAGTTTTTAATTCGAACTAAATAGTGGTGAATTAAATAAAACAAACTATTATTACCCCGCCCACAAATAAACTGATATAAAAAATATTTTGGCTACCAGTTTTATCTTTTTTACCCTGGTTATCGACACCCTGAGAATGCATATATGACTCTCCCGTCTCGAAGAGGTTAAGTACTGGTGTCATTGAATAATTTATTTTAAGAACTAATCTTGATAAGAATCGATATAGCTTATTCCCCTGATCGCTCAGTTCACTAACCCAGTAAACGCTTCTCACTCATTGTTGTTTCCCACCTTAAAAATCAGTATTTTCTACGAAAACAATGATTCCCAAATATGAAATGCTTAAAACAGTCAACAATCTGGTAGCTTCAAGACCGAGGATAAAGCACTCGCTTCCCACTGAGGTGAACGGGGATCATATTACTGCCTACCTTTTATTTGTAAACTAATATTTACAGAATTTAGAATACTTAGTATAATTATTTAGATTTGAAGTCAATATTTTGAAACGTTTCAAAGCGTCCTCCACTTTTAAATTTTTACTATTTTCCGATAAAAAACGATATTTAATTTTTTTTTTACCTTTTCCCTTTTTTTTTACTTCAACTTTTACATAATTTCGAATATAAAATATTATTATATCCTCTTAGGTTTTCGCAAATTTAACAGATACAGTTTTAAGTAAAAAAATAATGAGATTTATAGTTCATAGATAGTTCTTAGTGGTCCAAAGAGTCTCTCAATTTCAAGATACTTAATCTTATTAAACTCTATTCCTAAACCTCTTTGTTCCCAATCATTAATGATAATATAGATTTTTCGACATCTTTATTAACCACAAACTTTTAATTCAGAAATCAAACATGGCTTCCCTTTAAATGAAAATGGCATAAAATTTACCAAAGTAGTTTAAATTATTAATGGCGTGGGTTCACCACGAACAACAACAACTAGATGCATTAAAACCATATGTATTTTTAATCACATTTAAGCCCTAGATCAATTAAGTTTTAAATCATGGATCTAAATATTAAAAAAATTTTAAAAAAATTGTCCAAAAAATATTTCTTCTTTCCTTAAAAAGTTAAACTAACTGGCAATCATTTTGCTATTGTGAAGTACATTTTGACCCATAGCAGAGTGTGTTCTGGTCAAGTAATCATGAGTATGATGGCCACGAATTCTCTTTCTTATAAGGACATAGAGATATGCGATGCTAAAACTTTATATGAAATTTTAATTGAATTAAATTTTTACTTAAATCGTATATAGTTCCAATTAAGTTATGTTTAGTTCTATTTTAATTTTATTTTGTTCCATTTGAATGCCTCTAATATCCTGACCTGTACTGAAGTTTATACAATTAAGTGTCTCTTTCCTGTATACTCCATAATTATGTTTTTTTAGGGTTAAGTGCCTCTACCTGATAAATATTTGCCCGGTATAAACTAGACTAACGCTTTTTAAGACTAAATTCGAATTGGTTGAATAACATTACCACTAACGTTCTGACCCCAGAAATTTGTTCAATAACATTACAGCTACTAAACCAAACTCCAGGTCATGTTGCTACCAACGCAGGTGAGCCGTCCCCTCTGCAGATGATCAAAATTGCAATGGCATGTCATCGGAACATCCTCAGGGATGTTTCCCAGACCGTCGCCAATAGACCATTGTGTAGTTCTAGTGCGTCGTAAATAAAGTACCTACCTGCGAACTAAACCAAACAGATGCTCGGATAAGTTCCTATAAACTGACGCTATTTTCAAAAGTTCGCAGAATAGCAGGGGATGGATTTTATCAAAAATTGGTGTTATAGACCCTATTAATTTGTATTATTATTCATCAAAAGCAATATTGATTAGTTAGCATATTTGATTGTTTTTTTTTAATTTTAGCATACGTTGTACTGAATATTTTAATTTGCTACAATTTCAACGATACCATACGAACATGTAAGAGGCAAAAATTAAATCCACTCTCACTTCAACATAAATTTATTATTATATATTTTCTAGATTTTTAACTGTATATGATTTTAATTCTCAATATGCTTGAAATTTTACCCTTTTAAAAATGCAGACCAACTGGTAGCCAGAGGCTGCTCATATGTAGTAAAAATATTGAAGATAGTTTGAACTTACTTTTTTCGCAAAAGTTTCCAGAATAACGATCCGTACAGGTACAGTTGACAGTTAAGCCATCATAAGTTTGGCACTTTCCTCCGTTTTTGCATGGTTTATTTTCACATGGATCTGAAAAGGATATTATTTTATTTCAATGTTATCGTATAATTAAATTATAATAACACGGTATATATATATTTATAATAATTATAACAATTATAATAACTAATGCACGGCATGATCTGGCCAAGGAACTAATTTTTTTGTTGCATTTATACAAATACTTGAACCGAAAAAAATCTGAAAAATACAGATTATTTTTGTTTGGATAACTACAGATTTTTTTTAAAAATGATATTTTTTATTTAGTTTTTTAAGCCTAAATGTAAGCATTCATAAAGATTATATAGGTTTAAATACATACATATACACTAGTCAGCTATTTTGAAAATAATACTTAAGACGGAAATTATATGATCCTAACATATCGAGTCGCAAACTGAAATGTATTATTGCCATCTTCCTACCACTTCCTACGTAGCAGAGATATAGGGACACTTAGTATTCATTCGAGGGGATTCTAAGAAAACCTGATAAGGAATATTATTATCGAATAGAAATAAAAACGATAGCTTGTTAAGGGAAACCTATTGCAGATTTGAAATCAGCTATGCAAAATTATCTAAGATCCATTCAAAAATCTCACTCAGCTGAAATAACACTTGTTTTACAGTGTCCGAATAGGTTAGAACTGTTGAACCAGTTAACAGCCGAAAACTGATACGGAAGAAAATCCACTGCCCGCTGCATTTAGTATTTCTACATCTCATTATATGTGGTATTTTTTATTCTTTTTTGATAACCGTCACTGAACAGCAGGCCCAATTTTAGCTTTACGACTACCAATATTCAATTCAGTAATCTTGTAATTTTGAACCCTTTTGCACTCGAGAGGTGACTGTCAGTCACCGCTGTCGCTTGTAAATTACCGACCGCTCTAATTGTGAAATTTTTTTTCATCTTAATGTTTAGTTACCACTTCTTTCATTTATCTCCGGGTATTATAAGGCAAGTTTATAAAATATTCTTTCAAAATGTTAGTGGTTGCGTCCATTATTTTAACTCTTGAAAGGACTTCAAGTGCAAAGGGTTAAATTTGCCTTCATGGAGGACTCTTTGATTAAACTAACCCGCATTTGCGTTGTATGGTCTCCCCATGAAAAACCAAGAAAACCTGCGAAGGAAACTCTAACCCATGATTCTTCAACCGCTGAGAATATTTTACGTCTGCCCTGTGGTCAGTGAAAGCCGGGTGCGGAATTCGAATCGACCAGTCATTGCTAGGATTCGGCCTTATTGGAAGGCAAGCGCTCTATCCTCTGAGCCATCACGGCTCTATATTTTGTATTGCGATCTCTCAAGTCATGTCTTGCTTACAGAAATTAACAAACTAACCAATTAGAGCAGTGTTTCCCAAACTTATGACTTTTGCTTATCCTTTCTAAATTTCCCGCAACTCTGAGTACCACTAATAAAAAAATTAATGTATTTTTTACAATAAAAAATTGCAGTAAATTAAAAATCACAACTGGCTGTTGACACCAGTAATTATTAACTGTTAACTCTGCAAAAAAATAGCCAATAGAAAAATTTTCATGGCTAGCTTTGTTTTCAAATATAAAATTTTGAAATTTTTGTTTGTTGCAAGATATTTCGCATAAGAAACGCGTACCCCCGCTATACTTCTCCCGTACCCCTGGGGGGTACGCGTACTACACTTTGGGAAACACTGAATTAGAGCAATGAATAAAAAATCCACTTGGGAGGAATGCTTAGTTAACGGTTTCATTCAGGTATAGGTAAGAGAATCCAATCTATATAAGATAATACGCTCTGTAGTTAATATATTCAATTAACTCATGCATTTTATTTAAACATTTGAACAACTTAAACAGTTCATAGATTATAACAAGACCCAAAATAAATATTTCGTTTTTGATAAGATTTAGTAAGTTTAATTTTCTTTTTATAGATAATTTATATATGTCTATCCCTAACAATAATAGTCGTTTAATTGAATAATTCATAAATTCATTAGGTATTATAAAAATCAATCACATTTAAAAACTGCATGAGAGATTTTATTTTTAACTCTAGAAAGACTGTAAATTGCTGTATACTTTGAAAGACAGTAGATGCCGCTAATTTACAATCTAGCAGCTTTTAACGACTCCTTATCTTTTTGGGAGCATTTTCTTTCGGCTTTAGTCATTCCCAATGCCAGCTTTTAATTCTTTAAAATTTGTTACATCAACTAAAGAAAAGTCAATGATATTTTTTTTATTTGAGAAAATGCAAAACAGGAAAGCGGGTCGTAAAAGGCCACTGTATTGGAAAATCACAAAGGAGACAGTTTGGTCCTTCCCAGGTTTTTTGAGTGTAGATCAACTAGACATCCAAATTCTTAAAATATAATCATCAGTAACTTATTAAAAACATGATATAGACATAATCATCGAAATTGTATAGTATTTTATTTGTTTTGGTTAATAAAAATATATCATTAAATGGAGCACTGTCTTTTCCATTATTCGTCTACATGTATGATAATACTTTACTTTCGCTACTTTTAACGTAAGTAAAAGTAAAAATTACGTACATTTACTATTATATTCATTAGTTTCATTAGTTTTAGATAATTAAGTTTCTTTTTCTCTATAAATTATAATTATAGATACACTCAAGAGCCAAAACATTATGTCCACCCCTACATTTTGCAATGAACTCTTCTCGATGACGTGAAAGGCACGTGATCAGGTGGAAGTGGTATCTAACTGTTGCTGGAGAGTTTGAAGAATCATTCTTTCACTTACTTCTGTGTGTGATGGGAAATGCTGCGGATCTAAGCGACTTTGATAGAGGGCAGATTGTAATAGCTCGAAGGCTCGGAACAAGTATTTTCGAAACTGCACGACTCGTGGGTTGTTCGCGATCTACAGTTGTTAGTAATTATGCAAAGTGTATGAATGACGGTGGAACCAGCAGTAGACGACATGGTAATGGACGTCCACAAGCTATAAAATAAAAAAGTCATCGGAGATTGTCTCGCTTGGTGAAGCAAAACCGGAGCCAGACAGTGGCTCAGCTGACAGCCCAATACAATGCAGGGTCAAGTAGAATAGTATCAGAGCACACTGTTCCGCGGACACTGTTGGATATTGGGCTACGCAACAAACGTCCCACTCGTGAGCCTTTGCTGACCAAGCGTCATCGCCAACTACGCCTGCGCTGGGCCCGGGAACATCGCGACTAGACTATAGATCAGTGGGAGAGAGTTGCCTGGTCAGATGAATCACGGTTTGTCATTCATAACATCGACGGTCGTGTCAGGATACGCCGTCTTCCAGGCGAACAGTTGCTCCCACAATATACAGTAGGTCATACACAGACCGGTGGTGGCGGTATTATGCTTTGGGGGCGTTCTCTTGGGCGTCTCTGGGACCCGTGGTTGTGGTAGAGCAGACCATGAATGCTACAGGGTATCTGAACATCATTGCGGAGCAGTTGCACTCTTACATGGCCTCTGTTTTTCCAGCTGGAAATGGAATTTTCCCACGGGACAACGCCCCGTCTCACAAGGCTCAAATCGTGTTGGAGTGGTTCCAGGAACATGATGCTGAATTCCAGTTAATGTCCTGGTCGCATAAATCACCGGATCTCAATCCGATAGAACACATTTGGGATATCATGGAACGGCAGCTCAGAGATCAAACACCACTAAGTCGCAATATCTCGGATTTGCGATACCGTTGCTTAAACATCTGGTACAATCTGTCTCTGGCCATCTACCAAGGACTTGTGGCATCCATGCCAAGGCGGGTTACAGCTGTGTTGCGGGCTAAAGGTGGGCCAACTCGTTATTAAGAGGTGATCATAATGTTTTGGCTCTTGAGTGTATGTTTAAATGCTCTTGTTTTTGAATGGGTATTTTAAATATACCAAAAAGTATGTCACCAAAAATTATCTAAAGTTATGCGATATCTATCAAAATACCTAAGAGGCCACTGCCCTTCCAGTTCTTATAGTTATACGCTTATATATATATATATACATATATATATACATATATATATATATATATATATATATATATATATATATATATATATATATATATATATATATATATATATATACAGTTCTTTAAGGCTAATACATGAATTAGAGTCGTGGTGGCTCGGGGATGAAGCATTTGCCTTCCAGTGAGGTGAACCAGGTTCAAATCCCATTGAATTCTGCACCCGGCTCGCACCGACCACAGTGCTTAGGTAAAATATCCTCTGTGGTAGACTGATCATCTGTTAGAGTCTCCTTGCCGTGAGGTTATACATAGGGCGTTTTCGTGGATTTCTTCTACATCAAGCGCAAATGCGGGTTAGTTCCATCTACAAAGGCAAATTTCTCTTAATAATTATTCCAGGAGTTCTCTTGTGTTCTTGATTGGATTCAAAATTGCTAAGTTATGGAGTTGAACATTAATAGTCGTAAACTCAAAATCGCATTGGCTGTTCAACGACGGTTATCAAAAAAATTATACATCAATTATTAAGTAAGCACTTAAATATGTTCAAATTATGAAAAGTCATCACTCATCACTTTCAGTAAGTAAATTTCAGAATTGCAGAGCAACAAAAAACGAGAGAGGCCAAGTTGGCTCCTTCCATCTTTCTAGTGTTAATGAATAATACACTCTACGATTTTCATGTAGGCAATAAAAGTTTTCAATCCATCGTTCTGTCATCAAAAAAAAATTCTGAATCTTGTAAACTATTTATCTGGACATAGTGCTAAGAAACATTTTGGTGTGAAATTGTCACCTTTAGGACTAATTTGACTTATCAATATCGGGCAGTAAGCCCTTCAGTTGTAATGTATAAGAATTGTAATACATATTGTCATATGTATAAGAAATCTTTTACTTACCTTTGCAACGTGCATTCTTCAGTGTTATATTATTTGGGCACAAACAATACTTATCGTCCGATATCCAACCTTTATCAAAAGTGCAATTTGCATTTTTACCACAGCCACATGCTAAAAGAGGAAAAAAGAAAATTTAAATTAGTTTGTATCCAATTATTAGATCAAAAAGTATTCAAAACATTCCTTTTTATGCATTGTACTCAAAACATTTCACAAAAATTATAACAAGTCTTATTTGGCATTTATTATATCATTTTTATTCACTGATTTAGTGAAGAATTAAATAACTTTTGCTTACATAATTGACATTATTCATTGCCATAACAAATATTCTAGTAATAATAAACTTACCACAAAAATAAGTAGAATTTTTTTGATTAAACAGCCATTTAAATTTAAATATTTTTTTTTCCGGGAGATGTATAATTTTGATAAATGTATCTTAATTTACCGAATTATAATGGTGATCAAAAAAGTCAATTTTAAATTGTTTTTCAACGAGATATACATTTCCTGAAGTTTATCGAGAAGTTCTATAATAATATCAAGAAATGCCACATTTGCTTTCAATTTAATTATTTTGGACGACATTTAAAGGCCTTAAACTTGACTTGATATATGCTGTTGCGAAGTTCCCGACTCCTTCATCTCTCTAATTTGCCCTAGGCCACTGAGACTATTGGCGTTTAGGCGCAGGAGGTGATTGGGTAGGTGGCGGCTTAATATACGACTAGAGTACTAGTGTAATCTGGTGAATTTAAATGCCCTGGTATGCACTTTTCGCTCACAATTAAATTTTCACAATTTATTCCTATTAATGTATTCCTATTAATGTATTAATGTATCCTGTTAAATTTTTTTTCCTACTTATTATTTGTATTTCTAAATTTAATTTAAAAGAGTTTCGATCATCACTGCATATATATTATTTATATATGTGCATAAAAATTACATGTTTTTATTTTAAATTTGTAACAATATAAAATATATTCAGTTCATTAATGTAATAAAATTTTCATTTTATAACCACCGGAAAAAATTAACCTCGAAGAAATTAAAAGTTCACAGATATGCATTTGTTGGATGAAATTTGTAATTTGTTTTAACTAAAATTTGAGGATTTTTTTACTTAATTATTACTTAATAATTTACTTAATAATTAATTTAATAAAAAAGTTAGGTTGGTAATTAGCAGGAAGAGCTGCAAAATTTAATCTCACAAAAGTGTTGTAATATCTTATATTTTAAAAGCAAAAAAATCTATTGTTAATTTTAATTAAATAGAAACAATTTATTTTTTAAAGTTAAAGCAGCATAAAAATAACAAACACAAATACCTTTGCAAATTCTCTCTTCATACTTTCCATACTCTGGGAAACATTCGCAGACAACCTCTCCAGTTTTATTTCTTTTGCAGTGTCCATTTTCACAATTACATTCTAAAATATGAAAAAGTATAAAATATTTTAAAACTTAGTAAATAAATATGGAGTTTAAAATTTAAAAAAATCTAAAATAGTTTTCATGAAAAATATACGATACTTATAAAATTTTATTATTAGCATTTTTATTTGTAGAAAAAATAAAAACTCTTACTCTCCTCAAAAAATTTATCTATAATCTCTTCTATAATCTATAATCCGAAACGCCCCAATGTTCTCTTGTTTTTTGGGTTAGGTTTAAATTGACATGGTCACGGATTTGAAATTTGATAGTGATTAACACAAAAGTGGATCGGTTTTTCAACGTCGGTCATATAACTTATAAATAAAATGAAATCTTAATATCTATACCAATGGTAGGTAAGTTAAACCTATACATTAACTTGATGTTTTTAGGGTTGAGTTTAAACTGAGTTACAACTTGGGTTAAAACTTATATATTTACTTACCTATATCACATTTATCACCCTCATAATGATCTTTGCACTCACATCTAAATTTTGTACCAACTTCTTTACAAATTCCCCCATTTTGGCAAGGATTAGGCTTACATGGTTCTGTAATTAAAAGTAAATCAAGGATACATTGGTTTTGGATAATATAATTGAAAAATTCCGCTATAATTCATATTTTCAAACAAAGCAGATATGGGGAATCGCGTAAAATAGATTCGTTAAGGTAAAGTGTAAAGTGAAGCAATGCCCAGTCATAATTCAGCCTTGATTAATATGCGGGCCCGGTTTGGGACCTGCCCATCCAGTTATGATAATTTAACTTAACTTAAATGGTAAAATAAAAAATTGTCATTGAAACCAATTTTTTTTATTTTTCCTGAATACTTTATTTCTATAACTAAACTAATGGTAAAACTAATTTACGGATACTTCTGAGGAAAGGAAGCGACTATTAAGATGATCCTCGACTCGGGAGTATGCCATTCACCAGATTTCATTGGTTCCCTAGCCGTTCCATAAGCCGCCAATGTACTAGACCTTATGACTAACGCTAAAAGTCTTAGTCGTCCAAGGACTAATTAGACAGATGAAAAAGTCAGATGCCCGCTGCACGGACAGGAACTTCGGAAAACATTATATCAAGTCAAGTGATGGTAAAACCTTAGATTTATTAAATTTTTAGATTGTGAAAGACGAAAAATAAAACAAAAACTGGTATGATTATTGCTTGCTTTCGAAAAAGTAAAATAGATACGACTACCGATGTTACTTTTTTTTTTAACTAAGAATTGAAACCCTACATTCTATTCAATTCTTAGTTTTAAAAAAATCATCGGTAGACATGAACATTTCACTTTTTCGAAAACAAGCAATAATTAAATTATTCATGACAACCGTAATTATTTTTTCGAAAGAAGCAAAATATCCATAACTACCGATTTTTGTTTAACATTTATAACTTTGGGTGAAAGCGAGACGGAAAAGAGAATTAGCTGGTAGAAAAACCATTTCATTTTTAACTTGTTTTTGGGAGGAGCAAATCTATTCTCTTATTTAAACTATTCAGCAATATTCACTTTTGCTTGGAAAAGAAGCAGTTTATATATATATATGTTATAATTGTGAAAAAAATCTCAATCGTTACAGAAGTTTAATTTTTCTAGAAAAAAATTCTAGAATGAAATCACTTTCGTACCAGTTTTTGCTATTTTCTGTCTTGGTACATATAGGCTTTCAGCCCTTTTTTATAACATATATAATGACTCCTTGCTCCTCCTATTTACCCGCGAAAGAATAGTAAGCTTGTCCTACTCCTCACAAAAACCAATTAAAATTTAATGGTTCTATCTGCCGTTTTTTCTGTTTTCCGTCTAACTTTCAGCCCTGTTTTATTTATCTAGTTTTTTTCCTGTGCTAACCTTTTAGTTGTGGCAGTTTGTGTTATACCAAGTGACACCACTGAACGGTGCATCGGGCAGTGATGTGTTCATATTGCATACCTTTTACGCATTTGGCGTAAAATTTTATTTCTATATTTAAAGTAGTAGTAAAATGCATGTTTTCTATATAGTTCTTGCGTTTGTAAATTTAATTTATAACCTTTTTGACCATCACTATTTTTTTAAAAATTAAGCATATATATTAATGTAATATTGTTGTAGTCCGCATAAACTTCTCAAAATTACAGCGTATGTTTCTGCCTAAAATTGTAATTTAAATTCCATTTTACTACCACTGGGAAAAATCATCGTCGAAGGGACTAAAACTTGGCAGGTATGATATTGCATTTCGATAAACTGATAATCGGGTTTTGTTATTTAAGGATTATATTACAATATATTTGGAGATTTTGTAAATATTATGAATAAATATGCAATAGACTTACAAAACTTACTAAGATCTCTCAAAATATATTGTTAGTAGTATTATTGGTTATAAAACAGTATCACGCTGACTAAATGCACACAGGTTCTCGTGGATTAATACGGTGCTTTGTACGCACAATTCATCACGTGAATACCGGCTAAATACGGTACTTGTAATGAAAGGATTGAACTCTAACTAAAATAATACTTGTTTTCTTTGAAAACAGAAGAATTGTTTTGCTTTACCTGTTTCACAATTCTTTCCAGAATAAGGAAGTTTGCATGCGCACTTGTAGAAGCCATTCCTATCAAATGTACAAGAGCCACCATGAAGACATGGATTGCTCGTGCAAGGATCTGGAATATGTTAACAAATCATTAAACACCAGCGGTTTTTTATATTTAACACTTAAAAAAACATTTGCAGATAAAAGCAGCGTTACTTACCTTTCGTACATGTTTCTCCAAAATAGGGAGATTTGCATTGGCATTTAAAATTAATGCCAGAAATGCTGCATTTGCCACCATTCTTGCAAGGACCAGCAGTACAAGGGTCTGAAAAAAATTGGTGAGATGTAAGAATTTCTATCATTTAAAATAAAGAACAATCATTACGGTTTACACGCTGAATACGGAAACAATTGTACACTGACTGGCAAACATATTTCCAAAATGAAATTTTACAAACTCATTGTCGTAATTACTTTTTCTTTAAAAAGAAGAAGACAAGTTTATATAGGTTGTGTTTTTAACATGTTAATATCTGTATAAAAACTGGAGTATTAATAGTCGAATATGAAACACTTAAGTCCTCAAATCTTTTCTGCATTTGCGTTAATGGCACATTTGTTAATATGCATTTGCATAAACTCGAAGAAGATTAAAATACTATGCTTTTCAAACTATTAAAAAAATACGAAAGCTATTTATCATTTAGAATAAGCAATTTATGAAAAACATGATATAAATTAAAATTACGGCTATTTACTTAAAAGACAAACAAATAACTTCCTACTCACCAATTTCGCAAGTGTTTCCTGAAAAAGGTTTTTCACAGGTGCAATTAAAGGAGTTCCCAACAACCTTGCAGGTACCTCTCTCTCGACATGGTTTATTTGTGCATGGATCTGTGAATAAATATACATGATAAATCTATTGCCTATTTTCTCATTTATGACACGTGTGTCATAGATTAAAAAAAAAGCGGATTAATTGTAATCAAGCAGAGGAAAGGGTTGTTGCGTTGAAAGTTATGTTCTTTCTTAAAACTATTAAACTCTCCTTTTGTGAAAGTTAAGAAAAGGTGTTAGGTTATTTGTTTATTAGGAAACTAGCCATAATGGTGACCAGCTTGGTCAACTTTTAACATTTTCTAGTATCGTGCTTCAGAGGTAAAAAGGGCCTCCCTGAATATTTGTTGATCTAATGATCGGATCTTCACGATCAAGGACACAATCTTAATGGTTCGAGGGGGTGATCTCAAATATGATAATTATATTGTGAAAATGATATTTTAAGTTACGAAATCAGACACAAAAACGTACTTTATTTGAATAAATATACTTTTTTTTTCCAACGGAATTGTTCCAATTTAATCCAATTTTTCGAACGCTCTCTTGATCAAACTAGGGGGAAACTATTTCCCAGATTGCGGCTACCCCTTATATTTTGGACTTCTGTCAAAGGTCAGTTAATTTAGAGAAAGTACGTTTTAGTGTTTGATTTCGTTATAGCCTGCGATAACGAATTTGCATATTTGAGATTATCCCCTCCCATCATTAATATTGAATCCTATAACGTGAATATCCAATCATTAGGCTCGTTTTTTCACTTCGGTACAACATATAAACTTTAATGGAGACCAAACTGAATGCACAGAATTTGAAACTAATTAGGGTACAGGTTGAAGAATTAGAATAGTTAAATATAGTAACTATATTTAACTATTCTAATTCATCAACCTGTCCCCTAATTAGTTTTAAATAATGAATTAACCAAACTTTTTCACCGTCTAGCTGCTGAATGAGGTTTCTTTACTTTGTATTCGAAAGTACTTTGATTTTAATTTCAATTATTTACAAAAGATGTCCACGTTTGCGTCAAATTCTTTATGTAGTAATAATTTAAAATCTGTCCGGCAGTCACTAAATTGCACAAACCGCCATAAGCATGAGTTTGAGATATCTCATCATAGTTAGCCGCAGAAGTATGAAAACTATTTCCATATCTGACAAGGGATAGAATAAAAAAAATCACCCCAATTCTCTGCTACACGTGCTGTACTACTTCTTCACTCACCTCTCTAGCCATGACTTGAGTATCGTATAATATATATATATATATGATATTGCTCCAAAAGAGCCAACCTCTGTCACCAATAATAGATATAACAGTCTACAACACTATAGTGTCCCGTTTATCGTTCAAAATTTCTACAGCCATTTTGGTTAAGATAAAAAATAAATCTAAATAATTACTTCATATCTGAACTTTTATTTAAAAAAAAAGCACATAATTATTCTAAAAAAACATTTTACATACAACTAGCTGTTCAACATAACCTAAATTATTATTGAAACCAATTCAAGAAACCGACAATTAAATTAATATGAATAAATACTGAAGGTATAACTAAATTTCTAACACTACTTGAATTAATAACAACTGTAAAGTTGCCAATAGATAGTGAAATATCGGAGTTTATGGTGCCGCATAAAAGAAATATTTAAAAAGTTAAACGGCATTTTTTTTTTAAATTATTAAGCGAATGAGTCCTTTTATTAATTGATTTATCATTTACTTACATTTATACTGATCACTACAATAACCCTTAACTTCAAATACATGCCCTGACATCTGGCATCTACTGAATGAAAAGTAATGAAACTCAAATTCCTGTTAAATCAGAAATTTTTTTTAAGGAATAGTTTCAATAATCTTGGTAGACTATTTTTGCACGTGTTATTGCGTTGCGCAATATTAAACTACATGATTTGTAGACTTAAATAAATTAAATTCTATAAATGTCCAAGCTTGTTCAACCCTTAATATCGTTCAATTTTTCTGTATCCTTAATAAATTACAACACTGAACCAGACCATAGAGCGAATAACAACATCTTAAATTTGATTCCATGATACGATTGCTCAACTCCGATGGTTAAATTTAACACCTTAGATTGATTGTAGAAAACTTGACGATGTTATAAGTTCAATACACCGTTAACATGGTTTGGCATCGGACCAATTTTTCTGTCAGAGTAAAGACTATGCGATGATGATTTACCTATTTGGCAAACATTTCCTTTAAACGGATTCACACACTTGCAGCTATAGCCTGTTTTTTCCACATCGCATGTTCCACCATTTTGGCATGGATTCTTGTCGCACGGACCTGTACAATAAAAGCGTTATTAAAGTTAATGGCACCGTAATTTTTCTCTGCATTATAAAAATTCAAATGCTAATTTAAACTTACTTATCTCACATGTTGTTCCATTGAAGGGAGGTACACAAGTACATTTATAGTCTTTCCCATTTGGTTGACAGGTTCCACCATTTAAACAAGGATTCTTATCACAAGGATCTTAATAAAATAAATTTAGTATGAACGCATCAAATTTGAAAGACGTAGTACATAAATTTTAAAAAGAATCAAGTTGGACAGTAATTTACAGGCTTAGAACTACACTCTATTTCATAAAATCAACTAAAAGTATGCTCTAAGAAGATAGTAACGTTTTTTTAATAACTGATACAAACTAAATCTAAATTTAAGCTTAGCACAATTGCTACAATAATAGGATTTTTGAACCAGCATATTATTACCAAACTAACATATAAAAACCAGGTATTTTTCAGACACGCTAAGAAAATAATGAAAAAAATAATATTTCAAAATTTACAGTTTCAAAAAACATTAAATAGGTTTTAGAATTAACGAATAAAATTAAGCAAATTAACGAGAATATTAAATTGATGATTATTTATTATCCTTAATTTTTCATAAATTTATGTATTTAAAAAACCTGATAGAATAACATAACATAAAATTGAACATTAAATTTTGTTTTGATGTCAAGATGTGTTTGCTTCAAAATTTACTAAAATGTCTTCTTAATCTTGTTCTCTCCTGTTTAACATATTTTTCTTCTGATTTCATTTCTTTTTTTATGAAAAAGAAAATACCACAAGCAAACAAATAATTATTTGAGTGCACATATATTTCAGACCTCACCCTTTTATCATTCAAATATATTTTCTACTAAAATTAACAATATATATATATATATATATATATATATATATATATATATATATATATATATATATATTGTGGAAATAAGTAATTTCCAGTTATAAACTTTAGTGTTTTATTCTTTTACAGATTCGTCTCTAGTATGGAAGTGAAGAGAAGTCAAGAAATAATCAGCTAATCAATGTGACGTAAGACATCTTGTTCTATAAAAGAACGAACAATTCTTTTCATGTGTGATGAACAGCCCATGTTTCTTTTTAGTCTTTGGCCGATGGCCTGATTTCCGTCATAGGATTAATATTGTATTTGTTAATAATGATTCTTTTGTTTAACATTACGAATTTTAGATTTCAGTTAAACCCATATACAGCAAAATAAATAAATACAAAAAAAAATCAGAAAAAAATTAACAAAAACAATAAGTATCATTTATTGCGCATAAGCTGCAAGTAAATAGAACTCATAAGATAAGTTCAAAATGAAGATAAAACAAAGGTAAATTACAGACAAATGAAAAAAAGGGGGGGAAATAATAATAATAATAAACAACTGGGGAAAGAAAAACGAATTAGTTAAAAAAAAAGGATAAAGTTTTTTTTAAAAATCGGAAAATAAAAGATATAATATTTTCATCAGCCCACACGATTATATCCGAAAAAGAGTGCTTTCTAATATTGTATCAATATAGCCAAAGCAAAATATATCAATACAATAGTGTGAGGAGCACTCAAAAACTGAGTGCTCCTCACTATTGTATTGATATATTTTGCAACTTATTATATATATATATATGTATATATATATATATATATATATATATATATATATATATATATATATATATATATATATATATATATATATATATATATATATATATATATATATATATATATATATATATATATATATATATATATATATATATATATATAGCAGCATAATAAATAAATATAAAAATTGCGAAGAAAATAAAGAAAAATTAGTTTATATTTTTTTCTTAAATAAATATTTATTTTATATAACTATTAATTGTCAACCTCTTTAAATTAGCCAGTATAACATTCCCTTGCGCACATCCATGTTGTTCCCATCCTTGGTAACTAACAAATCAAACTCACTTGCATGCACTGAGTAATGCACTGAAAACGCTCTTTAATACAAAAATCCTTTAGTTAGGCTTTTATCACAATTTGCGCTCTTGTTTTCATTTTTTGCAATCTGGCAATCTTGTTACGAAAATATTTTAAATCATTTTTGAAAAATTTCCCGTTCAAGTAAGTTCATTTGAATTCGCTACTCGCTTTTTTGATCTCATTTCATGTTTTATTTTATTTTTTTCTTTATATTTTATTTTCAGTTTTTACGAGATATTTTTACTTATTGTGTTTTATTTTATTTGTTGTAATTTTTTGAGTGTTCCTCACACTACTGTATTGATATATATTTTGCTTTGGCTATACTGATGCAATATTAGAAAGCACTCTTTTTGTGGATATAATCGTGTGAGCTGATAAAAAGATTATATCTTTTATTTTCTGTATTTTTTAAAATTTTTGTCCTTTTTTTCGGATTGTTTTTTTTTATTTTTTATATTCCGGTTTCTTGTTATTTTCTTTTTATCATTATTTTTCTTTTTTCCCCTTCTTTCATTGTTCTGTAATTTTTCTCTTGTTTTCTTCATATTTTGATATATATATATATATATATATATATATATATATATATATATATATATATATATATATATATATATATATATACTGAGTGGCCAAATTATTATGACCATCCCTTCAGTGCGCTGTTGGGCCATCTTTTGCGCGTATTACTGCCTTAATTCGTCTAGGCATGGATTCTATGAGATGTTGGTAGGTGGTAGAAGGTATGCCAGACCATGTTCCCTGAACTGCACTTGCCAATTCCTGCAAATTTGATCGTACTGGATCCATCTGTCTGTGCGCCCGTTCAATTTCATCCCACAAATTCTCAATTGGATTGAGCTCTGGGGATTGTGCTGGCCAACGAAGCAGGTTAAATTCTCCGTCATGCTCTTCGAACCATCTGAGGACAATGCCAGCTTTATGACAAGGAGCGTTGTCCTGCTGGAAGTATCCATCCCAGCCAGAGTAAACCATTGACATAAACGGATGTACTTAATCTGCGATGATACTTAAATACCCTTGGGCATTAAGGCGCTGTGGTACAGGAATTAAAGGACCCATACAATGCCAAGAGAACATTCCCCATGCCATAACGTTGCCACCACAAGCTTGAAGAGTCATGGCAATGCAGTTGGGGTCCTAGCTTTCGTGCTGGTTTCTCCATATTTTCATCCTCCCATCTGCGCGATGCATTTGAAATTGTGATTCATTGGACCACATGACACTCTTCCAGTCATCTACTGTCCAATGTTTGTGCTCCTTTGCAAATTGGAGACGTCTGCGCTTATTTAAAGCAGACAGTAGAGGCTCACGAACAGGTCGTCTGCTTCCATACCCTATACGGTGCAATGTGCGTCGAACAGTCCATTCAGAGACGTTCACAGTTGCTCTTTGATTAAGATGAATTGCAATTTGTCGCTCTGTTGCTCTCCTGTTGCTCTGCACAACCCAGGCCAGCCTCTCTCTGATCGAGCATTCAGTACCCTGTGACGATCACAAGTCTGACGTTTAGACCCGGTTTTTTGCTTGATTGTCCATTCTTTGTAAACATTAACTACTGCTGCTCTAGATCACTTCACAAGTGCAGCCCTTTTGCTGATACTCGTTCCGACACATCTTGCACCCACAATTATTCCACGTTGAAATTCAGTTAAATCACTTTTCTTTCCCATATCTGAGCAAGCAACACAGTATAACTGATGACTCATCTGTCCAGCATTCCAGTGTTATAGTTATCTTGCCCTCTAGTGGCAACGCTGTGACGCAATAAAACTCTGAGGTGGTCATAATAATTTGGCCACTCAGTGTATATACACCGAAGAGCTATTACATTATGACCACTCTGCTAATAACATGTAGGACCACCTTTAACCCTCAAAACTGCTAGCACCCGCCGTTGCATTGATTCAACAAGGTGCTGATAGGTAGTCTGAGGTATCTGGTACCAAGCGCTCACCAACTGGTCCTGCAATTCCCTCACATTGCGAGGAGGTAGCATGGCAGCACGAATTTGGTTTTCCTAATAGAACCACAAATGCTCTATTGGATTAAGGTCAGGTGAATTTGGGGGCCAAGACATGACTTGAAAGTCACTGGAATGCTCGTCGATTCAACCCATGACGATTCGACCCTTATGACATGGTGCATTATCCCGTTGGTAAACACTATCCCCCGCAGGAAAATGTTGCCATGAATGGGTGAACCTGGTCTGCAACTATGTTCAAGCAGCTTACAGATGTCAGGGATTGCTCTATGCGGATTATGGGTTCTAATGTGCCCCATGAAAACATTGCCCACGTCATACTACCCCCGCCATCGGCTTGTCTCCGACAAACTGTGCATCCGGGAGCCAGGGATTCCTTTGGAAATCAGCGTATTCTCAAACGTCTATCGAGGTGATGGACCAGAAAACGTGATTCGTCGGACCATGCAACCTTCTTCCATTCCTCTGGTGTCCAATTCCAATGTTTCTTGGCCCATAACAGACGCATCTGGCGATGACGTTCCGTCAGTGCAGGAACATGCTTCGGCCTCCGGCTGCATAGGCCCATACGCAGTAATGTACGCTGCACAGTGTGTTGAAAAACACTGTCTGGGTCACCACTGTTGTAGCTGGTTGTGATTTCGGCTGTTGTAGCTCTTCGGTCACGGCGAACAATGCGTAGCAATCTCCGCTCTCCTCTGGAATCAATGCGTCGTAGACGACACACTGTAGCCCGGTGATTTGCCGTTTCACCATCCCTGCACCACTTTTGATATGTGCTCACAACAACTGCGCATGAACAGCCCACTAAACGCGCCGTTTCTGATATTGATGTTCCCAGTCGCCGAGCCATAACGACTTGACCTTTATCGAAGTCTGATAATTCAGCTGCTTTTCCCATTATGTCGCTTATCACACTTTGTTTTAGAAAGACAATGCATACCCGCTCATTATATACTCCAATATCAGCCGCACACGCGCAGTCGTTCTGCTTCTGGACGAGCCCATTGTTATAGATGGAGGGTGGTCATAATGTAATGGCTCTTCTGTATATATATATATATATTCGATTCTTTAAATTTAAATAAATAGTTAACTATTTAAACAGCTGCTTCAAAAAATCAAGGCTATTAGTATGCAAACTTACTAAAGCAAACTCCATCAATATCAGTTGAACCTTTAGGGCAAATACACTTTTTCTTCTCTAGAAGTATAAATTCTGATTCAAATGTGCAGTTTGCTCCTTTTCCACATTTACAAGCTGAAGGGAAAGAATACAAATAACTAAAAAATAGTTCAAAAATCTATTAAACAAAATTACATTAAAAAACAAATATTAAACAAACATAAATATTTGAATGTTCTTTTAGAGATTATTTTTTCTCTTAGTTTTCTCGAGATACTGGTTAACTTGGTTCAAAATGATAAATCGTGATTTTGAAAGTTTTTAAAAACTGTTTTATCCACGCGGATGAATCAATAATTTAAACACATACGAGTGAGGTCGATTAGTTATGGAACAATGATTTTAAGTAATGGCAAAAAAGCTTGATTTTTATAAAATGTTTGCTAGTTTAAATATTATTTTACCACCACTTGGTAAAATCTTTCCTAATAACTGTAGAAGTTGGTAGCTAAGGAAAATGTAATGACACATTAATATCCGACAAGGATCATTAATATTGCTATGTCTTAAAAAGCATAGCTGCCCACTTCAACGATTTTTGATAAAGAGTTTTCATATTGGGAAAGCAGAATAAAAGCATTAAATTTCGAAGTATTTTTTTTTTAAATAGCAAACATAGGTATAATTTAGGATTACTATATATGCTTTTTAAATTCTTTATGTTATGGTGGCTAAAATAATTTTGTAAAAGGTGCCTTTACAGAAATTTGCAAAATGTGTCTTTAAAAAAAAATTGGCTGGACATTATTCTTTACTGCATATATGTTATGTACCACTTAGTGGTGTCGAATGCATTTGCTATGAGTTTAAATATCTATTCAGATGCTCTTTTAAATTAGATATGCTATGTCTCTTTAAACAAGAACATTGACATTGAGTAAAAGGTAAATACTTTAATACTTTTTTTTCACAGAAATAACCTTGAACATTACCGTAAA
The DNA here is from genome assembly GCA_949128135.1 of Parasteatoda lunata. Lineage (NCBI taxonomy): Eukaryota > Metazoa > Arthropoda > Arachnida > Araneae > Theridiidae > Parasteatoda > Parasteatoda lunata. Next base: position 8,869,156 of record OX421978.1, read on the forward strand.
ATGTACTTTTAGGAACAGAACTTTCCGGCAGAAACTGGAAAATATCGTTATTAAAACAGTAGTTGACAGATAGAAAAAAGTGCTTCGAAAAAGTAAACTCATATATTATTATAAAATACAGTGCTTAATTGAAATACCATCTTCAAAATAAGTACTGTGTGCCTATCACTGCAAAGAATCTTAATCAAAAAGAGTAAAACAACTACAGTTGTGAATTTTAAAACACATCTTCATTCTGTTCAACAATGTTAATTCATGTACTCAGTTTATGTTTTTTATCTAGCTCTTATGTGTTTCCGGATTTTTTCTCAGTGATTATCATTTTCTGTATTGATCGATTGAAATTTAACTTATCAATGACCTTAGGACCTTCTCGTCATTTATTGTAGTTCATTTACGTCGCACTAGAGTTGCATAGTGGGCTATTTGCGACGGTTCTTGAAACAACACTAAGGATGATCCTAAGACATACTGTCACCATTTTGATCTTCCGCAGAGGGGATGCACCTTCTCGGAATAAAAATCTTACTATTTCACCAAACACTCTGTAACTCGGAAGCAGCAAGTTCAAATTTTATTACTTATTCCTTCAATTCAGTTAACATCTTACACAGAGCGTATTCGAACCGCATGATGCTCAAAGAACGTCATGTCCTTCTCTCTAGCTAATAGTAGTAATTTATTTACGTCGCACTAAAGCTGCAAAATCAGCTATCGTTGACAATCTGAAAAACGTCCCTGAGGAAGATCCGAAGACATGCTATCACCATTTTGATCCTCATCAGAGGGGATGGCTTCTCCTCTTTAGTAGCATGATAAGGTCTATCACTTCACGATTGAACAGTTTAGCGAGAATCGATACCCCGCACTTACGATTTACTGATCGTAGTAATGCTTGACTTTGGTGTTCTACTGAGGACCGTGTCTTTGCAGTCAGTCTACTGTGGTGCAATTCCCCCCTTGAATCAGCACACAATAAAAGTACCCATTCCTGTCTGAAAGAGCACTCGGCTGACTAGGAAGTAATAGTGTGAGAAGTAGGAGTAGTAATCTGACTATCCATTTTGGAATTTTATGCTTCGTAATTGTTCTTGTAGCTCTCATGGATTAAGATGGATGAAATTGGAGACATCGTTCTTTAGAAGAATAGTTTTAGGAGTCATTCAGCATACGCAATCAATATCGATTTATATTAATGTTGAAAAATGTATCCTTTATTTCGTAAATTATTTCATTTCGAAAATGAAGCTCACCTGCAATCAGTGTGCGAGTGGGTGACCACTTTGAGAAGCCTGCGATGGGACCGATGGTGTACGATATTGGTCCTCGTTAAATGTTCTACTGTAAAGTGCTCGACTTCGCACAGGTCACCAGGCTACTGAAGTGAAGGTGCCAACTCTTTATCATAGGATAAAAATTGTAATGGTCTGTCTTCAGATCATCCTCCGGAATGCTTCCCAGTCGCCAATAGCTCATCGTGTAGCTCTAGTGCGACATAAATAAAATGCAACTACAACAACTGTAAAATCGAACATTTAATGTAAGGATTATTCAATTCCAAACTTAATGATATTCAATGGATTGAATGTGTCATAAACAGACTACCGTTAAGAAAACCTAGTTTGATTACCCAATTAAATAATAATCAATCAATACTGAAGGCGTAATCTCACTGAGAAAATAGGAAACTCATAGAAGTTATATTAAAAAAATATTAACTGAGCACATTTAGTAAAACTGTTGATACGTTAACTAAATCCGCAATTGTATTGTTGCATCAGACTGTAAGAGATAACACTACTTTCTTGTTATTTGCATTCAGAATAAGTAGAACGACTTAATAATAATAAAATAAAATAATTTTAAGTTTACAAACCTTTGCATTTCCCCGTAGAATATTCCCCATATTCTGGTAGACAGATACATTGCATTTTTCCTGATGTATCTCTTACGCAGTGTCCATTTTCACAATCACATGCTAAAAAGATGTTAAATGTTTTTATTTATATTGTTATTTAACCAGTAATTTTATAAATACTGTCTCTTTAAAATTAATATTAATCAAAACATGCATTTTAATTTTCTTTTTAACCAAAAACTATTTTTAATAAATTTGAAATTATATGAAAATTATAAAGTACAGTACTCAAAAGAAATAACGAAATTCATTCGTAATGTTTCATCTGATGATAGAATTGTAATGTACTAAGATGCAGTCTTAATAGTCTCACCTTAAATATACCATTTAGGTAGTTTAAACGTTATTGATACATAAACATAAATAGGTTTTGGAATCAGCGAAAAAAACGTTTTTTCTGGGATAAGGCACACGTTTTTCTCCGACGCAATTGCATTCTTGATATTCAAAATATCGTATCAATAGTTTCATTAGGAGAGCGGTAAAAGGTTTTGACTCCTGAATGCTAATTTCAATTTTTAGTTTTTTTTTAATAACATTTCCAGAAAAAAAAAATTTCTTGTTTATTAACTATTATTACTTAATGTTTTAATTACTGAAAAATTATGCCCTGTAGATAGATATTGCATACCGGTTTTTTGCAAGATTTTTCCACCTAATTTTAAAAGAAAATTATCAAATTATAATAAAAAAAACTTGGTCCAACAGTTCTAGAGAAATAATATTTAAAATACGTTGTATACGCTAAAATAAGTATAAGGAGCCCATATTTTCATGGGCTTCATATTCAAGAAATTGAGCCTTTATTTTAATATGCATATATTCAACTGCTTCACTAAACCTTAAAATGGTATCTTAATAAAGGTGAACACTATATTACTGAACCTGCCGATCCTTTTGATTAGTGGTCAGGGAGTTGATGACCTTAATCAGAAAGGTCCCAGGTTCTAATCCCACACAAGGCATCAATGCTCTTTCATTCTCTGCACTGTCTTTACTGTGGGAACAATGTTGGCCCACCTAATATGGGTCTATTGAAACAGTGGCCAACAAATTTGCCCTACTAATACCTGAATACTTGAATACTTGAAAAAATTCCTGAACCAAAACTTTCTATTCCCATTAAAAAATGTAAATTTCGTGAGAACCCAGTTATATCAATATTATTATTTACTTCAAGTTTAAATTTTTTTTGTGCTCATTTTAATATTACTCTATATATTCCTGCACAATTACTTGCAAACATATTCCCCTCAAAGCGTAATAATTGGCAGCGATGAAGTTATAAAAATATACACTATTATTTAATGGTAACTACAATTATAATTAATTGTAACTACAATTAATTATAATTTTAATGTAATTTTAATGAGTAATTTTAATGGTAAATACAGTTATACTATAGCTACGCTAATAATAAAATATATATTTACGTGTTTCACATGTTTTTCCATCGAAGTGCCCTTTACATTTGCAAATAAAGTCACTTCCATCAATTTGGCATGAACCTCCATTTTTGCAAGGAATAGGATTGCAAGGATCTACAAAAAATATAAGCATAGAAAATGGAACGATTTTAGATTAAACCTGTACTTAAGACTGAAAGTCATACACTAAGAACATGTTCAGTTTCAGAGATATATATTTCCTTATGTATTTATAAAGAAGTAAAATATCTAAATGTTTCAGGTATTACCCAGAACGTACCAATACAAGATTACAACATAAATGCAACAGTCACGTGAGGCTTTTAAAAATTCAATGAGTAGATTAAAAGGTTACTATGTCCACCTTTGGTGACGTCACATAAATGTCAACACATTTAATTATCACAATGGAGTCACCTTGTGACGAAGATGTGACGCGTCGCAACTTAATCACACGGTCAACCCGTAGAGACAATATGTAACAGTTTCGTCACACTGTATCTCACTGAGACATTTAAATGTCTCATTATAGTCTCACGCCTGGATGACGACGGCTGGATGACGTCAAAATGTGAAGTCACCAAAGGCAAGCATAGTAACCTTTTTTTTACTTACGCATCGAAATCGCAAAGACACACATGGCTTCTATTATGAGTCTTCATAAATGTTGTATTTTTGCTGCAATCTTGTAACAAGGTTATCTGGGTTACACCAACAGTGAACCATAAATGTATATTCAATAAATACGTAATATTGAGCAAAGTGCATTAAGAGTCCAATGATGATAAAATGCTTAAAAGGGCCCACACAATTCTTATTAAAATTATTTCTCTGCGAATTACCTGAAATTTTAATATGTTGTAGCTCAAAACATTTAGAGCTAAAGTGTTCATTGACTTTAAGTGCGAAAATTGATATTTTCCCAGATATGGAGCTTCGAACGAAAGGTAGGTACTTTATTTACAGTGCAAGATACTTGCACAATGGGCTATTGGCGATGCCTCGAACAAAAGACATATACTCAAAAGTCGGTCCCGCAGTGGACTGATCGTTAAGACACGGTTCCCATCAGATCACTGAAGTGAAGCATCACTGGCTGCGGTCAGAATTCGGGTGGGTGCCCATTTGGATCAGTCTACGTATGAACCGAGGGTGTGCGGTATTGGTCCTCGTTAAACTGTTCTACCGCAAAGTGCTCGAATATGCGTGCAGGTCGTCGGGTTATCAAAGCAGGGGAGCCATCCTCTCTGCAGAGGATCAAAATTGTGATGGTATGTCTCCGGATCATTCTCAGGGTTATTTCCCAGACCGTCGCCAATAGCCCTTTGTGAAGCTCTTGTGCGACGTAAATGAACTACAACAGCAACAATACTCAAAGGTCACTGCGGTGATAGTTACTTGATGTGTGCAGCATCGCCTTAGGTGAATAAGAAGAAGTAATGCTAGATACTCATTTAATAATTAACGTTCGAACGTGCTCCCAGTTTTTCATTACCTAATCTAATTTACAATTCTTACTTGTAAGTTTATTATTAACAATAATTTTGCAAATTCCTAGGTTAATGCTAATGTTATGCGGAAATAGAAAATTTAGTATTACTACTTATGGCTTGAGGAATCCTATCTCGGTAACTATAAATTTTTGAACTTAATATGAATAAGAGCTACCGATCAAAATTTTTTGAGCTACAGTATATTACATTTTCAGCCAATTTAACAGATAATAAATTTTTTTAAGAGTTTTTCGTGATCCTTTATTTATTTGTATTAATATTCGTTAAATAACGGCGTGAAGTATGAATGATCTTCTTTTATGCTTTGTAACACATGGCTTATTTTATCAATCGATAACTTTTTGAAAATGCAATTTTCATTTAAAGTACTAAAGAAAATACTGCAATTTCCCCAATAATCACCAAACGAAATTTAACCGTTCATACAATCCTCTCTAGGAAAGGTACTGAATATTTCGAGAGAAAATCAGGTGCGTTCTCGCATTTTCTAACTCTAGCAGCCCTAAAATTTTGAGTTATTTGAGGGTGTTTGAGAGAGAGTACCTCAAGATAAAATACGTAAAAAAAATAATGAAAATTGTAAAAATATATGTCTGTAGCATTAACGTCATCGTTATCATTTTACTTTACCGTTATTGTTTTTCACTATATATGAGTGCATAATAGCTATTTCTTATATAATATAGAGCATTTTTAAATATATTTTTGTTGCTAAATCATGAGGGAAAAAAATTGTTAATCTTTTAGCTACAAAAATTTTCTATTTATTTGAAAATTATTTTATATTTTTACCTTTTTCACATTTGTCTCCAAAATACGGTGATTTGCAGTTGCACTTAAATCCAGTTAAAGTAACATTACATGCTCCGCCATTTGCGCATGGATTGACCGTGCATGGATCTTTGAATAAATAGAGTAAGCAATAATCAGGTTTTCATTTTAAAGAAAATATAAATTAAATTAAAGATGTAGGGGAGAGTCGGGTAGCCCCGCCCACTTAAGGACTATTGCTTATATTTCTGTATAATATTGAGTAATAATCAAGATTTTTGTATGTTTCTATTTTTTTATCATTTAATTAAATAATACAAAAAGAATAAACCAAAAAAAGAATAGTTTAACTTAAAAAAATAGAAATTTAAAAAAACATGTTTTTCAGCTCTTTTCAAAATGTGTCGGGTAGCCCCGCCCAGTTACAAAAATTATGTTTTTTGATTGTTTTTTCAGGTGCAAATGAAAATGACCTATGTATTGACAATAGATAAACCTTATTTTTAATTTTTATCACAAAATTATTTTTTTTATTACATATTTATATACTTTTAGTAAATTCTATCATTTATTAACAACAAATGTTATATTTTTTATTATTATTAATGTATATTAATATATTATAATATTAATATATATTTATATTAAATATTTAAAGAAAATAATTTAATTTAAGTAAATCTTTGGAACCGTACATTTATCGACGAAATAAAAGTGGGCTGTGATACCTAACATTCATGTGAGCGGGGCTACCCGAAATCCAATTTTTTTGTAAATTTGTAATTACTCGAATAATTTTTCACAAATTAACGTCATTCTTTGTGCAAACTAAACTTAAGACTACATACTTTAATGCTGTATGTATAGAAAAATTTATTTTTTTAATATTAAAATGAAGTTTAATCGAAACATTCAACCAATTTTTCTTAATCTTATGACAACTGTATTCAACATATTTTCAAAACTATTGTTTACCATGTTACCAGCTGCATAAATACTTGAAACTTGCAAAATAATCTTTTTTTAATATAACAATTATTGTCCGATGGCCCATTGACTTGAAAAAATATTCTATACATATGAAATTGACATTGGGCGGGGCTACCCGACTCTCCCCTATATGAGTACATAATAGCTATTTCTTATACAGTATAGAGCATTTTTAAATATATTTTTGCTCTTAAATCATGAGGAAAAAAAGTAAATCTTTTAGCTACAAAAATTTTCTATTTATTTGAAAATTATTTTATATTTTTACCTTTTTCACATTTGTCTCCAAAATACGGTGATTTGCAGTTGCACTTAAATCCAGTTAAAGTAACATTACATGCTCCGCCATTTGCGCATGGATTGACCGTGCATGGATCTTTGAATAAATAGAATAAGCAATAATCAGGTTTTCATTTTAATGAAAATATAAATTAAATTAAAGATGTATTTTATATCAAAATTTTTAGTACAGGGAAAATGGCGAATGAATGCAACTCGGAATAGGCAGAACAGTTGTTTTTCCTCAAATTTCGTTTTTGAAGTAATTTTATTTTACTCGTAGTTTTGAGAATGCGTTGAAAGAACTTCATCTACAAAAGTGTCAGTTGAAAACAAAATTTCTAGTATAAATTTAAAAAAATACAAGATAGGCTCAAATTTTAAAATTTACAAAGAATTCAATTTGTGATTTTAAATTTTGCAATTTAGAATGCATTCCGATTTATGTTATCAATTTTACAATGCTTTTCGATTGCTTTTTTTAATTTTAAAACTTAATATGTAACCCAACTTTTTTCTGCTAGAATTTAGAATGCATTTTGTGGACACCACTCCCTTTATATATTTTCATGTTTCCTATCAAAAACAGAGAATTAATAGTAATTGCAAATTGAAAAATTAATCATTAAGCATAATGAAAAAATAAACAAAAAATCAAAATGTCACGATTCATTAACAAAATAGGCAAGATAAATTGAAAATTTGTTTCACTTTCCAAGAAAACAAATAAAAATTAAGCGGTAATTAAAAGTTCGCTTCAACTTCGATAGGTGTGAGAAAAATTTTTGATAAGTCGAGAAATTTAAAAAAAAAAAAAAAAAAACAATACGCAATAAATTTTAAAATCCACCAAAAATCCTGTATATCGAACAAAAGTTATGGGTCGAGCGTCTTTCTTTTAGATCTTCATTTCAATTTCTCCAATTATTCCCAGAAGAAATTTAACGACGATCCTCTCTAGGAAAGGTACTGAAACTTTGGAGAGAAAATCGGGGACCGCGTTCCTTATACTTTACACACTCTCTCTCCTAGCACAAAATTTTTGAGTTATTTGAGGGTGTTTGAGAGAGAGAAAGAGAGTGTAAAAAACTAAATAAAAAATTTTAAAAAAACTCTCTTTAGAATTTAAGCCATCGTTATCATTTTTCCTTACCGTTATTGTTTTTCATTATGTATAAGTACATATAAGCTATCTTCTAATATAGAATATTTTTAAATATATTTTTATTCCTAATTCACGAAGAATAGAGAATAAAAACTTTTAACTAAAAAAAAGTACTTACTAATTTTTTTTCTTAATTTTTTTTTAATATTTTTACCTTTTTCACATTTGTCACCGGAATATGGCGATTTGCAGTTGCACTTAAATCCAGTTGAAGTAACTTTACATGTTCCACCATTTGCACAAGGATTGGCCGTGCATGGATCTTTGAATAAACAGAATAATCAATAATCATGTTTTCACTTTAAAGATAATATAAATTCAATTAAAAGTTAATTTTATATATAAAAAAATATAAGTACAGGGGTAAAGGTGAATGAATACGACGCGGAATAGGCAGAACCTCAATTGTACCTCAGGTCCTTTACCTTTACCTGTTGTACCTCAATTTTCAATCGTTTTTAAAGTAGTTTTATTTCACCCATATATGAAAGAATGCGTTGTAAATTATTTTATCTAGAAGAGTGAGAGTTGAAGGCAAAGATTCTAATATAAATTTTAAAAAATGCAAGATAGGCTCAAAAATATATTAGTATGCTTTTTGGACAATTTCGATTTTGAATTTTACAATGTATTTTGATTTCAAATTTTAAATTTTAAAATTTACCGTACAATCGGATTTACATTTAGAATATACAATACGTTTTTGTGGACACCGTTTTAATTATATATTTTCCTTTTTTCTTGTCAAAAATGGAGAATAAATTATAATTTATATTTGAAACATTATTTGGCAAAATGAAATAATAAAAATATATAATCAGAATTCCAAAAGACCAAAATAGGCGTGATAAATTGAAATTCGTTTTATTTCCTAAGAAAACAAAGGAAAGCTAAGAGGTGATTAAAAGGACACTTCAACTTCGATTGGTATGAAAGGAATTTTTGATAATACACAGTAAATGTCAGAAAAAATCCAAACATCCTCCACATCGAACAAAAGGTATGCGTCCAACGCCTTTCTTTATGGTCTTGATTTCAATTTTGTCAGTCATCCCCTGCAGAAATTTAACCGTTAAGACAATCGCCTCTAGGAAAGGTCTGAATCTTTTGTGAGAAAATCAGGAAGCGCGTTTCTAACTTCTCACACTTTCAATCTTTTAGCCCTAAATATTTGAGTAGATATTTGATGATATTTGAAAGAGAGTGCCTCGAGCTAGAATATGTAAAAAACTAAATGAAAATTTTTTTTAAAAAAAACTGTCTTCAGAATTTAAGCAATCGTTATCATTTTTCTCCACCGTTATTGTTTTACATTATGCATAACTACATATTAGCTATCTTCAATAGAACATTTTTAAATATATTTTTGTTCCTAAATCATGAAGAAAAGAGAATTGAAACTTTTAGCTAAAAAAAATTCTTACTAACTTTTTTTTTTAAATTACTTTATATTTTTACCTTTTTCACATTTGTCTCCAGAATATGGTGATTTGCATTTGCACTTAAATCCAGTTGAAGTAACATTACATATTCCGCCATTTGCACAAGGATTGGCCGTGCATGGATCTTGGAATAAATAGAATAATCAATAATCATGTTTTAATTTTAGAGGCAATATAAATTAAATTAAAGATGAATATTACATCAAAAATATTTGTACAGGGGAAATGGCGAATGAATGCGATGCGGAATAGGCAGAACAGTTGTTGTGCCTCAAATCTCAATCATTCTTAAAGTAGTTTTATTTTACGATTAGTTGAAAGAATGCGTTGAAACGAATTTCCTCTAGTTGAGAACAAAATTTCTAATATAAATTTTAAAACATACAAGATAGGCTCAAAAAATGTTTCAATTGCTTTTTTTTTTTTTTTTTGCATTTACAATAAATTCCGATTTCAATTTCAAATTTTAAAATTTACGAAGTATACCGATTTTGATTGTAAATTTTAAAATTTAGAATATATTTCAATTTATATTTTCAATTTTAAAATGTATTCCGATTGCATTTCTTTAATTTTAAAATTTACTGTGTAAATCGACTTCTATTTTGAATTTACAATGTATTTTGTGGTCACCGATCTCATTATATATTTTCATGTATCTTATGAATAACGGAGAATTAATAATAATTGCGAATATGTAAAAAATTAATGAAAAATTTAAAAAAAAATAACTGTCTTTAGAATTTAAGCAATCGTTATCATTTTTCTCCACCGTTCTTGTTTTTCATTATGCATAACTACATATTAGCTATCTTCAATAGAACATTTTTAAATATATTTTTGTTCCTAAATCATGAAGAAAAGAGAATTGAAACTTTTAGCTAAAAAAAATTCTTACTAACTTTTTTTTTTAAATTACTTTATATTTTTACCTTTTTCACATTTGTCTCCAGAATATGGTGATTTGCATTTGCACTTAAATCCAGTTGAAGTAACATTACATATTCCGCCATTTGCACAAGGATTGGCCGTGCATGGATCTTGGAATAAATAGAATAATCAATAATCATGTTTTAATTTTAGAGGCAATATAAATTAAATTAAAGATGAATATTACATCAAAAATATTAGTACAGGGGAAATGGCGAATGAATGCGATGCGGAATAGGCAGAACAGTTGTTGTGCCTCAAATCTCAATCATTCTTAAAGTAGTTTTATTTTACGATTAGTTGAAAGAATGCGTTGAAACGAATTTCCTCTAGTTGAGAACAAAATTTCTAATATAAATTTTAAAACATACAAGATAGGCTCAAAAAATGTTTCAATTGCTTTTTTTTTTTTTTTTTTTTTTTTGCATTTACAATAAATTCCGATTTCAATTTCAAATTTTAAAATTTACAAAGTATACCGATTTTGATTGTAAATTTTAAAATTTAGAATATATTTCAATTTATATTTTCAATTTTAAAATGTATTCCGATTGCATTTCTTTAATTTTAAAATTTACTGTGTAAATCGACTTCTATTTTGAATTTACAATGTATTTTGTGGTCACCGATCTCATTATATATTTTCATGTATCTTATGAAAAACGGAGAATTAATAATAATTGCGAATATGTAAAAAATTAATGAAAAATTTAAAAAAAAATAACTGTCTTTAGAATTTAAGCAATCGTTATCATTTTTCTCCACCGTTCTTGTTTTTCATTATGCATAACTACATATTAGCTATCTTCAATAGAACATTTTTAAATATATTTTTGTTCCTAAATCATGAAGAAAAGAGAATTGAAACTTTTAGCTAAAAAAAATTCTTACTAACTTTTTTTCTTAAATACTTTATATTTTTACCTTTTTCACATTTGTCTCCAGAATATGGTGATTTGCATTTGCACTTAAATCCAGTTGAAGTAACATTACATATTCCGCCATTTGCACAAGGATTGGCCAAGCATGGATCTTTGAATAAACAGAATAATCAATAATCATGATTTGATTTTAAATTTAATGTTATTTAAAATAAAGATGAATTTTAACACAACTATTAGTACAGGAGAAATGGCGAATGAAAGTGAAGCGGAATAGGCAGAACAGTTGTACCTCAAATTTTAATCGTTTTTAAAGTGTTTTATTTTACACATAGTTAAAGGAATTTACTGTAGTTTATTTCCTCTAGAAACGTGTGAAATGAAGACAAAAATTCTGATATAAGTTTAAAACACATAAAAGATACTCTTGAAAATTATTAGTATACTTTTTTAGTATTTGCAATATATTCTGACTTCGATTTCCAATTTTAGAATTTACAAAGTATTCCGATTTTCTATTTTCAATCTGACGTGCAATCAGATTTATATTTATAATTTACAACGTATTTCGAGGTCACGTTTTTATTATATATTTTCCTGTTTCTTGTCAAAAATGCAGAATTAATTATAATTGAGAATTGAAAAATTATGAAGTAAAATGAAAAAAGCAACATATAACCGAAATTCCACGATACATTAACAAAATAGGGTAGTTAATTTAAAATTCGTTTTATTTCCTGAGAAAACAAAGAAAAGTTATGAGGTGATTAAAAGACGTTTCAACTTCGATTTAAATGAGAATTTTATTGAGAATGAGAACTTTTGATAGTTAAAGAATTTTCTTTCTACAAAAGAAATAAGTAGTAAATGTCAAAAACCACAAAAAAATGCCCTATATCGAACAAAAGTCTTCCGTCCATCGTTTTACTTTTAAGACTTTATTTCAATTTCCTCAATATTTTTCTGCAATTTCCCCAATCATCCCCAGAATAAATTTAACGGTTAACATAGTTGCACTTAAATCCAGTTGAAGTAACTTTACATGTTTCACTATCTGCACAAGGATGGTCTGTGCATGGATCTTTGAATAAACAAAATAATCAATAATCATATTTTAATTTTATAGGTAATATAAATTAATTTTAAAAAAATAGTACGCAATAAATGTCAAAACAATTTTATCTTGCATTGCCATCATGTTTAGGACTTCAGTTGAAAATTAAATGTTTAAACTATATCGAAAAATGCAGTACGCCCAAAGTCTTTCTTTTTGTTCTGGAAAATGAAGATTTTAAAAATTTTCATTTTAAAATTTTCCTCTTTTTTAGTTTGGAGATTCTTTTGATTTTGTTTTTGTTTTACGAAAAAGGGTCGTGAATTCGATTGGTGATAAATTGTTATTGCAAATTTCGGAATTGCATCTTTGAATAAACAAAATAATCAATAATCATATTTTAATTTTATAGGTAATATAAATTAATTTAAAAAAAAAATAGTACGCAATAAATGTCAAAACAATTTTATCTTGCATTGACATCATGTTTATTACTCCTGTTGAAAATTAAATGTTCAAACTAGTCGGGAGGTTGTCTAAAAGTATATCGTTGACAATTAATGAATTATAAAAATATATTTTGTTGGCAACGGAAAAAAGTATAAAACATATATAACCTTGTATTACTATTCAGCAAAGAGCTCTAGTTAAAAATATGTGCCAATTAAACAAATTCGACTCATGAAAAAGTCGTGAAACCTTTGACTAATATTAAATTTCTTTCGGCGATAATATAACAGCACTCTTTGCTCATAGTGACCATGAAATAATTGAAACCTGCATTGTCATGGCTATGAGGCTTAAATAGCGATTTGAATGCTGTAGATAGCCGGAAAATTATCAAGGCTTTGATAACAATAGTTTGCTTTCACTGATACAAAAACGATATGATCAATTAAAGATAGTAAAATAGCACTTGCTGTCTATCCCAACTCTCTTCTGAGTATTCAAAATAAAGCTAAATTTAGTTTCACTTCATGAAAAATAGTATACCACTTAGAAATCTGCAATTTCGAAGCTTGAAAATTTCAGGCGAATTGCAAAACAATAAAAAAAATTAGCATTCGAGGTTTAATTCCAAAGTGTTAATCTTACAGCAAAAATCACGATGGTGGATGCTGTGAAGCTTTTAAAAATTTAATTTTATAGTTTAAATTTGTCATGTTGTGAAAGAGCTAAATTTCTTCTAATATTTTCTCCGAAATTCTAATTTGTTTGAATTTTCTTAATATGCTTCTGAAAGGATATTATTTTCCACTTATTGGTATTTAAAAAATTACCATCGATATACACTTTCACGAGGAAAATATGCTTAAAATATTATTTTGAAACAGACCTGTCAAACATGTTGGTCCGCTGAAGGGCTGCTTACATTTACAAGTAAAGCCTTTTTCGGTAAAAGTGCAAGTTCCACCATTTTTGCATGGATTTTCAGAGCAAGGATCTGTAATTTTTTTAAACTGTTAAAACCAAGTAAACATTTCAAGATATGGAGCATATAATATTAAGAACTAGTATCGCAAGGTTAAATTTAATATTTATTATCATTATAAATTTAATAAAATATTTTTCGATAATCTTAATATTTATTTCATTTCTTCAATATGGCTATTAATTAATTTCGAACACTTTTTTTGTCTATTTAATATTGTATGTTTTAAATTTTAAAATACAATATTTTTATAATATTAAATAATTTCTCCAAACATAATTAATAAATATCAGTACCTTTTTCACATATATCTCCGGAATATGGCGCTTTACAGTTGCATTTATATCCATTTTGAGAAACAGTACATATTCCTCCGTTTTTACAGGGATTAATTGTGCATGGGTCTTTAAAATAGAAAAAGTAATTACAATTCTGTTCAGATTTTAAATAGAAAATATTTATGTTAATAAGAAAATTTTACTTTTTTCACATCTGTCGCCACTGAATGGAGCTTTACAGCTGCATTTAAAGTTGTTTCCTACTACATTGCATGTACCACCATTAGTGCATGGTTTACTGGAGCAAGGATCTGAAAAATTTAAAGTCGGGCTATATCTTGTTATTTAGCACATAAATTGCATTGTTTACTAATTTTAATAACCTAATACATATATTTTTTTGTTATTAAAACAAATTTTCAATTTATTTCATAGTTACTGATCTCAATATATAAAAATACTCATAGAACTTATTGAAAAGAAAAGTTTCCGTTTCTTGAAGTGGCACTTGCCCTTCTTTCACCCCTGAAACTGTAATCTTTAGATACTCTATAAATGAAACTTTAATGTATGATTATTTTTATTTTTTAGTAAACAAATGCTGTAATACTACTAATGAAAACTATTTTAATATTCTTTGATGAGAACATTATGAGATTTGATGAGAACACATCTTGTCTCCCTCTTAAGATTTTGGCACAGATGACATTTCTTAAACAGTATGAAATAAAAGCGTCATAACTTCTGAACGGTTTGCGTGATAAATTTCAAACTTTATGGTTAACCCCAGGATATGACAGGAATTGGCATGCCACATGTTGTTGTCGGTGATTTTCAAAGGAAAATGTCACGTGCGTTAATGGCATGGTGACTATTGAACGAAACGTGATGGTTTTGGAAAATTATTTCTTCCCCATTATCCAAAGTGCCCCTGATTCCGACAAGATGCGGCTCATGCAAGGAAGATTTAGACCCCATCGATCCAAGAGAGTGTTTGTTGTCCCTGATGAGCAATTTGTGGACCACATTCTGCCTCTGGGGCACCCAAAGGTCACTGAATTGGGGCTCACTCGGTCATAATATTCTTCGGATCTGAATACATGTGACTCATTTTTGAGAGGCTATATTAAAGACAATGGGTGCAAAAATAATCCCAAAACCATTGCTGAGCTAAAACTTGCCATTCAGGAATCATCGACAGCATACATGTTCCGACACTTCAGCGGTCTAGCCTGTCATAACCTGAATTTGAATATCTGTAGGGACGTTTTCATATTTAATAAAGTATTTGCACTCAGTAGTTTTTAAATGATTTATGTTTTATTTCATGTAGTTCAATAATTGTCACCCTGTACCTTACAGCGAATTTTTTCACGTGTATTTTTTTTTTTTCAATTTTTAAGCAATTTCATGCTGAAATATTACTAGTCTAGATTCTAGTAATGAAGAAAGAAATACATTTCATATTCTTTGAGTCTGACATTACTCCCTTCGTCCAAAAATCATAAATTAAATGCCTCAAAAATAAAAATAATTTTATTCTTAAGCAATTAAATGAAGGAATATGAATTATATGGATCCTAGTAATGAATAGAAAATAGTTCATACTACTTGAGTATTATCTTCACACCCAAAAAAAGTTTTCTTGTACGTTCCAAATAAAATTTTTACGCTCATTTATTTTTCATTTCTAAATTGTTGGAAGAAATTTTTGCAAGAAATTGTTGGATTTGAATTTATATTTATTTTTATAGTAAAAGAAAATTGTTTCTCTTCCACAGAATGAAATTCTTACCCCCAAAGCAATAAATATCTTCTTGTTTTCAAATAAGATTTTCATGAAGATTTTATATAAAATTTTAAGATAACGCTTATATAGATACTAGTAATGAGAAAAAAATTTATATTCCCGTTCCCCATGTATGATATTCCCTCCTCCTTCTAAATTCTTCCTCACATATAAAATTTTTACACATATCATATATTTTTTTCAATTCTTCTGACCTGTCTTCTCATAAAACCATTAAAAATTTTTATCCTTTAAGGTTTTACTAGCAGATAGATGAACACAAATATGTTGAACATTGAAAGTATGAAACTTTTACCAACTTTCTCAATTATATATGAAATTGATCTGGGATCAGTGAAAATTTTTGGAACATTGCGATGGCTACCCCAGTTAATCAGCTAAACCACTTACACACTTGAGGTCGGGGTATCCTTTTTTGCAGGGCGCTGAACTCACGTTGGTGAGAACAGGAATTCGAATCCATCAGGCAGAAGATTCCCCGTGTATTAAAAGATGACTGGTGAGCATTGAATCAGTCAAATCACTAATTCCTTCATGTTCCCACAACAAATTATACTTTGGGGGTACTGAATTGTTCGTTCTCTGGTTCAGGTCAAAATTACGATCCGTGGATGAAATGAATGAAAGGATATATGAATGGATCCGCAATATAAACGGGTGTGACTTATGGTGGAGGTGGAAGTCGAACTCTTGGAAATAGATGGCGCCACTGGAAAACAAGAAGAATCGCACCCCTTGCCTAAATGCTACGACAACAACAACATTTTGCACATTTCTTTCCAGTATCGCTGAAGTGGGCCCGGGATAGCCTAGTCGGTAGGGCACTGGGCTCAATTCCAAGAGGTCGTGGGTTTGATCCTTGCCGGCCGAAGACTCCCCGTGTAGTAAATGGTGACTGATGCACGTTATATCTTTCGAGTCTCAAAGTTCTCCATGTTCCCATAACAAATCAATACCTCTGGGGGTACTGATCCAGGAGTTTCCTTGCCTTCTGGTTTAGTTCAAAATTACAAGGCTACGGAGTTGAACATTAGTAGTAGTAAACCCATGAAATTGGGTTGGCTGTTCAACGACGGTTATAAAATAAAATAAAATATTGCTGAAGTAGTACCACAGCCACTAAATTCATGAACCAATAAAGTTATAGTCATAAAGAAGGGGAGGATTCTGAAATAGTTTTTGGAACTTGAGATTACTTTTGGATAAGATTATGGTTTCGAAATTTGATAAGATCTTATCCAACAGTAATCAATTTTTTGATTTAACGAAAGAAGCATCAATTGCATTTCTATTAATGAAATTATTAACATTTTCTTTTGCATTTATTTTATTAACATTTCTATAATTGTTTGAATATATAAAAAATTAATTGTTAAGATTGTAGAATAAATCTGAAAATGGAAATGGCTTCATTAGGAGTTGTTACTTATTTCTTTCAAAAACAATTTTTTATGCCTTATAAAAAATTTATTTTAGCGTTTAATTGCGTGGAATTTACGAATTAAAAATACAAAATGGTTAAAACAGGAGAATTGAGAAAATATGACTTTAGAAAAAGGGGGAAGCACACTATGAGTGAGTTAGTAATTTTCTTTCCATTAACCTTTTCGAGACAAGAATGTCGTAAATGTATTCGTACGGAATCAGAATCAGGATGGAAAAAAATAAGAAGCAGTAGTATAAGTTTCGGCATAGCTAATTTGACAGACTTATTTTTGATTTTTTTCGCTCACATCTAATCCATGTAGAGCAAAATTTTTTTCAAGAAGTCCAGTTTTTCTTCCGAATTTTAAATCTGTTGAAATTTATTGCATATCAAATTTTTTTTACACATTTTTTAAATACTTCATGATTGACCTGAAACTGACTTTGGTGACTCAGCAAAAGAAAAGTAGCGACTTAAATAAACAACGAGTCACTTTTTTTTATTTATTTTTTTAATTATTAATTGTGTTAAAAGATAACAGTACGAGCCGCGATGGCTCAGGGAATAGAGCGTTCACCTTCCAATGAGGTGAACCGGGTTCGAGTCCCGGCCATAGCTGGTCGATAATAATCCGGCCTCTAGCTCGCACAAATCACAGTGCTGTCGTGATATAGCCTCAGTCAAGCTAACCGTGTGAGGTTCTCGCGATCTTCCTCTCCATGTAACGCAAATGCTGGTTAGTTACATCAAAAAGTCCTCCACGAAGGCAAAATTTTACCAATACTTGATCCAGGAGTTCCCTTGTCTTCTGGATTGGGTTCAAAATTACTAGGCAACGTAGATGAACATTAGTAGTCATGATCCCAAAAAATTGGGTCGGCTGTTCAACGACGGTTATAAGAAATTAAAAATTTAATAAGAATACATCAATATAGACTCTGGAAAACAGAATTTT
Organism: Parasteatoda lunata; assembly: GCA_949128135.1. NCBI lineage: Eukaryota > Metazoa > Arthropoda > Arachnida > Araneae > Theridiidae > Parasteatoda > Parasteatoda lunata. The sequence continues at coordinate 8,887,428 of OX421978.1, forward strand.
CATTGAAATGTCCAATGTCTCCTCTCAAAATTTTGATCTTTCAGAACCCATCAATTTGTGATGGAAAGATTCACGTCGAAGGAAAAATCTTTAACAATTCACATATTTCAAAGTTGCAATGTCCACTTAATCTGTACAAATGAAATTTGCGCCCCATATATTTTTTAATCAAGCTTTTTAAAATCAGTATGTTTAATTGAATTTGTCACATATTTATATTGCTTTTTGTTGAACTATCTTTTTATAACCGCAGATTATTTGGAATATGATATTTTTTTTTAAATATTATTTATTTGAAACAAAAATATATGGTTTGCTAAAAGTATCTATTAAATTAATCTATTGATATCAGTCAGCAACTCATTATATTTTTAGGAGAAAGTGGCTACTAAGTTATTAGAGTCTACCGGCCATAGCTGCCCACCGAAAATTTAAATTATCATGATATTAAATGATAGCAACTTATCTATTCTTCCAAGAAAAATGAAAAAATGACATTTAAAAGATTGTGTTTACCTGTCAGACATGTTGGCCCACTGAAGGGCTGCTTGCATTTACAAGTGAAGCCTTTTTCATTCAAAGTGCAAGTTCCACCATTTTTGCATGGCTTTTCAGAACAAGGATCTGTAATTTTTTTTCAAAATAACTATTTAAAAACCGTAAAAATCACACAAACATTTGATGACATGAAATAGAAAAATCCTCTTAAAGTATAGATATACAATATTTGAACTATAATGAATCTAGCATTACAAAACAAAATCTGTCATTAATAAAATATTTGAAATCTGCTATTAATAACATATTTGAAATATGCCATTATATACAAAATTATTAATATTTTGTACAACCTTTTTCACATTGTGTTCCATTAAATGGAGCTTTGCAGTCACATTTAAACTTATTAGGAGATGTGGTTCTACATGTGCCTCCATTTTGACATAACTGTCTATTATAACAGACATCTATAAAGAATCACAACAGTGAAATATATTAACAGTGAAAATGATAGCTCGTAGATTATTAAACTTTTGAACCAAAATAATTCAAAATTACAAATGGCAAAAACATTACATTCTGCAATGTGATGTCGAATGCAATTGTTTTTCTTTTAATAAAAAGAAAGTAAACATAGCGAGATTGTAAAGCATCTCTTCTGGCAAAATCAATTTATTTTAAAGATTCACACTTACCACACTTCAAATTTAAAGATTCACGCGTATGATTATGTTACGCAATTTTCTATTGCAAGCTGTTATTTCAAATGATATAATTTTGGAAGTTTACAAAAAATTGAACTTTAGTAAAAGTCCGGACTGCGTTCTAGCCGCGATGGTTCAGTGTTTAAGACACTGAACATTAGCTGTGATAGATTAAAGTTCGATCCCCAGTGGCGGCTTGATACTCACTCGGCTGCAGATTGATTGATACCAGCTTGTCTGAGAAGTAAAGTTGGCCTGTGGACAATGCTGAACACATTGAGTTTTAACCTCCATGTCCCTCCTAGCCCACAGGGCTGTGAACACTCTCCTTTTTAAAGCTTTATTCATAAATCTTCACTTAAATAACCCAATTTTAATTGATCATAGATAATAGCCATTTGTACATTTTTCAAATTATCGCGTAAGCAAGATTGATTTGCAAAACTTTGGTTGCCTAGAGACTGAGGATCAAAAATTTGCCAAAATCATTCTTATGTATTATTTGTAAGACCCCTTGCATGCATATGGTTGATAAATGTGGCAATTATTATTAAAAGTATGTAATGTAGCTATTAATTCCCAGGACTGATGCATTAACATGATTCGAAGCAATCTCACCCTTATTAAATGCACATCTGAGCTAAGCTGTAAAAGTCTCAGAAACAACTTTTGAGTCTCAAATTCTGATACTCTTACTGTCTTTGACGTCTTTAAATTTTTTTATTTTAAGCAAATCTTTCTGTTACAATATCCTGTCTAGAGATTTATCTGAAAATTATGACGAATAATCCATCTCCAGATCTTGAGTAACTAAAAAGCCAGCTAAGAGAACAAAGTTTAGGAATGTTCAGATCACTAGGAAAAGTAGTAAAAGCGTGAGCATACCGAGACAAAACGGGAATTTTAAAAGTTGTTCCTGAAAATTTTACATCCGAGTACAAAAATGTATTGTAAAGTGGAGGTTACTTTGCAAGATTAAATTGGTATCTAATTCACAGTATTTTCAGGAGTTATTTGATCAATACTGAAAATTAATTGGCGCGCTTTGTATAAAGTGAAAAATCTCTACATCCAATCTTATATCCAAATATTATGACCGGGGATTAGATTAAGATGAATAACAATAATCAATGGACCGGACATTTACTGAACAACTTCTGATTCTTACTGATTCTCAAAGTAACAGGCGTAAACAAGAGAAATTTGAGCAAACAATTTTGCTTACAAAATTTCAGTATTTTGATTTTCTAACTTAGCTCTGTGTTGAACTAACATGTTACGTTGTGGCAGAATAATACGTTGAATTTTTCATAATCGATGTAGGAATTGATAAGGAATCTGAGGAAGTAAGATCCAGAAAGTAAGCTCTTCAGAAAGTAAGTATTTCAGAAAGTACTCTTAAGTTATTTATATTGACGATAGGAAGTGACAAATATTACCTTTGTTTCTTGTCTACAGGTTCGCAATTTGAAAAAAACTATAAATGCCTAACTTCAACTTGAAATATATTAAGTTAGTGTATCTTTATTTAAACATATTTAAATTGTTTAAATATTTGCATTCTTATAACTTGAATATGCTGCCAATAGGGATATTTTTAAAGGTTATTAATTATTTATTTGTAGCCAATGCATTTAAAACCTTTTATAACTGCAAAATAAAAGAAAAACGTTCGAAAGCACAAGGAACAATGTTTAAAAAAATTGTTGTACAATTTTGTCTAATTTTAAATTTACCTTTCAGTTCGCAGTTTTTCCCAATGTAAGGAAGAGTACAGTTGCACTTGTAAGAACTATTTTTGTCTACTATGCAGGTTCCTTTATTTTGGCAAGGATTAGATGAACATGGGCTGACTACATTTCAAAAATAAAAAGAAGAAAAAAAGAAAATAAACATGATAAAATTTAAAAGATAATGAAAGTAAGACACTATCCAACGTAGAATACTAGGTAGAAAAACACACAAAAACTCACATAAAACTGAATTTTTTCTATTGAAAAAAATACTTAGTATAAAAATTAATGTGTTTATCATAACCTGAGGAAAACAAAGGCTGACATATAGTGGACGATGATATCATAAAGTGTGGATAGTAATTTCTTTTTGCTTATATTTTATTTTACATTACTAATATATAAATTATTTTACGTTATTAATAATACTTTCTTACTAATAACAACTTAGATAGACTCTATTGACTATGTTTGCATTGTCACTACAAATTTCCATAGTCTACGTTTCTTCTATAGTCATAAGCAAATGAAATATACATTATCATGACTGAAAAACTTGTACGGTCGTTGAGAAATAAGTCTCTTAGTGGTAGCAAAATTAGCGTTTTGGCATATTAAATATTAAAGTTTCAAAAAAAATTTAAATTACCACGACGAATCAATAATTTATAAAAGTATGAAGATAAGATCACTTTAATGGCTAATTACTCTTATAGATCAAAGCTTAACCCCGTCCCGCCCCCGTCAGGGGGCATCCGGAGAATACTGTAGACTCTAAGTGCACGCACGTGACATCTCAGTAAGAAAGAGGATTCAAAAAGGTAGGCATGGTGGCGATTCATGGCAACACCAGAAGGCCTCAAAGAATTTAGGGAAATCTTAAAATTAACAAACTAAACACAGATACAATTTCAAAAAGAAGAGTTACGGCGAGGCAGCCGTAAAGAAAAATCCTCAAACAAGAGGAAACTCAAATCATGAATAGTTGGAAATTTTAACAAAATTTTGAACCATAAGTTAATCAAAAATTCGAAAATCATTTCTAAAGAACACAAATATAGTATTTGTGAAGTTTAAGTAAATAAGTAAATAAATAAAAAAATATATATATAAATAAAAAAATAAAAAAATAATATATATATCTTATAGATGCCTTAATAGTTCTGGTTTTAGGAAATTCCCTCCTAACTTAATTGTTGTTTTACTACCACTTGGTACCAGGGGATAGAGCGTTCGCCTTCCAATCGGGTTCGAAACGCAGCGATGGCTGGTCGATACGAATTCCACTTCCAGCTTGCACCGACCACAGTGCTGACGTAAAATATCCTCTGTGGTTGACAGATCATGGTTTAGAGTCCCCATGCCGTCGGGATAGCCATGGGAGGTTTTCGTTGCTTTCCTCTCTATGTAATCCAGTTCCCTCAAAAAGTCCTCCACGAAGGAAAGTTTTTTTCCAATACTTGATTCAGGAGTTCCCTTGTCTTCTGGATTGTGATACGGTATTGAACAGTAGTAGTAGTAATCCTAAAAAATTGGTCGGCTGTTCTCCGACAGTTAAAATATAATTAAAAAAAATCTTTTTCAACGACCGTACAAGTTGGCAGGTATGCATTATGTTTTTAATCAATATTTTACCGCAGACAAATGTAATATAAACTGGCAACCGTGAAACAACTGAAAATCAAGAAAGTTGCAACTTGAAAAAATGTGTGAGCTATTGTCATAGACCATGCAATTATCTTTTACATACCAATAGGATATCTAAGATATTTGTTGAAGTAATAATTTTTTTCCTCTACAGTGATGCAATAACTTTTGTAAATCAATTAAATAAAACTTACATTAAGCTATATTCAAAAGCCATTAGTAATTTGCCAATAATTTTAAATTCCTTGAAACAGCTACCAGAAATGAGTAACGCTAATTAAATGACATTTGCTGGCAGAATCAGTTGATGAATTTTATTTTTACTTAGTATTAAAGAATTTTATTTGAACTGCTTCATTTCTCAATCAACATTAAACAGGCATGTACCCAATCAGAATAAAATATATGAAATTGGGGAAAAATGCCTTTTATGTCAGCATGTTTTGTGATGTAACACAATTACATACAAATACACTACCAAAAAAATACTGAAAAATCACGTGTCTGAATTACAAGATTTTAGTGCAACATTATAAGTAGCATTTAAGGCTGCATTCATATCTCGCATTATCAGAAAATCAGTGGATAATGTTCAACAAAAAAACGTTCTAAGAAGTCATGCTCACAGATTATATCAAGCATTACAGTTTTTAACAATTTAAAAATTGATTTCCTTGAGAATCCAAGAGTAATCGAGACTATTTTTCAATCATTGTTAAATTAAATTGTTTTTTCGAGCAACTTGATCTTTTGAAGCTGGCTCTTCCCCTTTTAGACTGAGATACTGGCCTAGACCTGAGCATCAGGACTTCTGTCCTTGCCGTTACTAGAAGAACTTTGCTCTGGCCTCCCAAAATGATAAAAATATAAGGTTAACCTTTTGCTTACGGCTGGTAGAACTCATGGTGCAGAATAGCAGGTGCCGTAAGCAAAAGGTTAATAGAAACTGTCTTTCAATGAATGAGTTTTATAAGAATGTGTTCAGAAAATATTCATTTCTTACCATCATTTCTAGAGAAAAAGTGAAAATTGAAAGTAACAAAGGAAATAAATTGTTAATAAGGGGCATTGATTATAAAGTTATACCTTTTGCGCGTCACCTATTAAAATTGGTAATGAAGATGTGGTAAGTGGGACCAATGCTTTTACTGTCGGCTCTACATAGCATTTAATCAAAAAATTATTATAATTAATTAAGAACTATTGTTATAATTATTTTAATTAATTAATTAAGAATTATTATATCACCCAAATCAAATATTTAAGTATATTGTTGAATACTTTATGAATACATATGATTCATTAAGAATAAACAATTACAAGTGTTCTTAATTTAATATAATCATAAAATTGAATACACATGATACATTAAGAATAAACAATTACAAGTGTTCTAAATTAAATATAAGCATAAAAGTAAATATTAGAGTCATACTTAAAAACTTCATTGAAGTTAGTCATTCTAATAATGTTGAAATCAGTCACATTTATCAACAATCAATAATTAAAACCCCTTTAATTATTTTTTAAATTACAGAGAAAAAAAATGGTAACTATCAATCCGTATTAAATCATCATTAAGGACTGACATAAAACCAGTTTGAACATCATAACAATAAGAAATACTACAAGCAATATATTGTATCAGCTTAATGTATAAAAATAGTAAAAATTACTTTATATAAAAGTTACCCAAGTAAAAAGGGAACACTTGTGATAGCGTCTGCATAACAGTGGAAAGAGAAGTGCCAACATTCATGGTTATAAAGACAGGTAAGAGTTGTACTCATTAACAATGAAGAATATTAAGTTATACATTATTTTTAATGAATTAGCTTGGACTTCGCTTTTTCGATAATAATGTACGACCTCCCCAAAAGTTTTTAAATCATTTGTTCTGTCCACAACCGTTTATCCTAGACAGTGTTAATCATAAACAGCAGGCATTGCGAGACAAATTTCCTCATTCAGCTCTTCAATTTCTACTAAAATTGGAATTACTGCGCATTGCTGCTCTGACAGCAATCATAAACAGCAGCCATTCAGTGACAAATTTTCTCATAAAGCTTTGAAATCGCTATTGAAATTGGTATTACAACACGTTGTTTTATTCCGGAGGAATCCATAAATAGTAGATATCCAATTACAAATTTCTCCATTAAGCTCTTCGATTGCTACTAAAATGGTATAACTGCGCATTGTTCCAAAGGCATCCATGAACAGAAACCACCGAGTGACATATTCCCGAATTAAGCTCTTCAGTTGCTACTAAAATTAGTATTACTGCACGTCTCTCTTTACTGGAAACATCCCTAAACAGTTAAAATTCAATGACAAATTTCTGCTTAACGCTCTTCATTTGTGAGAGAAATTGGTATTACTGCGCGTTGTTCTGTTATGGAAGAATTCGTTTCTTCACGACTAATCAATTAGGTACTTATAACCTTTAACGACGGTACTACTACTATCCCATTAACGCTTTCACGCATGCACACGTCTCTTTTGGGAGTTTAACAAAAGGCATTGAAATATAACCTTTTTAACAGAGTCGACCAGAATATGGAGGTTTGCAGTCACATTTATACCTATTAGGTTTTGTTGTCCTGCAAGTACCTCCATTTTTGCACAGTTGTTTATTATAGCAGACATCTGAAATTACATTAATGCAGATGAATACTGTAGAAAATGAATAAATCTAAGGAAGCCACGCCTTTCAAGTGCATATTATTAATATAAAAAATATAGAAACAATGACAGCTAAAAATTAAAACGATTATTCGATAAAAACTCAATTTCTTTATCATGACTGAAAGCATTTGTAGTGTTTGTAAAGTACAAGTACATTTGTACTTCATGAGATGCTAAAATTATTAATTTTTATTGAACATAATTAATATCCGTAATTTTTTTAATGTATATAAATTTAATGTCTTTTTTATGTATATAATGAATATTTAATGTTTTTTATAATGTACCTATGTATGAAAATATTACTTATTTTCATGAACTGCAGTTTCTTTAAAAACTTTACTAGATTTAAATCATAAGTAAGGAAATAAAAATAACAAATCGTCGAATATTTTTAATTCATATTTTAAAGCAGTTTCGAGGTTTTTGTAAGTTGGCCAATACAGTGTGAAATATCACGAAAAGTCAACAAATTCATAAAAATCGCAAAAATTTAAAAAATACAAATTTTTGTACTTCTTTCTTCATTTTAGGTAATTTAGATGATCATGTTATTATACCCAAGAAATATCGGATGTAGAATTTTTTTCGCAATATCGTGAGTTTCCAATTGTGAAGAAAAAAAATTAAGGGTGAAAGCAAATCAAACGAATTTAACAAATGCCTTTTTTTCACTCTCTTTGCTTTCCAGGTAAAATGAAAGTTTTTGTTTTGGCAAGTTCTATCAACACTATATCAGTTTTGCTACACTTTTTATAATTCCTTACTCTCATAATACTTAATATACTTAATAAAAATGTATATTACATTTATAACGTAATAGTGCATTGTGATACAACTAAAATGAAAATATAACTTGTATCAAGCAATATCGCACACAATGTATCAAACAATATTTCGCACTAACATAGATTTGAAGAGCATGTTCCAAATTAATTGCAGAAGCAAAATTTGTGCGGATGCTTTTTAAAAGTCATTATATAAAATATAAATGCCTATTACATATATAGCGTAAAAGGGCAAAGTAAAATGTCATACAAATAAAATAAATATATAATGTGTATTAAATAATATTTCACAGAAACAAACTTTTTATGAGCATGGTGCATTTGCAACGTACTTGTGGTTGATGATACAAATAAAATAATAATATAATTTGTATCAACCAATTTTGCACGCAAACGCAGATTTAAAAAGAATGTTTTACCTCAGTTTTTTAGAAGCAAAATTAATGCATATACTTATTAAAATAAAATTACATAAATAAAAATATCTGAAGTCGTATTAAATCATCATGAAGGACTGATATCAAAAACCAGTTTGTTCATCATAATAATAAGAAATACTACAAGCGCTACATCAATATATCAATAAGCCATCACCAAATGTATAAAGAAAATGAAAATTACTTTATATAAAGATTACCCAAGTAAACAATGAACACTTGTGATAACGTCGGTAAAATAGTAGGAATAGTAGTGCCACCATTTATGCTTATAAAGACGGAAAAGAGGTGTACCTCTAATCATAATCATCAGCAATGGCGAGTATTTACTTACTATCTTCAATGAATTTACTGGGAATTCACAGTTTCGATACTAATGTACGACCTTTATTTTAGATCATTTGTTCTATCCACAACCGTGTGTCCCAGACAGTGTTCACTATAAACAGCAGGCGTTGCGTGACAAACTTCCTCATTCAGATCTTCAATTGCTACTACTGTGCATTGCTACGTTCTGGTAACAACCATAAGCAGCAGCCGTTTAATGACAATTTTTTTTCATTAAGCTTTGCAATTGCCACTTAAATAGTATTCCTGCATTTGCGCAGTTCCGGAAGACTTAATATCAGTTGCAATCCAGGGACAAATTTCTGCTTTATGCTCTTCATTTGCGATAAAAATTAGTGGTACTGAGCATTGCTCTGTTCCCAAGGAATTAATGTGTTCACGAATTATTAATTAGGTACCTTTACTATAGTACCGGTGCTACTATTCCATTATTTTCCTAACGCTTTCACGCGTGCACACTTTTCCTTTGGGCGTTTAACAAAAAGCATTGAAATACAACCTTTGTCACAAATTTGTCCAGAATATGGAGGTTTGCAGTCACATTTATACTTATTAGGTTTTGTTGTCCTGCATGTACCACCATTTTTACACAGTTGTCTATTATAACAGACATCTGAAATGGACATGAATGCAGATAAATACTATAGAAAAAGAATAAATCTAAGGAAGCCACACCTTTCGAGTGCGTATTATTAGTATTTGAATGTATAAAAATTTTGCTAATTTGTTTAATGAAAAATATAGAAACAAAGACATCTGAGAATTAAAATCATTATTCAAGAAACATTCGTTCTTTTAAAAATGACTGAAAGCGTATGTAGTGTTGTTTTTAAAGTTTAGTTCAATAACGCAGTTATATTTGTTCGTGATAAAATGCAAAAATTATTTATTTTTTATTGAACTTATTGAAACTTTATTTTAATACTAGAACTGAGTATGAAAACAGTCCTTATTTTTCTTAACTGTACGTCATTTAAAATTTTATTAGATTTCAATCATAGATAAGAAAATAAAAATAACAAATCTTAAAATATTACGAATTCATATTTTAATATATATATTCGAGGCTTGTGTTAGTTAGATCATAACAGTATTAGTAAAAAAAATAATAAAAAATAGTAGAAATAAGCAAATTCGTAAAAAATCCCAAAACCTTAAAGAATAAAATTCTTTGGGTTTTCTTTTTTTTTATTTTAGGTGATTTCGATGATCATGTTATTATACCCAAGATATAGCGGATGAAGAGTTAATTTATTTTCCCACTATATCGGGAGTTCCTCTTTGGGAAAGTTTTTGTTTCGGCAAGTTCTATCGCTATATGCTTTGACCATCGGTTTTGTTGCACCTTATACATTTCCTCACTCTTATTTACCAATAAGAAGCATAGCCATAACTGTTCACAAATTGTACACAAAATCATTTTTACGTAGCATATTGCTGATATTTATACATTTTCAACGCACCTAGCTTAAATATTGGCATCGATAAATAATAAATCGCATTTGCTTTTGTGATGTATATTGCATGGGCCACAGTCTTTCTGTTGTTGCTGTTTCGAAAACCACTTGTCAATATCAGCAAGTCTGAATGGTGAAACCAAGCGAATTTAAGGCAGAGGGAGCGTTTGTTGTTTTTCGATGGCACCATCGTTTGCCAAGAATACGACACACGTATATAGGTTGTAACCAGTCATACATCCATTCATTCATCTACCGATCGCAATTTTGTCCTAAACCAGAGAACGATCAATCTCCAATTCAGTACCTCAGAGGTATGATTTGTTATGGAAACCTAGAGGACTTCGGGACCCGACAGATTTAACGTGCATTAGTCACTATTTACTACACAGAAAGTCTTCGTTCCACGATCGAACTCGTGACCTCTTGGACATGAGGCCAATGCCCTACAAACCAGGCTATCCCAGCCCATCGTTTTCCACATCGTATCATTTTTCTACAATGAGTTTCCGTTTTAAGACACTGTGTCACGCAATGAGAAGGTGTTATTTAGTCTTAAAAATAAACTTACTTGGCTACCAAAACTTCCAGTTTAACCGGAAGATTTTATTCTCATATTTAAATCGTTAGAGAAACACTTGTTAACTATTAAACTTATTGAATTAAAATAATAATTATAAATGATTGACTACAACTATTTAAATAATTACAACAAATATATAAACACATAATGCTTGTTACCATGGCGATTATCTTTAATTTACGAAAGTAAGCTTCTCACTACCCCCCCCCTCTCTCTTCAATTAATTATATAAATTTTTATGAAGGAGCCAGATAACCCTTCGGGCAAAGTACTCCGTACCCTATGTTGAAATGGGTGAATCGGTTCTGTAGCGAATTTCAACCTGGCCGAAATATAAATATATTTTGGAGTAAGCATATTTTTCGGTAATTGTTTTACTTTTTGGAAATTTCTTTCTCGAAAAAGAGTGAAAGTTGGCAAGTATGCACTTATTTGTATCTCATAGGCAATTTTTACCTTTCAATTCACAATTATTTCCTGTGTATTGAACTGGGCAGGAACAGTTATAAGCATTTAAATTTTCTTTGCAGGTTCCTCCATTTAGACAAGGATTGGATGAGCATGTTCCAACTTGATGGTAGAAGAAAAATCAAATTATGTAAGTTTTAAAAGAAATTTATATAAAATATCTATTAGATTTATAACATACTAGTGCAATACGATACAAATAAAATAAATATATAATTTTTACCAAACTATATTGCACAGAAATGCAAATTTGATTATCATACCCTGGAGGGTATTTGCAAATGAAAATTAATGAATATATTTATTAAAAAATAATTATATGAAATAAAAATGTTATTACATACATATCGTAACAGTGCATTGTGATACAAATAAAATAAAAATATAATTTGTATCAAACAACGTTGCGCACAATTACAAATCTGAAGAGCATAGATCAACTTAATAACAGATTCAAAATTAAAAAATATATTTTTTAAAATATAATTATATAAAATGAAAGTATCTATTACATTTACAACATAATAGTGCATTGTGATACAAATAAAATAAGAATATGATTTGTATCAAACATTTTGCACAAAAATACAGATCTGAAGAGAATTTCCCAGCTTAATTGCTGAAGCAAAATTCGTGCATATACTTATTTAAATATAATTAGATAAAATATAATTATATAAACTATAAATATTTAAGATGAAAATGTCTTTTAAATTTGTAACGTAGAGTGCAATGGAAAATTTGATAAAAATAAAATAAAAACTCTTTTTTATTTCAAGCAATAGGGCACACAAATATAAATTGTATCAGCCTAGTCTAGCTTAATAGTAGAATCAAATTAATTTATATACTTATTACAATTTTGTAAAACTAAAATGTCTATTACTTTTGTAACATTGTGGTACAAATAAAATAGAAATTTAATTTGTATCAAAAAATATTGCACGCGAATTTAGATTTGAAGAGATAAGATGTAGAAGAAAAATTGATGCAAATGCTTATTGAAAATTATTCTAGAAAATAAAAATGCCTAATACATTTATAACGTATTAGGGCAATGTAAAATGCTATACAAATAATTATATATATATATAGTTTGTATCAAATAATATTGCACACAAAGTTTTATGAGCATGGTCCAGCTAATTAATAGAAACAAAATCAATACGCATACTTGCTAAGAGATAATTACGTAAAATAAAATGGTATCTTATGTTTGCAACGTAGCAATGAATAGTGATACAAATAAAATAAATATATAATTTGCATCAATCAATATTGCGCACGAATGCGGATTTGAAGAGCAACTAAAATTAATGCATACACTTATTAAAATGTAAAAATATAAAATATAATTATATTAAATAAAGAAGTCTATTACATTTCCAATGTATAATGCAATGTTTTTTTTATTAATTATTTTTAAGGCAGGCTCTGTACGTGTTACTCATTTTCAGTTGACTGGTGAGCACCTTGTGACCAAAGGCGAGCAACATTACCATCTAACCACACATACCGGTTCCACATTTACACATCACACACAACACACAGAGAGAAACATCTGAGCGGGACTAGAAACCGCTGCCATTGGCTTCGAAGTCAGTCACGCTAAATGCACAGCCACCTGGCCGGCGTATAGTGCAATATATAATTTGATACATTTAAAAAAAAAACATAATTTGTATCAATCAATATTGCTCATAAATATAGATTGGATGAGTATGCTCCTGCTTGATTATAGGACCCATATTAACGCTTAAATTTATTAAAAGATTATCTGAATAGTGCAATATAAAAGGTGTTAAAAATAATATTAAAATATTATTTGTATCAAGCAAAATGACAAGCAAATACAGTCTCGGTAAACATTTGATATTCCGACATTAAGTGGAGAGTAAAAATTAGCAATAAACTACATCGTAAATACAACCTTTGATATCACATTTTCGTCCAGAATATGAAGGTAAGCAATCACATTTATAACTATTAACACCTGTCGTCCGGCATGTACCTCCATTTTGACAATATTGCTTATTGTAACAGGCATCTGAAATAGTGAGTTCACTGTGAAAATATCACTTTCCTTGAAAATATTCTTCAAACAAAATAAAGTTATCGTTAGCGTTAGAAACACAACACCAAAAGCAGTTTACTGTTTAAAGTTACTATTAAGAAAAAACGAATGCACCGATGTTTGTGTATAGCTATTAAACTAGTTCGTATGAAAACATAGAAAGTAAATGCAAAGTCTGGCCAAGATGGATGAGACCAGAAAGGAAAAAAAAAACGTACTGAAATAAACTGCAAATTGCGTACAGCTGATTAATTCGAATGTAAAAACGTGCAAAATATCTGTTGAAGTCGTGATAAAGGGCTGTTCCACCTTTTTATAAATCAGACTTTAAATACATTGAACTTAGTTTAAAAAGATCTACAGTCCTACCAATTTTTGTTAAAATAAATATTGAATAAACAATGATCTCTTATGAGGCCATTGTTCCTGTTAATGCAATAATTCGAGGTAATCGGAGAATTACTACTCGTGACATATTTAAAACATTGTGATTATGCGAATGAATAGTGTAATTATCTTCTGCAACTAAAATTCGTACCACTTAGCTTTTTTTCCAGACGCGCCGCTCATAGCACGACTTTATATTCACTTCAAATGCTCTCATATGAACTAGATTTGCTATTTTTAGTCTGCCGTGCCGTTCTTTTTAACTTCCTTTATTGGCCTGAATGTTGGTGCTGCTATAATTACATTATTTGAAATACTATCACACTTGTCCACATTTTAGATATCGTTGTTACAAACAGTTTGATACACCTATTTGTTATGACCTCTAAATTAATATTAAAACTAATTGAAATGAATAGTTTAATGGGAAAAAAAAGTAATTTACATTTTCAGGGCTATTAAGATAAAGTAACATAAATTGATCTCATTAATATGGGTATGTTTAATGTAACAGAAATAGTTTTGCTTTCATTTTAACACAATTAATTCAAGTTTTTGAATATACTTGCATGGTTTTTTATTCAAATCTAGAAATGGTAAATAAAATAAAGCAAAGAATTATCTGTCCTGCTTTCCAATAAATCCAAAACAAAATAGTTTGAATTCCCCTTTTTTTTCCTTCCTACCCCGATACTCTGAAAATGTCACTTACCTGATTTATCCACTTCGCTCTTCGAATTGAAACAAAATTTCTGTGTAGATGGCTTAAATAAATTTAATTATTTGGTAAAATATTTAATTAAATTATTAAGTTTAGTAAACGAAAACTGAGCAACTTGTTTAATTTATTATGAGTATCATAATTTGTTTTTAAAAAATATTTCAGTTTACTCTAAGCTTTTTAATCAATGTTATACCACTTTTTAAAGCTTCAAAGATACGTATCTTCTAAATATCTTTTTCGCCATGTTATTAATAGTTGTATAATTTTAATAACTGCTTTCAGAATATAATATTTTAAATTGGTTAAAAAAAATTATTTTTTTCAAACTGTTTGAACAAAAAAGTTATAAAAATAAACTTTTATTAAAACAATATTTCAAAATTTTTCTGCTTTAAAAGAATATTTTCAATACCATTTCATAAAAATCAATTTCAATCAACCATTTTAACAAAAGTCATTTTAATCAAAAGAACATTTTAATTTAAAACACTTCATCTTCCCTCATAGAATCATAGCAAATGGATAAAAGATGAAGTATTAATACATGCGATTATAAGGCACAGTATAAAGAGATTATTATATCTGGATAAGTAAAAGTTAAAATATTAAACAATTTGCCAAAAAGCCTCTAAAAGGGAAGATGTTTTCAAAATGATAGCAGCTTCCTTACAAATTGAGGCTAAATACATAACAAGCTTAAAAATATTCATATAAAATATAGTATTCATTCTTTCGACAAGTTTATGCTTATTTTTAAAAGACTGGGTTTTTATTTGAAATACAATTAGAAAGTACCATTTCGCAAAAATCGATTTAAAAAGAGATCAAATGAAATGCAGTTATCTCTTTTAAAGCATGTTTTTGAATATCTTTTCTTCGAAATAATTAGAGTTACAACGAATCTATGCTTGTATTTACTATCCCATGTATTTTTAGTACTCAAAAATATTACCTGGCCACTGACAAGTGTCTCCTCCGAATTTTGTCATACAGCGACAGGAATATGAAGTTCCAGTTTTTATGCATGTTCCACCATTTTTACACGGATTAGGATTGCAGGATGTGGGAGCTTTCACTAAGTTCAATAAGTTGCATCAAAATGTATCATTACAAATTTTCACAAAACAGTTTCATTCTTAAGAAATTAATAGATGATTTCCAAGGATGAACAAAGCACATTTATATTAAATAATAAAATGTCCTTTCATTTTGAAAATATATATAGTGTGGTAAAGCTTAAACATAAATTCAAATATATTTTAATTAGCTTCAAATAAATAACCACGTTTTATCGATTTTCGAGTTTACAATTTCATCTTAAAAATATAGAATGGCTGTTGTTGTTGCTGATGACTTTTGGGTGAGCCAAGCATGCCAGACATTGGTTATGCAAATTAAATCAGGAAGGAGCTCCTTTCGTTTGACACGAGAGCACCGCTAGGGTGAAAATACAGCTTAACTCAGAGCTCCCCAGATGGAGGTCAGTACCTCTCATTATTGAGGTCTCTTTCCACCAAAATTTAGACACAGATCTGAAGGAAAATGAAATTTTATCTAGATCACGGTATCCATGGTACTGTTCAGCGACAAAACACAAGACTTTCGATTCCACAGATTTTGCGAGCACGTATATCACTTGTACTCGGTGGATCTTGGACGGCTATGATGATCGAAACTCCGCCCTTCCGGACCAAAACCCGATACTCTTACCACTGAACTACCACTGGTAAAATACTGAATGTTAACCATAAAAAATGAATATATTTTAATGAGATTTAATTAAGTCTCCTTACAAGCGTTGTTATAAAGTTCGTGATTTTGCCGAATTTAGTTTTATATGATGCATTAAATTTTACAAAATTGTACATTATATGGTTAAACTTGGAATTGGTCGTTAAACTTGAGACACTTTTAAAAGAATTATTTACATGAAAAGTGTTTTGCTAATTATTAAACAATACGTGACTATGATGAACGCACTACACGCACTAACTATTAAAAAATACAGTAGCCGTAAGCATATTTTATAGCAAAATTTTTTTTTGATAAATTGCTTTTGTGATAGCTTACGGGATACAAAACCTTTTTTTTAAAAAATGTTTCCACAATAGCACACAATTCTCTCAACAATATCCAAACTTCTGTTCAAATATCAATTAATGTCATAACTTCTGTAGAAAGTAATTATCGAAGGAAGGTAGTTAATTATTTACAACGTATCACATTCTTTATATTCGATAGGCGTCTCAAAGTTGCACAATTTCTTCCCTCCTCAATCTCCCCCCCCCCTCTCCATTTCCATGGTTTCGACAAATCTTTATCTACTCAAATGTTTTTAAAATTCTTATTGAAATGTACTTCCGTTGGAAAAAAGCAAGATTTGTCAAAACTATGGAAACGGAGAGGGGTGGAGTGTGAAGAGTGAGGAAATCGCAGGAAACTTGAGACACGTATTCTATTTATATGAAAGTATAATAAATATGATTATGAAATATGACAAAGTATAATAAATATCATTATGAAATATGACAAAGTATAATAAATATGATTATAAAATATGACAAAGTATAATAAATTTTCAGCTCACATCATAAACTAAGATTATATATGCAAGATCAAAACATTGTTAAGTTTGAATACATATAATAATCACATATAGGATTAAATGATTATAATTCTAAAGTGAGTAAAATATTCATTTGCAATTCAAAATTTCAAGTTATATGAAACATCATTATCAAAAATATTGTTCAGAAGAGGTTTGCAGTTATTTAAAAGCCTCTAAGGCCCTATAGTCCAGCTACACCTCCATTTTAACAATTAACAAACTTTAAGGGATCAAGTAGAATATCAAATTCAACAAAAGTTATTTCTAAGTATTCTGCTAATATCGGAAAACTATACAAAATTCAACACATAACTTATTCATTATCAAATTAAAACTTAAAGTTACTAATTAATTGTAAATTAAATGAAGTATTATATAAAACCTAGAAACTATAAATAAATATTTAGAAAGATGAAAATAAAATTTTAATGGAAATCTAAAAATTAGAAATTTTTTACAAATATTCATTTGATATATGTGCTACCAATAAAATGTATGACTCAGTTTTTTTTCTCACTAAATAATTAATAATTTCATCCAAAATACTATTAAGTAAGTCAAATTATTCATTAAAATGAATAAAAGGAATTCGAAAAATAAATTAAAAATTCCATGAAACAACAATTTTTTTTTTATAAACTTAATGAGGAACAACTAAACATAAATCATCAGCCACACAAACAATTTGATCTGAAATTTTAAATTAGGCTAAAATTCGATTTTCTGTTCTTTTTTTGGCAAATGTGTATGGAATGATATGGGATTTAAAGTAAATTAATAATTTAATTTAAAAACATAATAATAAATATACTTTATTTTGATCTAAAGTTCAAAATTAGTTCTGAAAATGATTTTTTTTATCTGCACTAAAGAGCTAAACTAAATTTTAGACCAATTATAAAGACGTCTCTTAATTATCAATCTTTGCAATGCAATAGAAATGGTTATTTTTCTTCACTCAATAAGATATATGAAATGTTTGTATTTTTCGATATTTAACGAGTATCTGTATTTTTCAATATTTATGAAATGATGGTATTTTCGATATTTATCGAGTGTCGGTATTTTTGGTCTTGTCGTGTGTCGATATTTATCGTCTGCCGATATATTTTTATATATATCGTATTCACGGGATATTATAAGAACATATTTTTAATATTCTTATCGCGATTATTGAAAAACATCGATATTTTACGACTGCTTGGCTTACTTATTTCCAAGCTCTACGTTGGACCATTTTTGTTGCTATTTTTTATTTCATTTCTTTTTCATTGATTTTTCTAATATACATTGATATGTTTTTTTTTCTTTAAAGTTACCTTAAAAACATTTATACATTCGAAAACTACAGACGATTTCATTACAATTTGACGATCCACTTATACGTATTCGATAATTATTTCGTGAAATTCGAGTAATTTCAACTTTTTCTTCTGCTAAAAAGTTGTAGCAGACGATAATAGAATAATGTTTATTTAATTACCATTATTTTGTGCACTATACAGTGCTAAAAAACATCCCGAATAATTTTTGATCTAAGGTCGAGCCTTCACGTTCCAGGACGCAACCTAAATGGTTTAAAGGAATAATCTCCAAATAAGCTAATAAGCAGACGATATATTAAGTAACGTAGCCAGACACGAAAACTTACTATATCTGAATAAATATACCGTTTTTCAATGTATGAGACGTGAGATCCGATATCTGAAAAATATGGTCCTAATAAATTCAGCCTGAAGAGAGGGTGAATGTTTTAACCTCTTAATGTTGGTTTTACTTCTTTTCCGCATTTCACTAAATCTCGAGAAATGTTTAAGTTAATTAAAAGCTTTCACACGCAACTATAAAACTTGCTTATCCACAACCTATAAATTCCATGCAAATTCTTCGATTCTCTTAAAAAGTTCCAGAGATAAGACGAAATACGCAAAAGACGAAATTAACATTATGAGGTTCAAACTTTGGATCGCTCTCCTGACCAAACTATTGGGACCATATTTCCCAGATTGCCGCTACCCCCTATATTTTGGGGGTCAGAAATCCGAATTCATAAAAAATGCATGTGCATGATTATTCAGAGAAATTACCATTTTTTAGTCTTATTTCGTAACTTACAATATAGTCTGCACTAATTAATTACCATATATTAAGTCACACCGTAGAACCATTAAAGTTAAATTCTAGAACGTCACGAACCCCTCATCAGGCAAAAAGTTAATCAGAAAGATCCGTTTTTTTTTTTTTTTTCCCAACGCACTGTACAATATTTGGTTTAGTTTATGTAGATTTTACAAAAAATTAGAAGTATGATTCGTAATCTCAAGTGCGTGGATTATCAAATTATTTTCTCATTCTGATGACATTTCTTTTGCTTTGACTAACTACCTGCATGAAAATCGTTCTCTAACCTTCAAAGCTATACTGATCTCTACATAGTATATTTGAAGTAAGAGATTGTTTATCCTGATATCATTCCTTTTGCATTGACTAACTGCTTGGTTGGAAATCATTACTCATCTAAGTTAATAAAGTATGTCTCTTCTATGTACAAAAACATATTTTTGAGCATCATCCTAAGAGTAAAAGTAAAGCTTCATATAATGAAAAAGAAATAGACTATTGTTTTTAAGGGTATGAATGAAGTTGTGTCGGAGGTAAGACACGACAAAACAAAATACAGATAGTTATTGACATAAAACTATTATGATTTAGGTGAGCAATATTCGCCAGATAAATTTCGAAAGAATTTAATTATTATCTGAAAAGTCATTAAATAAAAGAAAATATCACGTCATTGTTTTATATCTTAATTCCATTCTGTTATTTAACAGTAAGAGAAAAATATTTCTTCCAGTTAACAAAGGATAAAATTAATAAGAATCACTTAAGTCATACTTACCTGTTAGGCTATTTAAATTATATTTGACTGTCACTTACCTGCATTTAAAAAAAAATCTACGAGATGCGATTTACCTTTTTTAGTTTCACAGTACGGCCCACTGTAGGGAGAAACACAACTGCAGCTGATCTTGCTGTTTACCACTTTACAGGTACCACCATTTTTGCAGACATTGCTATCGCATGCAGCTGAAGAGAAACAAAAAAGAGTAACGGTATAAGATGATTATGATTAAACTTAGAGACATAAAAAATTTCTTTCTCTAAAAGTTACGTTACATCTGTTACCAGTAGTTGCTATATATGTTCCGATCAATGTGAAGTCAGTCCGGTCAATGTCAATGTTAGTATTAATAGTCGGTTATATTATTAATATTAACCGGGCTAACTTGATAATAATATAATAATTTTATAGACCAAATAAGTCTATAAAAATGAATAATTCAAACAAACTTATCACATTAACCGCTTATTATTAATAATAACCAATGAAGATTAGTCAATGTTAATCTTTCGCGTTTTCATTGGAGACATTTCCGTATCGTGATCTGTCACGCCAACTGTAAGCGTCAAATTGATTTAAAACTGAAAAAATTATTTTAAAAAAGGGGGACATATAGCTATTTACCTGGGGTGGGGCTATGATTTATACCGTTCGAGTTGGTCTCTTTCTGTGAAGTCATTATTATTATTATTTCTTAGTTTTTCTTAGTTTCTCGCGGGCGCTGCCAGGAAGTTGCCCAGACTTGGCGATTGTTCTGCCACAGATCACGATACGGAAATCGCCCTTTTTCATTTCTCACTTTAATCAAGAGAATCGGTAATTGTTAACTTTGACCGGTTAGTATTAATAGTAATCACATTTATCACTTCAATCGTAATACATATACAAAGAGCCACGCCCATGTCCCAATGCTATATAAACCGTTTAATCACATTTACCAAACTTAATTGTTTATGATTAATTAACGGTTAAAGTAAATAATCTGTGACATTTCTCACTTTGACCAAAAGAAGGAGCTATTATTATTTTTTAATTGGTTAATATTAATAATAACCGGATTTTTTTTTATTACTTTAACTTTAACAAATATAATGCATGTTATCAAAATTATTTTAAGATAAACTAAATAGATTAATCTTATTAATATAACTATTTAAAAGAAATATTTTTATCATTTATGCTTTATATTTTTAACCAGAAACTCCAACTACTAGGATTATTCCGTATTTTCAGGAGAAAAAAATTTTTGGTGGTAGCAGGTGTAATACATTAATATTTTAATAAATTAAACATATAAGAATTTTTTCCTTGACTGTATAGAAGTAATTTAAATCGATACATGTAAGATAATGTAACCAAAGGGTTTTGAAGTCGTGACAATTTTTAATTCATTTCGGTTAAATGTTTGATAATATCAGTAAACTCACCAGTTTTACTGACATGATCTAATTTTGGTTAGTTAATATAACAGAGAATATTAATTCCGTGTAATAGCTTTTACATACTTCTTAATGATATTAGAGAAAACCTTTTCTACACTACTGCTGAAAGTCTTAAGATACAACGATATTTTTGGCCAACACACTATTGGATATCTTTTTTATTAAATGCAAGTACTACGGAGTTCTTTAATGACATTATACCTTTGTGGGATCAGACATAGTTTTAAGCGCAAGTTTATTTTGAATTTGATTAAACATAACATCCAGCTCTTGTGTCAATAAATTGCACATTAGATCATATCCTTAAATTTAGTGAATTATTTTTGGGGCAAGTTATTGTTTAATATTTTATGTCACTTGAAACATTCCTACCAGATGCTTTTTCTAACGTGTAGAGGTTTATTAAAAGAAATACTTTATTTTAATATTTCCACGTCAATAAATTTTATTCATTTGTTTTATATTTCTTATTCATTAAAACAATACAATTATAAAATATAATTATAAATCAATATTTTAAGAATGCTATTAAACGTTTATTTCATTGACATAATTTAGATGAACTAATCATTTTTGGTTTCTTTTGAACTCAAGCCCGTGATCACGTCAATCTGTTGGAGTCACTTGATACTCTCTATGCAGAGGTTATACTATAGGTTATACTTATTATAGAGGTTAACAACATGTATTTCGTTTTTCAATTATACATAAATTAATATGCAGTTAAAATAAATCCCAACAGTAATAAGCCGTAGTATTTAAAATTACACTCATTATATACTAGTGTTATGAATTACTTAATAAATAACATGTAACTTATATATTAGTATAATGTATTACTTATTAAAATAACATATAACATTTATATGTTGTTAAATTCGAAACAGCAAAAAAACAATTTTTGGAGCACTATTTCTGCTAATCAAAACAATATTAGAAGTTGCTTATCATTCCTTTTATGTTTTATCGAGATTCAAAGGGAGATTTTAAAATTCCACGTGCCATAATTCTATATTATTGAACCAGAAAAAAAAGAATTTACCATAAATTACCTCGAGTACATTTGTCTCCTTTATATCCTGGCAAGCAACTACATTTCGCACTCATTCTCAAAACGCTGCAATTTCCGTCATTTTTACATGGATTTGGAGTACAAGGAGCTGTTAAATAATTCACATTTTTAATAAACATTTTAATAAGCATTTTAAGACACTTGAAATACATCTACTTACATTTTTCGCAAAGATCTCCTTTAAATGGCAATCTGCAATTGCATTTAAATTTACCTCCTGATTTTGATTCACATTTCTGATTATTTTGACATGGATTTGGACTGCAAGGATCAGTTCCTAGAAATGAAAAGAACAAAATACTTCTGAGTTTCCGTGTATATTATTAATAATAATATATGCGATAAGTATATCGCATATATTATTATTATGCGATATACTTATTTATGCGAAGCATTAAAAAATTTACCAAATTGTATGTTTCTCTTCCTTTAATGATTTTACAATTTATATACTTTCTTACTGTATCTATAAATTTTTGTCCTATTATAGGCATTTTCCAATTTTTATTATTATTAAAGTAGGTATTTTTTCCATAGATGGCAGCACTAAAATGTAATTTGCTCATTATATTTTTTTACCAATCATTTTATACGATAAAGCTAAAAGCATAATCATTACATTTTTTTTCTCCTTAGAAATTTTTGTTAACAGTTATATCAGTTACTCTAATTTTAACGCATTCTTATTTTATTTTTTATTATTTTTCTAATTCACTCTCTATTTAAATACTAGGATTGGGAATGTTTCTTAATTAACTCGATGTAAAAAATCTTATCTTTAGCAGCGATTTTTTGGACGATATCACATCACTGCTAAACTGTTATCACGATTTGAAAAATCATGCTTGAATCTTTTAGAAATCGTGTTCTTTTTACCTATGCAAAATTAAAATCATTCGTTTGAAGTTAATAGCTTCTTTCTGGTTTCATTACCAGTAAAATTTAAAAAGTCTTTCGATAATAAATTCCGCAGTTCATTAGAATGATTTCAAAATTGCTGGTATTAAAGCTAGACAAGAGTTAACTTGCTCCGCTTTAGAAAAAAAAATTTCCAGTAGAAATTTAAGTTGTTTTTAGTAAAGTATTTTTCATTATAAGTAATTTTTTCACCGCTGCATATCGAAAATTCAGAATCTGATATGAAACGCAACAGGGCCCCTCCGCGGCCTTAGTGCCCAGACTCAGAACAGCACTAGGACTACTACTGTAATTAATTATAGCTTACTGCAGTTTTCTATAAAATGCATCATTTCTAGAGATGGGTCAAAAGTAACGGAACAGTGACTTGTCACAGTGACTGGAGCAGTCACTGTGACAGCCTGTTCCAACCAAAAAGTTGTCACAGTGACAAAATCACTGCTACTGTCACTATTACAAAAATCACTGCTACTGTCACTGTTACAAAAATCACTGCTACTGTCACTGTGACAGATTTCACTGCTACTGTCACAGTGAAAAATTTCACTGCTACTTTCACTGTGACAACTATCACTGCTACTCTAGCTGTTCCAAATGTCACAGGTATGGTCGCTGCTCCAAAAATCATACTGAAATACCTGTGAATAATGCCTGTCGATGCTCCAGCCTCATATCGTAACCTGCAAATGAAAGTATTTTCGTTGCTAAGTTTAAGCTGCTTCACTGTGACAAATGTTGCTGTTATTTTTGATCAAATCTCATAATGGAGTCCAACCAATTTCTATTTTAGTTTGGAAAAAAAAAGAACGAAAAAAAACTATATATAGCTTAGTTTATATTCATACTTGAAATTTAAAACAAAATAAAATTTTTACTGATTTTTCTTCTTTAAATGGAACTGAATTTTTTGTCATAAATATCAATTATGCAGCATATAAAAACGTAAAATTATGCAAAGTATGTTCGATATATGTTGATATGATATATGTTCGAAGAAACAGATATTGTTTAAAGACTTTGATTTTTTACATCAGGTTTTCAGACACTGCAAACATTTTTATTTATATCTTAAGATGTGAAATGAATGAAAAATTTTATCTCCCCCCCCCTTAAATCGAAAAGTTAGTACAAGTTATTACATATCAGTGATGATTTATGAATAAAGATTTCAAAAAATATCTATTATTTTTTAAGAGCACAAATTAACTTTTTAATTTTTTGTAAGCAACTTCCTGCCGAAAAGAAAAGTGTATAGTGGGTACAATTCCGCACTAGTATGTAGGAGGACTCAGGTTCGATGCCGCGAGATTGTGCTAATTTTAAATATTTATTTGAAGATTTATAACTATCAAAATTTTGCGGCAAATATTTTCTATTAAATTTATTCAAGCTACATAATACAAGTCGTTATCAGTTGTATATATAAAATTTAAATATCAATATTTTTTTTATAAATTATTTTATGATTTTTTAAAAATAAATGGTAAAATGTCAGGTTCAAGAAACTCTAAAATGTCTACTTTATTGGGAAAAAAAGTTTGCTTGAATATTACAAAATAAATAAATAAATTAAAATAAATATATAATTTCCAAAATTCTGCCAATAGCTGTGCGTAGTTAGTTAATTTCTGCATAATTTTGATCATAACATATTTTGTTTTTCATTTAAATTATTGTAATTCAACTGGGAGGGAAAGACTAATGACATTTTCTTTTTATCTTAATTTTTGTTTAATTTAAGAACAGTAAAAAATCGTGAAGAGGATAAAGACCGCTATCAATAAATATCAAATCAAAAAATAAAACTAACCTCTTTGAATACAACTAAGTAAATTTAAGCTTAACCAATATAAATGTAAATATAGACCAGAGATGGCGACACTGCTTAACTAAAATTATTATTCACATTATGAATACGTAAACTTTGGCGATAGATAGCGTTGAGACATTTCTTTAATAGCATTTTTTCCTTTGTGAAGAATTATATATTTAAACATGGTTTGTTTTTTAAGTATGGCTCAAACATATTTTTAAACTTGGTTTGCCTGTTTCAAGACTTACATAGAAGTTTGTGTTTTAAACAAGCAAACAATTTAAGAAAAAATGCTTGAAAAAATAAATGAAACTATGTAAATAAATAATAGAAATTTAAATTTATTGTTTAGCTCTATTCTTTAGCTCTATTATTTAGAGATTTCTTTAAAGAATTCTTCGCATACAGAAGAGTATTTTTAAAAAAATGGAATATATATATATATATGTATAAGCTAATATTTGTATATATAAGCTAACTCTCAAATTTGGACGCCTTGCAATTTTTTTTTTTAAATAAAATAATTTTCACATTATAAAACGTCCAGATTTGTAACGCCCTAAAAATGTATTCATATTTTGCAAAGCTTGAAGGAAAAAATTAATTGAAATTATTTTCTTATAATATTTTATTTTTAAAATACTTTTTTATCTATCGCCTTCCCTTCAGATAGAAGCTCCATTTATGTGTATGATATGAATTTTTATAATATTACATATAAAACTTCATTCAAAATTAAAAAATATGTTTAGTGGCGCCATCTGTTGATTATTACAACAAAACCTCGTGTACGAAATAAATGCTATGACGAAATAAATGGAATGACGAAATTTCTCATCATAACAACAAATAAATTTTTTATGTATTTTTGTTTTCACACAATGCATTCTTTTCTTTTATAAAGAAGAAAAACTTTCATAAAATGTTGAAAAGCTATGAAGAATTTCATGAATACGGTGAAATTTTTTGTCTGACAACATTTCTTAAATTTTACTTGTGATTAAGTTTGCACTTTACTGTACACTTAATAAAGAAAATCAGTGTCCTTTAAAACTAAATATCGAATTAATGTAAGCATTCATCGTTTTTAAATGCCGATAACTCAACTACGAAAATTTAAATATTGGATTTTCACTGTAATAACATTATGAAAATATTAGTAACGCGTTAAATTATGAGTCTTAAATTAATATATTATCTGAGAGAGAAGCTTTCTTTATGTTATTTTTAACATTTTACAAGAATTAAATAAAGTCCCATATTGGTTATTAAAAATCATACTACTATAATTTGTACTACGAAATACATTAGTTAATAAAAATCATACTACTATATGATATACATTGGTTGATAAAAATCAGCACTTGTAATAAAAATGACTACTCAGTATAACGATTAATTATTTTTATTAACTACATTTAAAATTGATTATATCGATTAATTTTACTAAAACCTAATTGCTAGATGCAATTAATAAACCAAGGCGCTCCATTTTTAATAGTCCAATCAAATCCAATTCTCTTGCTACGTCATATAGTTATATCTTTTTCAAGAACGAATGTTCTCCTTATTTATGGAAATATGTCACCAAGTTCAGGACTCTAGTAAGATTATAAAACTATAACTTTTTTTTTTGAATAATTCTATGATATATATATATATATATATATATATATATATATATATGCAGTCGCAGATGATTATTTAAATCCTATACTGAAATGGTCTTTTCTTAACTTGCAACGGAGCATAGTTGCCAAGTCATCCTTGCAAGACTGGTGGTATTCAGAGTAAAAATGTAATTACTGCCATTAAATTAATTTCATTATTCACATTTATCTTGATTAAACAAATCATTTGTATTTACCATAAAATATTTGTTATAAAATGTTTTCTTCTTTTTAAATTTAAAGTAGAAGTTCAAATCCAAACGCATTATATATTATGTGAGCATCTTCGGTATTGAAATTTGTGCGCTACTGTGTTAGATACATTCAGAATTTATTTTAACCCTTCAATGGGCCATTTATTTCTAATCAACGTAAATTAAAATACTTTTGGAATTTATATAAGAAAAAAACTTATTAGATAAAATTTATTTAAATTTTAAAACCTTCTTTTACTATAAGTATGTTTACGACTGGCCATTAGGTGTTAAAAAAATCAACTATGGATCAACCTGGATCATGTATTGGGAGAAACTTGCCTTCGTGGAGGAATTTTTTGATGGAACTAACCCGCACTTGCGTTACATGGAGAGGAAACCCACGAAAACCTACCAAGAGGAACCTGATGGGAAGGGGATTATTTACGTCAGGACTGTCGTCGATGCTAGTCGGATGCGGAATTCGTATCGACTATCCATCACTGGGATTCGAAACTGGTTCACCTCATTAGGAGGAGAATGTTATATCCCCTGACGCAGCACGGCTCAAATTGATGTAATTGAAACTTTCGGAGAATATGAAGGTATAGAAGCGGAATTATGTAAAAATTCCTTACCGGACGTATGATTACTTGCAGACGTGTGATTGGAAGAAGCTCCTCACTTTGATCTGATTAATTCGCCTTCATGATTATAATTTCAGATGCGAAAAAATTAATGACATTAAAAAATGGATGAATCAAAGGTCACCCATCAGAACACTTAGATCCTAAAATAAAATGTTCGATTGCTGTTGCCCAATTGTAAGCCGCAGACACTAGATTCGAATCTTGGTACTGTGTGATAATCAGGCCAAGATAACTTTGCAACTACTTTTCAATTGATTGATTAAAGCACAGTTTGAAAGAGTTTGAAGAAATATTTGTCCAGCGGTTGGAGTATATGCATCGTGTGTTCTGATATCTGTAATATATTCACTGAATCATTTCAAGCCTATTCCAAATCATTTAGCTTTGGAGTTGTCCAATCAAATGGCTAGCCAAAGGAAACAGAACTTGTATTTTACGACAACAGGTAGCCTAATTTATATTTCAGTAAATGATTAATCAAAAGTGCTATTTGATTTCATGAATTTCAATCATATACAAATGGTGTAACTTTCTTTTATGGTAGCCAGTTTGTTGTAAAAAATTAAACTAATACTTAAAGATATTAAGTTTATATAACAGATGTTGACCTTGAATAGGCTTTTAAATCTTACCGATGTGATTTAGGTGCCTACCAAAGCTACAATTTAGGTAACTACATCACTTTTTAAACAAAACTTTATTCCTAGTGTTCAACAATTCTTATCTATCCAAGAAACAAGGAGAACGTAACTGTATTGTTGTTCAACAATTATCTGACTCATTTGATAATTTTCACTCAGTTTTAAATCTGATATAAATCTTTACATAGGATGTTCAAAATTGCATTGAAAATTATGAAAACCTTAAATAACCTTAAATTAAAACTTAACGCGTGGACACAATGACTTGATTCTTCTGCCTGGATCTCCACGTGAAATGAGCTTCTAAATTTATCCGCTAGAGCATTCTGCTCTCATTGCTTCTTTAGAAATCAAAGGTGATACGATTTAAGAGAGGCAGAGGTGAGGGATTTTTTTCGAGGTAATATTGCAATTTGACGATAAAATCTCAAAATGGCGTATAATTTTATTAACACTCTATTTTTTGTAACTAATTTTTTTCTATTGATCAAATGTCGTGAACAAATAGATTAAGGTTTGAAAAAGTAATCTTCAAATTCTGAATACATTAAAATTTTTATACCTTACCGTTCAATTTTTTTTTCCATCCCAAACAAATTAATGTGAATTTTTTAATTTCTCCAGCTTTTTCATGATATTGCATATTTGTCTATGGACTGAGCTTTTATTACTTTTTGTGAAAGAATTATTGTAGTTCAACCAATCATTCAAAAGATATGAAGAAAAACGTGATACATTGAAATAACATTAAATTAGCAAATTTTTAAACTGTTGCGCTTTCAAATATTTAATTCCTCTAGTTTCCCCATTATATTACCTGTTTGTCGTTTGACTGAGATTTTAGCACTATTTGTGAAAGAATTGTTGTAGTTTAACCAATCATTCAAAATAAATAAGGAGAAACATGCACATTGAAATCCCATCAGAGTGACAAATCTTAAAACCGTTATAGCTATTGAACTATTAGAACCAGCTTTTCTAATCATTGACTAATCTTATTTTGGGAGAGTTAAATCTAAATTTGATGAAGAAAGGCAAGTAAAAATTGAAAAATCCCATTTCTTGTCACAATAAGCCTATTTTACCACGGTTGCTGTTAACTGCCCTACATATTCTTAGAGATTTCTTTAAAATAATACCAAAGTGCTTTACAAAATGGAATTCCGACCAAAGTTAAAAGGACAATCTTTTAATGTTAAAACGAGAAATCTTTTAATGTAAAATAATGTGAAAACGTTCAATTAAGTAATCTAATTTTTGATGCTTCTTTATACTTTCTAACGGAGATACCAAAACTTATAATCACTGAAATTGCTTGCAAGATTATGGTAAAAAATGTAAGAGAGTAAAATAAAGAATAAATTTACAAGGTCTTAAAAGGCATGGGAAAGTTTAGACAGACAAAGTTAAAGAAGGCAAAGCTTAAAAATTTCACTTTAGGAGAGAAGAAGAAGTATTTGACCGAAGGCAACAATAGGCGATTGCAGGCGAATTACTACCGAAAAGCAATCAAGGTAAATACACCAGATGTCAGTTCCAGAAAAAACTGCAATTTTGGCTTCATTGCGTCATTGTATGTCATGTATAGTAGACATTTAAATACCTAAGCTTTAAGAATTTTTGATAATTTTGCCATCATTTTAAAAGACTCAGCTGGAAGAAAGTGGCGTTGAATAGGAACTTTTAAATCATTTAAATGTAATGGAGTAGAAAATAAGTTTAAATGAATAAAAAGTAAAATACATTAAAACATTAACGTAGCTACCGCTAAAATAAAGTTTTAAAAAAGGCGTAGAAAGTTGAAAGCCCTGAATAAGATGTAATTCTAAATTCTGTTAAGATATAGTATTATAGATATTCTAGTTAAGATATAGTATATAAAAAAAAACAATACAATTCCAAAAAATATTTCTTTGAAATGTAAGCATTTTAGTCAATTTTTAGAACAGTGATACTCAAATGATGTTCTGTGAAAGGGTGACCGAGGTTCGAAAGTTAGGACTTTTTTTTAACCATTTTCTATTTTCGAAACCTGCAATTAAATTTATATCCAATTAATAATCCCATATTAATTTAGTATTTCCATATTTTAAAGAAAATTTTAAATAATGGTTTTTCTAATAAAAACAAATGAATAAGGAAAAGGATAAGATCTATATAAAATTGCTTCATTTTTACTTTACTAAAAAAGAACCAAATTCAACATTAAAGAAATATCTTTCTCGACATTTATTATCGTTTTTTTTTTTTTTTTTTTAATTTTTTTTTATTTGAATGGAATTTATATTTCAGCTCATTCAGTTTCAATTTCGGCATATAATAAAATCAAATGAAGAACTAGACTAGACCTGCGAATTCAAATGCCTGACATAAAACCCAATTTTAAGAATAATATTGAAAAAACGGTATGAATTTTTATTGTTCAAACTAATTAATAATATTTAGATAATTACATATTTTCCAAATAATTAATGATCTTTCGTTATTGATATTTACTTAGAAATGAAAACTTGAAAGAACTGCTAGAAATGTCGAAAATTGTTACCAGGGAAACACATTTAAGGATTATAAGGCTATAATATATTAGGGATAAATAAGAATTTAGTAACTTTCTTTTCGTTTGAAAAGCGCAATAGGAACTACTAATTCAATATTTTATTAATGATTGCTTCTTGTCCTCCATCATCATCATCATAGTTGGCCAGACAGCCCAATGTGACCCAATGCCTACCTCTGAAGATTTTTCCATGACGACTTCCGACTTGTCCTCCACGAAGGCAAATTTCTCCCAATACTTGATCCAGGATCCCTTGTCTTCTGGATTGGGTTCAAAATTACAAGGCTACGGAGCTGAACATTAGCAGTCGTAAAACCATATTGGGTTGGCTGTTCAACGACGGATATGAAATAAAATGCTTGTTACTTAAATATTTTTTTCAATATATTGGTCTTACAAACATTATATTTTCTTTTAAAAAATGCTATTTCTTTATCATCGGCTTTTTACTTGATATAATTTAGCAAAATAAAAGGAAAGATTAAAAAAATCTTGAATCATAGTTTTAATTTAAGTGTAATCGGAAGTTTCAAATTTCATTGCTAATTATAACAAATATTAACTCGCGGAACACCTTTAACTCTTCAAGATTTTTAAGATTTCTTTAAGATTTTTTTAACCATCTCTATTTATACGTTTAATACTAAATAATTTGTTTCTTCATGTTCTTAAGGAATATTATATTTTATCACTTACCTGCATTTCCTCCTTCATTTATTTCAAATACATTTTGAAGTTTAACAAACTCCTCGTTTGAGGTGTACTCCTCAGCAAATTCATGATCAGGGATTTGAGATTCTTGAATGGTTACTTCAGCTACGCAATTCAGAACACATAAAATGCAAATAATATTTGAAAAATGTAATTTAAACATTTCTAACTTCAAGTTACATTTGGTGCGTTTTAATAAGAATGCATCGCCTGATTTAACAAAAGATTTAAACTTTGTTTTAAAACTGGTTAGTCCACGCCTGAACGGAATTGACAATAGAAATAATTGAAATTTTCATAGACATTAAAGATAAGAGTATCATAAACTTTTATTGTTTTTAATCGGTTCAGTATCGACTGTTATTTTTCAGTAGATAATAAAACAAATGATTATTTCGATAACAATAACTTAATATTTTCTAATTGATAAGTTTTCTTTCATACCTTTGCTTTGTTTAAAAAGGAAAGCTAAACTCTTGAAAATTGTAATCATTTTCATATATTTTATTTCCTTTTTGTAATCCTTATAGTTTAAGAGAGAATATGATAGTTTTGTTAACACTAGAAAGACTGAAACTTAGTATATACTTATATTGCCCAAAAGCAGTCAAAATGACTGCATTGTGAAAGAATAACTCATGTGTAACGAAATTTGTTTCATAAATTTTTAATATTTTTTATATTATTTGCAGTTATATAACAAGTTATTAGTAAATATTAATAATAAAGAAACTTACTTTATTATTTGTACATTTTTTGCAAATGAAAAAGCAGTCAAAAAACAGTCAAAATGCCTTCCTTGTGCAATCAAGTGTTAATTGAAAACTAAGATAATAAGTTTAACTAATATTTAAAATATTGAGTGGGAATAGAAATTTTATATTTTAAAATATGTAAAATTAAAATTCTATACTATATTTGAAAATTTTTAATATTCACAATTCTTTAAATTGACTATTCAAAGTGTTCGGAATACGAAATGATAAATAGTTAAGAAAAGAACAGAAATGCCACAGGCGACGAAAAATGGAAAAAGTGGTAGAAACAGAATTCTTCTTTATTTATTTTATTAATCAATCATTACTACCACCATGATTTATATTGCAAGTTTTGAATTTATAACACGAAAATTTGTAGCTTAAATTTGGCAGAAAGTATCACTTTTTTTAATCTCTTTTGTTAGATTTTACCTGTCATTATGGTATTTGTAGAAGACTCTTAACATCCCTCATAAAATACGTCAACGTTAGTATATGCTAACTTGTTCCTAAGAAATACTTTCTAGTAGTAACGAAATTTTAGTTCAGTGTTTTTCATTTTAACATGTTGAGCACCACATCAGCCATCGGTGGCTGACACTGAACTTTCCATTTAGGCCGCGTCACCCACCGGTGACTGACACTGAAATTACATTTAGGCTGCGTCTGCCACCGCTTGCTGACACAGACCTTTAACATAGGCCGCGAAAAACAGCTGGCTGACAGCGTATAACATGATATAGAACTATAAAATTCACCCTCTTTTATGGAATTGCAGAAAATTTATTCAAAATTTACAAAGAAGTTATTTTATCGATTAAGAGTTATGTTACAGATTGGGGGAGTATCCACTGCTCTAATAATAAGTTAACACATTAAATGTAACACGTAATAATAAGTTAACACGTTAACCGATGACCGGTACTCATTTTGCTCGTAGCGCCACGGGGGTCACCAGTGAAGACAAGATTATTAGAAACACATAATTCGAGTAAATTTTTAATGCTTTTTACATTATTATCGTTACTAAAATGGTTTAAAGAAATTAATGCAATATAGAATACACGAAAATAGTTTTATTTATATACACAGAGATACCAACTTGCTCCGGACAATGAAAAAATATTTTCAAGTGGTAGTTTATTAAATGTGATTCTTGGTTTAATAAATTAAATTTAGTAGATTTTTATCCACCACTATTTCTACATAATTCGTAGGCTTATATAATTCACAACTTTTGTCTGATAAGTTTTGTCTAAAAATAGCAAAATCCGTCTAATATATGCTATTTTAGTTTGTATTTATTTACCGTAGCCATATGGGCAAGCCATGTAAAGTTAGCATGGCATTCAATGTGTTAAGTAATTTTTTTCCATCATTACGTACCAAAAATTACAGTAAAGAGTGAACGCATTTATAATTATTCGAGTAGTTTTACTACCAATTTAATTAAACTTTCACAACAGGCGTTGATTCAGTTTGAGAATCAATTTACATTTCTGCAGTAGATAGACACCTATGTTATTATCTTATTATTTAATATTTAAAAATACATTGTTATTCAAGAGCTTGAAAAATTATATTTAAGTTTAAAATTAGAGGAAAATTTAAACTCTTGGAAGCAAGAAAATTACATTTACATTCTCAGCGTAGCGACGACCAGGGTGAAAAGATAAAACTGGTAAACGAAATATTTCCTTTTAGTTCATTTTTAAGCGGAGTAATAGTGCTTTGATTTATTTAAATCACAACTTCTTTGTTCGATATATAAACATTTTATAGTTTTTTTTTATATAGCTTTGAACTAACAATAATTATACCAGGGACGAGTGGTACTACCAGGACGTCTGGATCTTCATTATAACAGAATCACATACAAGGTACATGCCGGACAAGGTATCGCATATATAACCTCTTCTTTGTCATAAACAGATTATCGTCAATCTCGTGTAAATAGTTGCATATAATTTCTTAATTTCTAGTTTATTACTTCTGCGTAAATGTCAATGTTATTTTGACCCCTGTTAATATAATGATATTCTAATCTAGTTCCTCAAATCTACTCCCACTTTTCAGACTCCCCCATTATGTGTCTCAAAAATCCGACGAATCAGTTCATGTCGTTTCACGGCAGCGCACTGAGAGAGATCTGAGCTATGTTTTAATGTTCTAACAATAATTAGATAATCTAACAACAATTAGATAATAAGAGTTAAAAAAATAATAAATCTGTCAAATTAGCCATACCTACATTTAAGCTACCGCTTCTTATTTTTTCCATCCAAATTCTGATTTTATATAGTTACCTTTATGAGTCGAAGAGGTAAAACATCTGAAATATTTTATAAATTACAGTCCAATTTCTTTTTTCATTTTGATTTAGTATATTTTAACAAATATATTAATTAACTTTCAATTTCTATTTAAGTCCATAATTCTCTTTAAACTAATACATAATGATGTTCTAAGATCATTGATTTCAATGCATTATAATATACGGTTATGACGCCTTAACTGTGACACTCAAACAACGACACAGTATGAAATTGCACTTAAAAACATTAGATTGATTTAATAACTATCTTTTTTAGTTGCTGGTAATGTGAAACTTTATTCACCTTTAGCAGTCCAAATACTTTGAAATGGTATTTAATTTAACTTCTTCGATATGGACGATAAAACTATTCATTCTCTTGTTTGCACCAATCAGAGTAAGAAGGCCAAACTATTTTCAATTCAGTTTATTTGTGAGCGAGATTATTATAGTTTGATATTTTTATTTACCACTACTTAGTTCAAAATAAAATTTATTTACATCTACTCTGAACTGACATTGATTATTTTAATTCACATTATTATACTCTTAACTCAGACGTAATCCATTCGTTACCTTTTGCAAATAACTTAGTTGAAGAGGCAAGTGCTGTAAGGCAGCACCTCGAAATTTACTTTTACATTAAAGCATTAAAAATTGATCAGATAAGTACGAATTCATTGAAAGAAAAATATGCCCAAATTTAAGTAACCAAATTTTAGTTTTTTTTCCATCCTAATTCTATTTTTGTTCGAATGCATTTAAGACTCGCCCGTTAATGTAAGCACTATATCATTTAAGTATATAATGCAATATTTTTAAACAATAACTAATAGTTATAAAAATATGAGGTTACTAATTATTGAAACAGAAAATTTTTAAATTTCCGAGTGGGGGTTATTGATGTCCAGTCAAAGTAGACATCGGACATCAAAGGGTTAAAAGAAGGGAAAAAACTACTCCAGAAAAGTAAAAAATCTTCCCGATATTTTTAGTCAATTATTTCTGCGAAGTGTGTAATCAAGAAAAACATAATTCCAGATATCCATTTTTTTCCATCTTTATACATTACTATGCATAATTTAAAATACAATTGATTTTTGGGCTAATATATCTTGTATTATTTTTTAAGTATTTGTTTATATTATTTATACCAGATATGGGACAAATTTTTTTTTAAATTTTTATTGTTAAATATATTTATACGTTACATTTTCTACCGCTAGAAAAAGCTACTTTCTGATTGCACGAAATTCCGTAGTTATTAGAAGGTATGCTTTTAGATGTCTATTTAGTAAAAATTTTCACGCAGTTATTATTTTTACAAAATAGAATATTTATTCGTAATAAATTTTAAAAAAATAATAGTTGCAACTGAATTAAAGAATTTTTTCTCCTGGGAAAGAACTTTCACTATTTTTCAATTTCAGGCGAAATTTTATTTACATTTGTAACATTCTTATACCAAATATGAAGTATCAGTTTTTATACGCCTCCTTTTGTCTGCCTTGTGCGATAAAAATCTCCCATTCAGCTTTATTTTATTCTAAATAGATTAGACACAGTTTAATTCTTATTTTAGAATTCCAAGCTTATCGTATATACGGCGTTATCTTAGAATTTACCGCAAAAAACGTGCTGAGATAGAAAAGGTGCCTTCAAAATCTTTTCTTTCGTTTTCCTTTACTCACTAATGTCAAATTTCTCAAAAGGTGTTCCAAGGAATCCTGAGGCTCCGTAGAAAAGTCACAAGGTTTCCGTGAGTTGGGACCTTTAATCTGACCAGCAGATAGCCCATAAAATAAAATTAAAAAGCAAAAAAAATGTGGATGTGTTTGCGAAAGCGATTGTTCATGATGAAAATGTAAACACTTTAAATTTATCATAGGTTTAGCGTCAGCCATTGTTTTAAAATAAACTATAAAACATTCAGTTTGATCAAATATTTTTTTAAATAACTAAAGTGCCGTTTGCTTGCTTATAGCTCTAATTGAAAAAGATGTTTATTGCAAGTTACGCAATACTTAATTAGTTAGTTCTTATTTGTTAAGCCAGATTATCTGAATTATCAACGTAATCGTGGAGTGGGATCTAAAGAATATTCGGTCACTATCCGGTATTCGGCCCTTCAGCCGAATGCCGGATAGGCTAAATATTCGGCCTATATTTGGCTAAATATTCGGCCAAAGTATTTTTTTGGTGAATTATTTCTCGAATAAGTTTTTATTATTGGAATTCAATATAGAATAATAGATTCAATATAGAATAATCTAAAATCTCTTTTTTTTATTATACTTAGAAATAGTTTTTACACGTATGAGTTTTATAGTCATATAGTTTTTACATAAAAGTTATAAAACTTGCACACGGCTTGTAATTTTATCTTCTGGAAGATAAATGGAGAAGTGAAATTTGAAGAATTGAAAGTAGATTACCAGGGCTGTCAACTGCTGTGCTTTTTGTAGAATATATTATTGAGTGTAAGACAATAAAAAATTAAAGCTGACAGAATTTTTGGTAGTTTTGCCAGCCTTTAAAAAGCTGCACTGGCTTTTTACATAAACTTTCGAATCATTGACAAGTCATGGTACAAAAAATTACTTTAAATCAAATTTATAAAAGAATGAATACATAAATGCATAAATTTAACTTCCCATAAAAGAAATTTTCCAAAAATCATAGAAAGTCGGCAGGCCCGGATTACTTTATACTTAACCACGAGCCTTGCACTGCTGATTTTTATTAATTATATTCAATTAAGTCAATTTCTTCATTTTTTTAACACTTTTTGTTTTAAAATTTAAATACATTCTTTTTTTTTCGCTTTTGCTGTTTTTATCATTTTGCAACGTTTTAACGGAGCGTGTCTGATATATGGGTGATTCTCACGAAATATGACAATTCACTGTCCCTTGCTCCAAGATTTAATACTATTATACTAAAAGAACTTTTTTTAAAAAAAATTTATAAATAGCATCGCTGTTAACATTTAAAAATGACTCTGCTCTAGCAATGACTGTTTTGTATAGTTAAGAAATTTTATTGAACTTCAAAATGTCATTTTCCTGGCATGTCCCAAACAATGTTTCCAATAATAACTAGCTTCAAAACTTCCCATAAATTTTTCAATATCTAATTTTTTTTTTATCTCAACCGTTGTAAGCATTTCTAGAATATACGCAGAGGGTATTATTTACAAAAACTTCGTTTAAAATAATTTTTTGCTGTCAATAATTTGTTTGTCCCAAGAAAATCTGTCATTTTCCTGGCTACTTTTATTTAGGGGGGTTATTGCCAAAATAGATAGAGCCAGTAATCAAGATCTTATGTTAATAGATTGATTAGATACCCTCCTATATGAACATGTCTTGTTACATGAATAAAGAACCAATTTTCAGGTTCAAAATCTATTTCAAAAATTTTTCAAGGTGAGTAGGTTTTTATGTTGTCATTTTCCTGGTTTCTTGAAATCGTAAATAACATAAACTACATAGATTTATCTGAGTTATTTTAAGAAATCCTGTTGTTTTCTACAGAATATAATCGTCTTAGGCCAAAATATTAAATTAAAGTAAAGTTATATGCTATAAAATGGCGAATTTGTCATTATCCTGGCTGTCATTTTCCTGGTTTATGAATGACATGACATTGAAACAGTTACCAGAAATTTTTTTAAACTGTTGAATGTAAAGCAAATATTAACCTAATATCAATTTTATGTAAGATTGTTATATGACTGAATGTAATCAAAGTTTTTTATTTATTTAATGATAGATTACTACGCACAATTTTATTCTGTACATATCAGCAACAAAAGCATTTTTGATTCTTTCTGCAATAGATAAAATAATTAGTTTAGGCAATTCATGGTCTACCTAACATAAAGGCCTAGGTTTTGTTACTTACTAATAGCTTAAAATTACTGTTTTTTCAAATATATAAGCAAATATGTCATTTTCCTGGCATTCACGATTTGGTGAATTTCTATTTTTTTTTTTTTTTTCTCTCGAGCAAATGTCAATAAACTACACTGCTGTCTCTTAGATATTAATAAGTGTAACTAAAGAAGTATACAAAAAAATTTTAGATTATTTTGAAGACTTTAAATTTGAAAAAAATTTTTGGTCCGAATTGTCATGTTTCGTGAGAATCATCCATATACTTAATTGTTTTACTGTCACGTTTTCCTGTAAAGTAAGACACATAACTGAAAATATAGAAAACTGTGATTTTCAACGTTAAGGTTATACTTTAAAAACTAAGAAATATACTGTTTTCTGTTTCTCTTTAGCTTTTTTTTATTACCTTTTCTATTTACCAGCGTTTTTATTATAACACAACATTTTTTAAATTTTTCAACGTTAAAATTTTCGTTTAAAAATTAAGAACGACTTTTGTTTTGGTTTCGATATAGCTTTTTCTTTTTTAAAATTCTTTCGTTTTTATCAACTTTTTTATTATAACATTGCAATTAAGAAGGTTTCTGTTAGACATTATTCGTTTTCCTACACTTTTTCTTGCAAATACTGTAATTGGAAAAAGGGAGATGTTTATCTTCAAAATTTGCTTCCGAGAATTCACAATTTTTTTTTTTTCTGTTTCTCTCTTGTAAATTATATTTTGTTTTAATGAGCGGCATTTTTAAAAGCGTTTCTGATGGATTATATTTCTTTTAACGTTTTATGAATACTTTTTTTCACTGAAAATATTAATTTTAGCAATGAAGTTTTGTTTTAAGAATTATTAGGATTTATTTTCGATTTCTCTTTTTCTTTCTTAATTAAATTTAATCGTCATTTTTTATTTTATTTATCCTAAATATTTCTAAAGGATGACTAATACAGTCTCCTTTTACTTTTCTCCATACCAATTATTTTAACAAAGGTTTGATTAGTTGCCAATAATGACTAAACTTATTTGTATGTAAAAAAAATAATATTTACTTATGGTTTTTTTAAAAAAAAATTTGGTTTTCAGTCGACAAAAAGTCGTATTTCGGCATATTCTTTTAGTCGAAACGTCAATATTCATCTATTCGACAAAATTACTATTCATTACAGCCCTAATCGGGATAGCACAGTCTGATTGCGTCACAAAATTACTGTTTCTAAAGTTTTCTGAACCACGCATTTATTATGTTCATAGTTAAGCATTTCAAAGGTGTTACTTTGAAACTAAATAATTTAAAATCAACCGTATTTGAAATTAAAAAAATATTTGTATTGAAAAGCAAAATTAATGGAAAAATAGTACTGAAAAATTAATGTACAAAATTAATGGAGTTTGTACTGAAAAGCAAAATAATTCGTTAAGGAGAAACCTAAAAAAGCGCCAATAAAAAATATAAAAAAGCGCCAATAAAATTAACTGCAAAAAATAATCATTAATTTTGGTAATAGTTACTAATTGAAGTAAAAAAGATAAGCTAAATACAAAAAAAGCAAATTTAAAGGAGAAATTGTACTAATCCGTTTAAGTGAGCCGTGGTGGATCAGGGGATGAAGCTAAAGCGCTCACCTCCCAATGAAGTGATCCAAGTTCGCATGCCAGCAATGGCTGGTCTATACGAATTCTACACCTGACTCGCACAACACCTCATAGAGAAGAGAAGGCCTCTGCACCGGTTACCATAAACGAGAATTCCGATCCCTTAGTAGTCTGAACATAGTGATATATTTCGTATTTTTACTTCTCTGCTCAGTTTAGTAGAACTGAATGTAGTGACATATTTCATATTTCTCCTCTCTGTGTTGTTTATATTCGTACCTCGGACTACTAAATTGATACGTGCAGAGGCCTTCCCTCATGTAAGAAGTCTTGGAACGCACCGATTACAGTGCCGATGTAAAATATTCTCATTGATAGATGGATCATGGGTTAGAGTCCCCTTGCCATAACTAGATTTTCGCGCTTTGTCTCTCCATCAAACACAAATGTGGGTTTGTCATATCAAATAAGTTCTCCACGAAGACAAATTTATACCACAATACTTAATTCTCGCTTTCCCTTGTCTTCTGGATTGGGTTCAAAATGACAAGGCTACAGAGTTGAACATTGGTTGCCATACACTTAAAATCGGGTTGGCTGTTCAACGATGGTTATAAAACAAATTAAAATGATGATTAAGTTATTTTGATAAGTGGTACTAATTAAAGTTTAAAAAAAATAAGCTATGTACTAAAAAGCAAAATTAATGCGAAAATGTACTTAATTGTATGTGAATCCATAAAAAGTCGTCCTGCTAT
Organism: Parasteatoda lunata; assembly: GCA_949128135.1. Lineage (NCBI taxonomy): Eukaryota > Metazoa > Arthropoda > Arachnida > Araneae > Theridiidae > Parasteatoda > Parasteatoda lunata. The sequence continues at coordinate 8,928,459 of OX421978.1, forward strand.
TACTCACACCAATGTTGCTTGATTTTTGTAATTGGTGGATTTTTAAGCATCATGAGTTGACATGAGCATTCTGCCAGATGAATTAGTGAATTAGAGTATATTGCATATCTAAAAAACAAAACCCTCATTCAGTTATCACTAATTCTGCACTTTTCAGGAAACTAGAGAGCCAAAATTTGTAACATGGGATTTTTATGCAATAAATTAATAAGTTACATACTGACTAAGTTGTATTGAATAATTGAATTGTTACATAATATTATTGTAATTGAATTGTTACATTATATTATTGTAATTGAATTGTTACATTATATTATTGTAATTGAATTGTTACATTTCAATATCTTGTAGTTATCTAGATAATTAAGGGTAGTTAGCCTAATTGACAATAATAGTATTTAACATGTCTTTACCAAGATAGGAGCCTAAAATTTGGAATTTTGTCCTTCATGAAATAAATAAATAAAATAAAAATTATCGGGTTAATTAGACTAATTGATAGTAATGTTTAATACTAAGTTTATACAACGCTTGAAGTCTCAATTCTGGATCACGTGCTCTTTACCAAAGTAATAAAAATTCTAAAATTAAATAAAATAAATAAGTTTATAGGAATACCTCACTACCTTTCTGCATAGAAAGAAGTCTCAAAATTGGACCACGTATTCCTTATCAGATTTAAATAAAGATAATCTATGGGACATTGAAAACAATTTTAGATAATAACAAAAATATTAATTCAAAACATTCAAATACATTCAGATATTTTTAATTATCGGCGTGATTAGCCTATTAACAGAAATGCTGACTAACTCATTAAAGTTTGAGGCACGTGGAGACCGACCAGCTAATTGCCGAAATTGGCTAGTATAAGAAAACGAAATAAGGATCTCGTGAGAGAAAAATAAGGTTTGTATAAAATATGATAAAAAATCAATATTAAAATAAAAATAAAAAAATAAATAATAATAAATAGAAAATAAATTTAAAAAATTCAAATAAAAGCAGATATTTGATATAACTTCCTAATCATTTAAAATTTCAAAACAAAATTTACAATAAGTTCACAATCAGTACGTAAAAGTTAAATTTCGTAGTTGCATTTCAGCGGGCTACAGATCGACAAGTTTAAAATCTTATAACTCTCAAAATAAACGTTTAATCTATTTTTATTTTTTTCGATTTCGTTTACTTTCTTGTATTTTTTTCTACATTACCTTCGTAATTTCAAGTTTGTATGAAATGTAGATTTTGTGCAGCAAAATAATATGTATCGTAAAGAAAAAAAAAAGAAGAATATACCAGGAAAATGCTTGAAATTGCAATTACCTTCAAACAAAATTGGGATTGTGAAAAAAGCAGCTGGCCATGTGAAAAAAAAGAGTAAATGTTAAGTAGAGCTGCAAATATTCTAATACAAAGAAACAATATTGGTATTGAATAGCTACGGAGAGTACACATTGAGATAGAACTGAAGAGAAATACTATTTTATTAAATAGAAGTGTAAAATAATGATGGAACGAAGAAAAATGTGGTGAAAAACTAAAATCTTATTAGACAGAATCTAAAAATAGATTTCTAAAGTTCTCATTAATATTGTTGTCGTGGTTTCTAATGCCATTTGCCAATACCACCAAGCCTGCTTGGTGAAACAAATCGAATTTAAGGCAGAGGCTGCATTTCTTCTTTCTCAGTGGCACCATTAAAAGCCACACAAACGACACAGCCCGTTTAACAGATCGGACCCATTTATAAATCCATTTATTCATCCTTAGATCATAATTTTGACCTGAACCAGAGAACGATCAATCTCCGATTCAGTACCCCTAAAGACATTGATTTCTTCTTGGAACATAATTTTTAAAAAAAAAAATTTGGTTTTCAGTCGACAAAAAGTCGTATTTCGGCATATTCTTTTAGTCGAAACGTCAATATTCATCTATTCGACAAAATTACTATTCATTACAGCCCTAATGGGGGTAGCAGAGTCTGATTGCGTCACAGAATTACTGTTTCTAAAGTTTTCTGAACCACGCATTTATTATGTTCATAGTTAAGCATTTCAAAGGTGTTACTTTGAAACTAAATAATTTAAAATCAACCGTATTTGAAATTAAAAAAATATTTGTATTGAAAAGCAAAATTAATGGAAAAATAGTACTGAAAAATTAATGTACAAAATTAATGGAGTTTGTACTGAACAGCAAAATAATTCGTTAAGGAGAAACCTAAAAAAGCGCCAATAAAAAATATAAAAAAGCGCCAATATAAAAAAGCGCGAATAAAATTAACTGCAAAAAATAATCATTAATTTTGGTAATAGTTACTAATTGAAGTAAAAAAGATAAGCTAAATACAAAAAAAAGCAAATTTGAAGGAGAAATTGTACTAATCCGTTTAAGTGAGCCGTGGTGGATCAGGGGATGAAGCTAAAGTGCTCACCTCCCAATGAAGTGATCCAAGTTCGCATGCCAGCAATGGCTGGTCTATACGAATTCTACACCTGACTCGCACAACACCTCATAGAGAAGAGAAGGCCTCTGCACCGGTTACCATAAACGAGAATTCCGATCCCTTAGTAGTCTGAACATAGTGATATATTTCGTATTTTTTCTTCTCTGCTCAGTTTAGTAGAACTGAATGTAGTGACATATTTCATATTTCTCCTCTCTGTGTTGTTTATATTCGTACCTCGGACTACTAAATTGATACGTGCAGAGGCCTTCCCTCATGTAAGAAGTCTTGGAACGCACCGATTACAGTGCCGATGTAAAATATTCTCATTGATAGATGGATCATGGGTTAGAGTCCCCTTGCCATAACTAGATTTTCGCGCTTTGTCTCTCCATCAAACACAAATGTGGGTTTGTCATATCAAATAAGTTCTCCACGAAGACAAATTTATACCACAATACTTAATTCTCGCTTTCCCTTGTCTTCTGGATTGGGTTCAAAATGACAAGGCTACAGAGTTGAACATTGGTTGCCATACACTTAAAATCGGGTTGGCTGTTCAACGATGGTTATAAAACAAATTAAAATGATGATTAAGTTATTTTGATAAGTGGTACTAATTAAAGTTTAAAAAAAATAAGCTATGTACTAAAAAGCAAAATTAATGCGAAAATGTATTTAATTGTATGTGAATCCATAAAAAGTCGTCCTGCTATTACTCACACCAATGTTGCTTGATTTTTGTAATTGGTGGATTTTTAAGCATCATGAGTTGACATGAGCATTCTGCCAGATGAATTAGTGAATTAGAGTATATTGCATATCTAAAAAACAAAACCCTCATTCAGTTATCACTAATTCTGCACTTTTCAGGAAACTAGAGAGCCAAAATTTGTAACATGGGATTTTTATGCAATAAATTAATAAGTTACATACTGACTAAGTTGTATTGAATAATTGAATTGTTACATAATATTATTGTAATTGAATTGTTACATTTCAATATTTTGTAGTTATCTCGATAATTAAGGGTAGTTAGCCTAATTGACAATAATAGTATTTAACATGTCTTTACCAAGATAGGAGCCTAAAATTTGGAATTTTGTCCTTCATGAAATAAATAAATAAAATAAAAATTATCGGGTTAATTAGACTAATTGACAGTAATGTTTAATACTAAGTTTATACAACGCTTGAAGTCTCAATTCTGGATCACGTGCTCTTTACCAAAGTAATAAAAATTCTAAAATTAAATAAAATAAATAAGTTTATAGGAATACCTCACTACCTTTCTGCATAGAAAGAAGTCTCAAAATTGGACCACGTATTCCTTATCAGATTTAAATAAAGATAATCTATGGGACATTGAAAACAATTTTAGATAATAACAAAAATATTAATTCAAAACATTCAAATACATTCAGATATTTTTAATTATCGGCGTGATTAGCCTATTAACAGAAATGCTGACTAACTCATTAAAGTTTGAGGCACGTGGAGACCGACCAGCTAATTGCCGAAATTGGCTAGTATAAGAAAACGAAATAAGGATCTCGTGAGAGAAAAATAAGGTTTGTATAAAATATGATAAAAAATCAATATTAAAATAAAAATAAAAAAATAAATAATAATAAATAGAAAATAAATTTAAAAAATTCAAATAAAAGCAGATATTTGATATAACTTCCTAATCATTTAAAATTTCAAAACAAAATTTACAATAAGTTCACAATCAGTACGTAAAAGTTACATTTCGTAGTTGCATTTCAGCGGGCTACAGATCGACAAGTTTAAAATCTTATAATTCTCAAAATAAACGTTTAATCTATTTTTATTTTTTTCGATTTCGTTTACTTTCTTGTATTTTTTTCTACATTACCTTCGTAATTTCAAATTTGTATGAGTTGTAGATTTTGTGCAGCAAAATAATATGTATTGTAAAGAAAAAAAAAGAAGAATATACCAGGAAAATGCTAGAAATTGCAATTACCTTCAAACAAAATTGGGATTGTGAAAAAAGCAGCTGGCCATGTGAAAAAAAAGAGTAAATGTTAAGTAGAGCTGCAAATATTCTAATACAAAGAAACAATATTGGTATTGAATAGCTACGGAGAGTACACATTGAGATAGAACTGAAGAGAAATACTATTTTATTAAATAGAAGTGTAAAATAATGATGGAACGAAGAAAAATGTGGTGCAAAACTAAAATCTTATTAGACAGAATCTAAAAATAGATTTCTAAAGTTCTCATTAATATTGTTGTCGTGGTTTCCAATGCCATTTGCCAATACCACCAAGCCTGCTTGGTGAAACAAATCGAATTTAAGGCAGAGGCTGCATTTCTTCTTTCTCAGTGGCACCATCAAAAGCCACACAAACGGCACAGCCCGTTTAAAAGGGCGGACCCATTCATAAATCCATTTATTCATCCTTAGATCATAATTTTGACCTGAACCAGAGAACGATCAATCTCCGATTCAGTACCCCTAAAGACATTGATTTCTTCTTGGAACATGGAGGACTTTGTGATTTAACAGATTTAATATGCACCAATCACCATTTACTACATTTCGGCACGACCTCTTAGACATGGGCCCTACACCCTACCATCCAGGCTATCCCGGCCCAATTTTTTTTATTAATATTAATGTTTTAAGTACATAATATCCGTAAATATCACCTTTTATGATTTTTTCAAAGATTTTTCGTAATGGTAATTAAGAAACAGAGTAAAAGCATTAAAATTTCTAGCACCTTTTTATTTTTATTTTTTGGGGTATATACAGATTTAAGCATACCCTATAACAATTCAAAATTGTTTAAAACACGACAATTCATCTGCACCACGGTATGCGAGCGCAACCGAAATGGATTGACGATGAAAACGAAACGATGAATTGATAATTTTAGTATGATGAGCAACCCAGAAACGAGTGGTATTACAAGGACACCTTTGTCATCGCTATAACAGAGACACAGACAAGTAAGTGGCCGAAATATCTATCGCTTATGTAACCATTTCTTTGACGTTGACAGTTTGTTTTTTTTTTTTTTTCAATCTCGTGTAAATATGTAAATAGTTACAAATATTTTCTCTTTTATTTTCTATTTTATTTTACCAGCGTAAATATTAACATTATTCTGACCTCTGTAAATATTATTATATTCTAATCTAGTTTAATCTCAATTAAGCTTTAATTCCTATCGATTTCATCATATGTTCAACAGACTAGTTTCCTTCGCATGACTTAACTATTTCGTGCTTGGCAACCCTTTTGCCCCCAATTCTACACCCACTTAACACCCATTATATGTCTCAAAAATCGACGAATCAGTTAGTGCCGCTTCGTGGCAACTCACTGAGATTTGAGTTAGGCTCAAATGTTCTTTCGTAATTGATAGAAGAGATTTTTGGCATAAATGTTCAGATACGGGGGGAAGAGCCCTAGGTATCCCATTACTCCAGAAAATTGTTACCGGAAATGAAAAACTATAAACATGTAATAAAAAAATCAATTTGTTATTTTAAAAAATTTTTAAACGGAAGCTAAATTCTGATAATGAAAAGATTAAATAAATATATATATGGGTGATTCTCACGAAACATGACAATCGGACCAAAAAATTTCTTCAAATTTAAAATCTTCAAAATAACCTAAATTTTTTTTGTATACTTCTTTAGTTGCACTTATTAATACCTTAGAGCAGTGATTCTCAACCACTGTGCCGCAAAATTCTTAAAGTGTGCCACCAAATTTTAGAAATGTATATGGTAAAAATTATAATGCTTTTTTTATCACGAGTAGAGTCCCAAAGAATTTTAATAAAACTATTCATAAAATTGTTATTGACAACATTAGAGGAGAGAATTATTCATTATTTCCATTATTTATTTATTCATTATTTATTTATTCATTATTATTAGAGGAGAGAATTATTCATTTATATTATAATTATTCATTATTCATTATTATTAGATATAAAAAAAATTTGATTGGGTTCGTAATCCATTTGTGATAACGAATACTTCTGTATTTAAATTAACTTTGAATGAAGAGGAAGTACTAATTTCGCTTTCTAACAATCGAGATTTAATTTTAAAATATTCGGAAGAATCAATTAATTCATTTTGGATTAACATTATATGCGATTATCCCATGAGAGCCAAAAAAGCTTTAAAAATATTATTATAATTTTCTACGTGTTATTTGTGTGAATTCGGATTTTCAGTATTCGTGTGAACACGAAAAACATAAAAACGAAAATATTATCGAGATTGTTAAATGTAGAAGACAATATGAGAGTAGCATAGTCATTTTTACGACCCAATATAAATGAAATTATCAAAAAACATGAAGCTCAAATTTCGCATTAAAAGTATTCTTATTATTCATTTGTAATTAATCCCTTAATAAACGTACTGTTGTTTTTGTAGTGCATATTATATTATTTTATTTTACATTCCAAATTATTACATTCCAAATTATTATTTTACATTCCAAATTATTATTATATTACACAGTGTATTATAGGTAAGTAAACAACTTATAACCTTATATTTTTCTTTATGTGCCGCCAAAATTTGGGATCGTTAAAAGTGTGCCGCGACAAAAAAAAGGTTGAGAATCACCGCCTTAGAGACAGCAGTGTATTTATTGACATTTGCTCGAGAAAAAAATAATAAAATAGAAATTCACCAAATCTTGAATGCCAGGAAAATGACATATTAGCTAATAAATTTGAAAAAACAGTCATTTTAAGCTATTAGTAAGTAACAAAACCTAGGCCTTTATGTTAGGTGGACCATGAATTGCCTAAACTAATTATTTTATCCACTGTAGAAAGAATCAAAAATGTTTTTGTTGCTGATATGTACAGAATAAAATTGTGAGTAGTAATTAATCATTAAATAAAAAAAAAAATTTGATTACATTGAGTCATATACTAATCTTACATAAACTTGATATTAGGTTAATATTTGCTTTATACATTAAACTGTTTAAAAAAATTTCTGATAACTGTTTCAATGTCATGTCATTCATAAACCAGGAAAATGACAGCCAGGATAATGACAAATTTGCCATTTTATAGCATATAACTTTACTTTAATTTAATATTTTGGCCTATGACGGTTATATTCTGTAGAAAATAACAGGATTTCTTAAAATAACTCAGATAAATTTATGTAGTTTATGTTATTTATGATTTCAAGAAGCCAGGAAAATGACAACATGAAAACCTACTCACCTTGAAAAAATTTTTGAAATAGATTTTGGACCAGAAAATTGGTTCTTTATTCATGTAACAAGACATGTTCATATAGGAGGGTATCTAATCAATCTATTAACATAAGATATTGATTGCTGGTTCTAACTATTTTGGTTATAAACCACTAAATAAAAGTAGCCAGGAAAATTACAGATTTTCTTGGGACAAACAAATTATTGACAGCAAAAATTATTTTAAACGAAGTTTTTGTAAATAATACCCTCTGCGTATATTCTAGAAATGCTTACAACGGTTGAGATAAAAAAAAATTAGATATTGAAAAATTTATGGGAAGTTTTGAAGCTAGTTATTATTGGAAACATTGTTTGGGACATACCAGGAAAATGACATTTTGAAGTTCAATTAAATTTTTTAACTATACAAAACAGTCATTGCTAGTGCAAAGTTATTTTAAAATTTTAACAGCGATGCTATTTATTAATTTTTTTAAAAAAAAAGTTCTTTTAGTATAATAGTATTAGATCTTGGAGCAAGGGACAGTGAATTGTCTTATTTCGTGAGAATCACCCGTATATCGATTGGATAGGCTTCTTTGTGATACCTATCACTTCTGCAGACGGCATAAACTAATTTATTTTAGGTAATTAAAAATAATGGCTTCAGGTTGTGTACCAAATTCAAGGCTAGATAAACAACCATTGTTCTTTCGGGAACTGTATCTAATCATGTTGCATAGACATAGTTCTATTGTTTAGTTATCACATGTTTGTGTTGAGGTATGATTCCCAGATGTTATCAGCATGAATTCATGAGATAATTTTCATTTATTTATTATTATTTATTTCATCAGATTGTTTCTAGATACTTTTAATTGCAAACGTTTCAAGTAAAACCTCAATTATTATATAAAAAGAAAACATGCTGTGAATAAACCGATTTAAACTTGTTGCTTTTGTAGTTCTTTTTTAATTAATTTAAAACATTATTAATTAAATGTATAGGACTGATGTATAGGACTATATTCTGAAATGAATGTTTCATGATAAGCTTTTAACAACGAAATTTCTTAAAAATGGATGAGATCTTGTCAGTAGCTTTTAGTTAAGCTTTATCAGAGATGTCGAGTTAAGATTTAGTTAAGCTTAATCAGAGTTAAGATTTAGTTAAGATTAAGTTAAGCTTAATCAGAGATGAGATTTTTGCTGCGGACAGCGGATAGATATTTTTGAGTGGTAGTCTTTTAATGTATGATTCTTGGTTTAGTAAATTCGATTTATCGGGTTTTTACTCACAACTATTTCTAAATAAATTAAAAGCTTATCTCATGCACCAATTTGTTACAGTTACGTCGGTGCCTCTCCAACCGAGCCGTATTGTTCAAAGCGTGGAGGTAGCGGGTTTGAATCCCGCTATTACCCAAGATTTATTTTCGTGCTGTACTCTGAATTGTGCTGTCTGTCCTTTTAATTGACAAAGGTTTATAAACCTAAATTGCGCACACAAGCTTGCAAATTTATGTAATTTTAATAAACAATACAGTTACGTCGAGGTCTCTCTGGTCGAGTGGTATCACTCGCCAAATCTGGAGCGAAGCGAGGAAGTGACAAGTTCGAATTCCACTGATACCCTGGACGTATTCTTTGTGATGTCCTTCTACTTGACGAAGGTTTATAAGCCTAAATTCAGCGAACAAGCCCTGGAATATAATTACAGTATTAGACATCAATAGATATTGTTAATTCGCGTAAAAGTAATTAAATTTCTAGCTCAGTATATTTAGAAAAGAACACCATCTGCCTTTATTTACAAAACGACTACACAAAAAGTGTTGCCATGCAGAGACAACTAAGTTCTTTTATTTAATCTCGTATCACCGTGCAACATCCTCCCCGCCCTGGTCGACCTCCAGGGGGATGACCAGCTGCACGGGACGGGAAATTGTCCCTCCATTTACTCGCAGTATGCATGTACGGGCTTTGTTGTCACGGCCTAAGATCACTGACTCGATGCGCGCCTTCCTCCAAGTGTGCCGAGGTCTGACGTCTTCCTGCAACAGAACCACATCTCCGACCCGGATTTCAGTTTTTTTTTGGTGGATTCTTCACATGGTGAAATGTTCTCAAACCCCTCAAATACTCCTTCTGCCATCTTTTCCAAAAGGAGTCCATTAAATGTTGACTACTTCTCCATATGCGTGTTAAATCAGAGTCTGAACTCGATGGGCCAGATGGGATAGTTGTGAGTCGTTTTCCTATCAGAAAGTGAGAGGGTGTCAGTGCTTCGTCCGGATCGTCCGTAATACCATATTCATGGACAATTGGTCTGCTGTTCACGGCGGCTTCGATATCGCATAGAACCGTGACCAGACCGGTAGTGTCTAGGTAAGCTTTACCAAGGGTCTTCCGCAGACACTGTTTGATAGTACCAATCATTCTCTCCCAAAATCCTCCCCACCAAGCCGCTCGTGAGGCGATAAATTTCCATTTCATGTTGTGATGAGCATAAAACTGGTGTACCTTGCAAGAGGATATGATGTCCCACAAGGACCTCAACTCCTTGTCTGCAGCGCCGAATGTTGTGGCGTTATCTGTGTACACAGTATGAGGAAGGGAACGTCGAGATACGAACCGTTGTAGTGCAAGTAAGAAAACATCAGTGCTTAAATTAGACACTACTTCCAAGTGGTTGGCTCGAGTTACAGCACACGTAAATATGACTATGTAGGCCTTCGTAACCAATTTTTCGTTTTTAACATAGAGGGGCCCGGCAAGGTCAATTCCAGTTGTTTCAAATGTGGTCGACTTTTGAATTCTTTCAGCAGGTAATGGAGCTTCTATTTGTTCACCACGCTTTTGCTTCAGTATCTTGCAAGGAAGGCAAGTGTGTATGACCTTTTTTAATAGCTTGTCTTGCTTTTATTATCCACCATTTAGAACGAAGCTGAGAAAGCACAATCCTAACTCCTAGATGGTGCATTTTTAAGTGTGTGTGGCGTATGAGCAGACTTGTAAAAGGATGAGAGCCTTCCAATAAGATGGGGTGTTTTTCCGATTCTGATAAGTCAGAAAATTGCAGTCGGCCTCCAAGACGTATTAAGTTGTTGTCAAAAAGTCGGTTAAATTTTTCTATTTTTGAGTTCTTTGGAAGTGACTTTGATTTCGACAAGGCTTCGTATTCTAAAGGAAATGATTCCTTCTGAACGGTTTGTATCCAATAGTTGCAAGCTTGATTCAGTTCCGTGGCATTCAATTCACCAACCATCTTCTCTTGTGTTTTGCAGTTGTGAATAAAGCGAAAAACCCAAGATGTCACGCGTAACAATTTAAAGTAAGAGCTGTAGTTTCCAGCATTGATAATTGGCAGAGTAGAGACAGTGTGAAGAGTCTGCACTTTCTTCTTCTTTAATTCTAAGTTGTGAGTGTAATCTTCATAAGTGTTATTAGAATCAGGCCAGTTTTCAGGTTTGATTAACCACTTAGGATCACGCCACCATACTTCTAGATGTCTTAGTGTTGATGGTGAAGTACCTCTTGATAATATATCAGCAGGATTGTCCTTTCCAGGGCAATGTCTCCATTGGGAAGGATTAGTAAGAGAAACAATTTCTGTTACTCGATTGCAAATAAATGTCTTCCATTTATTTCGGTCACTGCGAATCCAACCCAAAGCTACTTGGGAATCACTCCACAATGTTGCATTGGACATAGGAATATTAGTCTCAGCACAGAAGTATTTTGTTTTATAACCGTCGTTGAACAGCCGACCCAACTTAATGGGTTTACGGCTACTAATGTTCAACTCCGTAGCCTTGTAATTTTGAACCCAATCCAGAAGACAAGGGAACTCCTGGATCGAGTATTGGGAGAAATTTGGCTTCGTGGAGGACTTTTTGATGGAGCTAACCCGCATTTGCGTTACATGGAGAGGAAGACCACGAGAACCTCCCACGGTTAGCCTGGCGGCAAGGGGAATCTAACCCATGATCCGTCTACCACTGAGGATATTTCACGTCAGCACTGTGGTCAGTGCAAGCCGGATGCGGAATTCGTATCGACTGGGATTCGAACCCGGTTCGCCTCATTGGAAGGCGAACGCTCTATCCCCTGAGCCATCGCGGCTCGCACAGAAGTATTTTATTTTATTTTATAACCGTCGTTGAACAGCCGACCCAATTTCATGGGTTTACGACTACTAATGTTCAACTCCGTAGCCTTGTAATTTTGAACCAATCCAGAAGACAAGGAAACTCCTGGATCAGTACCCCCAGAGGTATTGATTTGTTATGGGAACATGGAGGACTTTGAGACTCGACAGATTTAACGTGCATCAGTCACCATTTACTACACGGGGAGTCTTCGGCCGGCAAGGATCGAACCCACGACCTCTTGGATATGGGCCCAGCGCCCTACCGACCAGGCTCTCCCGGCCCCCACACAGAAGTATTGCAGCAATCGAGCTCCCATCAGAGCCCCTAGCAGTTCCAAACGGGGCAAGGTGACTTTCTTGATAGGTGCAAGTCTGTTGCGACTGCACACTAAATGCACGTTTGCTTGATCATCTTGAGAACTAACTATGTATAGAACTGCTCCATAGGCTCGTTCAGATGCGTCGCAAAACACATGAATAGTAAAAGGAACGTGTGATGAAACGCCTATAAATCGAGGAATTTGAAAGGAGCTAGCGTCATCAAGTTCTCCGACAGCAGCATTCCATGAAGTTGCCAAGTTACAGGGGAGTATTTCATCCCATTTTATTCCTAGAATCCATGTATCTTGAAATAGAATTTTTCCAAAGATAACAAATGGAGAAAATAGTCCTAAAGGATCGTAGAAGCTAGCAATACAGTGGAGTAGCCATCTCTTTGTAAGTGGTTTGTCTTGAACAGAGCAGAGAGAGGTTTCGAAAGTATTTCCTAGAGTGTCAGTTTCTGTATTCCACTGTATGCCTAAAACTTTAACAGTTGTTTTGAATCCTTCATCTTGATCTCTTAATTGGCTCTGAAGCATTGTCGAGTTTGTAGCCCATTTCTCTATTGGAATTGACTTTGCCGGGCCCCTCTATGTTAAAAACGAAAAATTGGTTACGAAGGCCTACATAGTCATATTTACGTGTGCTGTAACTCGAGCCATCCACTTGGAAGTAGTGTCTAATTTAAGCACTGATGTTTTCTTACTTGCACTACAACGGTTCAAATCTCCAACGTCACCGATGAGTTGCGTACTGGTGTTAGATTTTCCAGAAAGTCCAAATGTGCTTGGATAATTCTATTTTTGTCCCCATATCTATCCATTAGGAGCTTTTTACTGGTTTCATATGTGGCAGCAACAATACTGATACCATCAACTAAGCGTCTAGGTTCGTCTTGCAAATAACCTCTTAAGAACACATGTTTGTCAATAGTTGAAAGGTTTGGATTGGAGTCGACAGAAGACTGGAATTGTCCCCAAAAACTTTGCCAATTTTCAATTTCACCGCCAAATGGTTCTAATTTAATCGTCGGTATTTCACTGTGTACGTTGAACTAACGGGTGTTATCTGACCAGCAAGTAATGGATTAGTAACCGAATTAGTCGCCAAATTGACATTTTCATTGCCCAAATTAAGATTATAGCTGGCGTTAATAGTTGGCGTTAATTTATTTTGGATGTTTTTTCGGGCTTTAAAAATTGCGCGCTCAGCATTTTCTGTATAAGTTTCACATTGGGTAACGTCATTTTCATATTCGTCATCCGTAAGAAGAACATGGATTTCATTATCAACCGTTTTCATTTCATTTAAGATAGTTATTAAACGACTTACCGCATATTCCATATCGTCATTCGAAGTTACTTCTGTTATGTTGTTGATCTCAGTTGAGAAACGAGTTATGTTACCTCGAATAGTTCTTCGTTTCCGCTTCAATTGCGACACTTTTTCTTCTTTCGTCGCCATTTTTCTGGTAGAGATCACAGTTCGCAATAGTAAAAGTTTCGTAAAAATAACTTGTAATAGAAAACTTTGTAATAGTAAAAATAACTTGCCAGTATTTTGTCGTAGTTCTAAGTCGCTGATTCGTATGAGTATTTCGGCACCAGATGTTAATTCGCGTAAAAAGAATTAAATTTCTAGCTCAGTATATTTAGAAAAGAACACCATCTGCCTTTATTTACAAAACGACTACACAAAAAGTGTTGCCATGCAGAGACAACTAAGTTCTTTTATTTAATCTCGTATCGCCGTGCAACAGATATGCCTAGTTTTTTTAAAAATAGTGTTGGTCATAAAGATTATAAAATAAATTTATAAATGCAAGGAATATATAGAAAGCACACATTTTACTACCGCTTTAAATATAGAAATGAAATTTTTCGCCAAATGCGTAAAAGTTGGGAGGTATGAACCCAGCTTTAAATAGTAAGCAAAACAAAAAAGAATATCCTCTCCTATATGAAACATTTTTCAATACGTAATTTATTTACCTCACTGACTATTATGAACACGATAAATGGTCAAAAGGTCATGTTTGACTCAAGTAACCATTTGATAACTGAAGTAAATGGAATTAGTTAGGGAACCTTTTAAAGTATGGGTAAAAATTTATGAAGATTTACTTTTAATTCTCTACCACTAAATAAAATCTTTTCAAGTAATCGGAACAAATGACAGCAATTTCCCCCAATGCAATAAGGTTCTAAGTTGAGAGTTGACGTTTCGTCACAAACCGCGTAATTTCGTGACGAAATGATTCTTAAAATTAACAAAATACAGCTTAAGGATTGCTGAATCGCCAATTCTAAGAGTGACGAATGAAACTGATAATTTTTACTTAACTTCTGAATTAAAATAATTAATTTAGAATAATTTGGTACCTTAACTACAGATTAATAAATAAAACATATTTAATTAGTCCCAATGCTGTTTGTAAATTTTGACAAACTACAAAAACACATTTGTCTAATAACTAAATAATTCTAAGAAACTGAAGCACTAAAATATTACCTGTTTAAAAATTTAAAAAATATACAAATTGTAAATAATAGTCGACATGTTTCAAGCTCTAAAAAATAGCTCAGTAATGAAAATGGACTCCTATGTTTGAGATTGGGAAACATGCCGACTGCTATTTAAGTATTTCAGAAGCGAATGAAATTTTTCATCAGGAACATTTGGCTATTATTACAATTCTTTGAATTAGAGCCGTGATGGCTCAGGGATAGAACATTCGCCTTCCAATTAGGTCAACCGGGTTCAAATCCCAGCGAATGCTGATTGATACGAATTCCACACTCGGCTTGCATCGACCAAATTGCAGAAGTAAAATATCCTCCCTAATAGACGGATCATGGGTTACAATCTTGTTGCTGTCGGACCAACAGTGGGAGGTTTTGATGGTTTTCAGCCCCATATAACGCAAGTGCGGATTTTTTCCATCAAAAGATGCTCCACGAAGGTAAAATTACGAGGCTAGGGAGTTAAACATTTTTAGTCGTAAACCCAAAAAATTGGGTCGGCTCTTCAACGACGGTTCTAAAATTCTTGGAATTGAGCCGCGGTGGCTCAGGTGATAGACCATTCGCTTTCCAATGAGGTGAACCTGGTTTGAATCCCAGCAGTTGCTGGTCTATACGAATCCGCATAAGGCTTGCACCGACCACAGTGCTGACGTGAAATATCCTCAGTGGTGGATGGGTCCTGGTTCGTGTCCCTTTGCCGTCAGGCTAAACGTGGGTGGTGCTCGTAGTCTTCCTCTTCATGTAACTCAAATGCGGTTTATTTCCATCAAAAAGTCCACTACAAAGGCAAAATTTCCTTCTTTACTTGATCCAGGGTTTCCCTTGTCATCTGGATTGGTCTCAAAATTACAAAGCAAAGCAACGGAGTTGAATAAATATTAGTAGTCGTAAAACCGGGTAGGCTGTTCAACGGCAATAATAAAATTCTTGAAATTAAATTGCATTTTTGAATCAGTTCATTAAGCACCAAATCGCCCGCTTTAAAATCCATTATTTCTTATTTTTTTTCAAACCAATGAAGTCTGAAAAGTAACATAGTATTTCGATAAAACAAAAAGTTACGAGAAATAAAGTCCTCCAAATTCAAGCTCAAATACGAGACAACACAGAGACAAGGATAAACAAGTGTCTTCCACATTACGACTTTTGCAAAATTTAAATAATAAATTGGTTAAAAAGACTACAAATTATCCAATTTATTTAAGTACAAGTATCTTATCACCTTTTCATAAAGGTGCGTTTTACATCAATACAAAAATGTTAATCTCCACCTCTTCAGCAAGAAATGGATTAAAATTCAAATCCCCTGACTTTGGAACTGGACAAATTTATTTGTAATTGTTAAAATATTCTTGTATTTAAAAATTCTACCATTTTGATATTACTACCACTTTTTCTCCAGCTGCGTATGAGCACAGGATGTTTCTTTATCACCCACAAATAGACTGCTACAAAAATAGCTTGGTTACCAGATTTAACTTTTTTACTCAGATTATAGTGACCCTAAGAACACATATATGGCAAAATCAACATAATAATCAACATAAATGATATTACTTCAAGTATTTCGGATGATTTTTTATTGTTGTTTTCCGAATTATATAGATTCAGAAATATATACTATTCTAAAACTATCACAGTTCTGCATGTTCTGAAACTACATTTGTTCATTGGAATAAAGAAAACAAGGTTGACTTCAACTTAACTTGTAATGAGTTGAAGACAAAAAATGGATTTTACCGTAATACACACATCTGTAACACAGTATAGAAGATATCGGTTGCAAGTTTGTTGATAATAGAGAGGTAAAAATTATTGAGAAATCTCTTCAAATGTTGCGCGCCTTCTGTTTCTCTAAGATTTACTAATATCGTTTATTCAAGTTCTTCTGCTCTTTCGCTCTAGAAATTTTGTCCCTTATTTGCTACTAAAAAAATGGCGTCCGAGTTTGCCAATGATTATGATAAAACTAAATACCAGATATTTACAGGCTCCCGCTAGAGGGCGTACTCAAGCGTTGCAATCGCGAATCCTTCAGAAAGTAAAATCGTCCATCTTTTATTAATTTTTATTCCAACATTTTTTTTTTTTCTTTAGTAACATTAATTTTAGAAATCCTCATTTTTATAGTGAATCCTATTTATTGTTTCATTACTTAAAACTTTTCTAAAAACATTTTTTTAATAACTTTTCTTTTTATTTCCGGGGGGGAATGAAATTAGAGCCCAAACAACGACTGTTTACATAGAGGGCGTGATTATATAATAAGGGCGTGAGAGCATGCTTGCTTTTAGAAGGTTAATACCTTCTAGAAGCAATCATGCTCTCATGACAATCCATTTTAGAGTTACGGATCTAGTTCAGCCTTTGGCAGGGTTGCCACGGGTGACTAAAAATGCAAAAAGTGCTGATTAATAAAATCCAATATTTTATTTAGAAAAATTTAAATTAGCTACTTCTTACATTTTTTTACTTTACTATTGACGGTTAGTAAAACAAAATGTTAATATACGATTAATTTAGTCATAGAGGTATATATGATCGAATAATTATGGGGATAATAATTTTTTTTAAAAAAAGAAGTGAGTTCTACCCAGGAATGAAAACGAGACGGAAAAGAGGAAAGGCTGGTAGCAAAACCATTACAGTTATGACTAGTTTTCGGGAGGAGTTAACTTTTTATTTTTAAAACTATTCAACAATATCTACTTTATCCTTGGGAAATAAGCAGTTTTATAAACTATAGCAGTTTTTAAGCAGTTAGAGACTAAATTTATAAAAGAAATCTCAAAAGTTACAGATATTTTATTTTTCTCGAAAAAAATGCTATGAAATGTCTTTCGTACCAGTTTTTGCACTTTTCCGTCGTGCAATAGAAGGGCTTTCAGCCATGGTTCTACCACTTTTTACATAAATAGTGGACTGTGGTGTTCCTTCTTCGGGAAGTAGACTGAGTCTACTTCCCGAATACAATATTAAGAGAGTCTGACTCTCTTAATAATGTATTTTTCAGCACGTGCAATAACTTGTTTAGTACTGGAAATGCAGAAAATTGTAATACATATAAAAAAAAATTTAAAAAAAAACAGGTAATATAACATATTTAATATACCGTTTACCTCTCTTACTCATATGTGGTAGTTATCTTGGCATCAGCCCCGGTAGGGGCTCTAACTAATTCATCTAAGTGGGAATGTATAATAAATCGCCGAAGCGCGATTAAATGGGGAAATATAGCTTACCATTTTCAGAAAACAAGGTGATCACAATAAGTAAAATTTTAAAACTGGTAGAAAGATGTCGAGAGGAAATAATCGAAATTACTTGAATAATTGCGCTGAAACTAGCCATCAGAATTTTTAAACCATATAAATGTTTAAAATTGAATTTTTTGAATTAATTGTATTGCATATTGAATTAAATGTATTGCATATTCTGTAACAGCTAACTTCTTTTCCCAAACAAATTAAAGGATACCCATTTCCTGAAGGGGGGAGAACAGTTCTTTTAAACACTAAACCGTTCAAAAGTTATGAAAATGAGTCTTTTTTTTTTTTTTTTTTTTTTTGCATGTTCTTAAAAATAGTGATTTCAAATTACAAAGTTCAAAAAATTTATGAAGTAAAGACATAATTTTTCATCAGAAATACGCTTCGATATCTGATTTAACTTAAAATAGAGTCTGCACTGATTAATTAGCATGTAAGGTTAAGGTTCTCGTTATATTAAGATTTTTGTTCTATTTGGGAAAATTTATCGAGATTTCAAAAATTTTTATATGTGAATTTTACATTCATTTAATGCAAAAAAATTATAATTAAACAAATATTATTTAAAATTAGAAAGAAGTCAAGAAAAACAAATTTGGAATTATTTGTTTAATTTACCAATTTTTCAAAAAATCTAATATTATCATATTTTATTCATGCTGGGGCATGTTTTAAATGTTGAAGAGATTTATTTAAAGCAGTTGCTCCACTGGACTGCTACTACTATGGCATAACTAGACTTAGACTAAAATTTATATTAATGACGTGAGATAAAGTGGAAATTGCTCACCTTGAAAGGTCGGAAAAGACCGGAATTCCATATCTTGAACGGGGATATTTCCGTATCGTAATCTGTTTCGCCAGCTAAAATCGCCAAGGTGCCATCGTGATGTGTTTTTCTCTTCTCTTTGGCCCCTCCCCAGAAGACGCCAAGACTTAACGGTTTTTCTGCCACTGATTATGATACGGAAAAATCTCCCCTCTTGAACCTCCCTCACACCCTCTCCTTCTCTGCTTAGTTATATGGGAAAATGTGTTGATATTTTCCTTGATCGCTTTCGTTAAGAACTATACTTAATGCAGTTATGAGTTCCATATAGTTCCCTAACTTAAATTTTAATCTGTTTGAAATAAAAGACGAAATTAACGTACTTCCTTCTCCTATGATTGTCCATACGCCATGGATGAAGAAATACGAAGTGTTGTCAAAGTTAGAGAGCTCTTCTCTATACTACCTATAGACAACTTCGATCGCAGATATCGTTTCCTTTTTCATTATTAAATTCATCGTAAATCTACAACTTATTTGTTACGGTAGTAACTCCTACTTTTCTACAGCGGCAGAAAAACAACTTCGAAATAATGAATGTTTATGAGATATCGTGATCGAGTTCTGTGCGTGTATTGAAACTCATTTTTCGTAGTCGTGCGTGACACTTATTTCCTACCAGTTGCTGTCACGATTTTCTTACGTAAACGCAACTTTTCTATGTACAGCTTTAAGCAAATTTTATGTTCCTCTACGTCACAAATGAAGACGAACATTTACAAATGATGTTGAAGGGTTCATACATCACCTCCTACATCAGAAAGCCTCCTCATGGTTTTTTATAAGTAGTCTGCGCAGACTATTTAAAACGTGAACCAGTTGTGCGCATGAAACTCAAACACCTACTACAATCGCCAAGGTGCCACCGTGATGTGTTTTTCTTTTCCCTCTGGCCCCTGCCCGGAAGACGCCAAGACTTGACGGTTTTTCTTCCACCGAATATGACGCGGAAAAATCTCCCCTCTTGAACCTCCCTCACGCCATTTCCTTCTCTGCTTAGTTGTATGGGAAAATGCGATGATATTTTTCCTTTCCATAATATTTTTAGCATTTATTTGACAAAATATTTTCTCAAAATTCCTCGACGCTTTCTTTAAGAACTATGCTTAATGCAGTTATGAGTTCCATATAGTTCCCTAACTTAAGTTTTAATCTGTTTGAAATAAAAGACGAACTTAACGCTCTTCCTTCTCCTATGATTGTTCACACGCCATGGATGAATAAATTCGAAGTGTTGCCAAAGGTAGAGTGTTCTTCTCTGTACTACCTAAAGACAACTTCGATCGCAGATATCGTTTCCTTTTTTATTATTAAATTCATCGTAAATATACAACTTATTTGTTACGGTCGTAACGCCTACTTTACTACAGCGGTAAGAAGGAAAAGCAATTTCGAAAAGATAGATGTTTATCAGATATCGTAATCGAAACTTCTGTGAGTGTATTGTAACGCATTTTTTGTAGTCGTGCGTGACACTTATTTCCTATCAGTTGGTGTCACAATTTTCTTACGCGAACGCAACTTTTCTATGTACAGCCTTAAGCAAATTTTATGTTCCTCTATGTCACAAATGACGACGAACATTTACAAATGATGTTGAAGGGTTCATGCATCACCTCCCACATCAGAAAGCCTCCTCACGGTTTTTTATGAGTAGTCTGCGCAAAATATTTAAAAATTGAAGCAGTTGAAACCAAATTCTATTTTAAAAGTATTTCAGAGAAAGTTATCATATATATTTGAGCATTGAATCTGTGGTGGTTGAGAAGTAAATAAGACAAACTAATCATATTCATAAATAATTAAAAAAAATTAACATATATTTGCTTCCACTTTCTTATTTTTCTAGATTTTGTATTAAAGGACTCTTTCGTAGTGGCCGTATTTTTGCTACAATTTTCTTATTTTTGCTGTATTTTGTATTAAATGGCTCTTTCGTAGTGGCCGTATTTTTGGTACTACTTTCTTTTTGTTACTAGATTTTACATTAAATGGCTCTTTCGTAGTGGCCGTATTTTTTCTACCACTTTCTTATTTTTACTACATTTTGTATTATTTGGCTCATTTGTAGTGATCTAATCGCACCTGCGAAGCTCGTGGGGGAGGCAAGGCAGTCTACTTCAAAAACCTCTTCTCTCTCTTAAAATTTGTTTGTTTAGTCTCGCTACTTTATTTTAATTTTCTCTCAGTAAATGTTACTGAACCCCAACTAACTCAGGCAATCTAACTTCCATGTCACCAGAGTGAAAGTGTAAAGCGTTTTGCTTGCGTCACTTACTAAGCGGAGCTTGAAAGGTGTGCTATAAAAAAAAATTTGTAAGTTTATTGAATTTCTTCATTATCAATTTCATTTTTTCTTAAGGTTGGCGAGGACGGCGACAATTCATCTCGGCTTAAAATTTTTGCTAGATAGCTCGGGATCGTAAGTTAGGATCCTCTCACTTTATATCGTGGCGGACTTCATCGTTATATTAATTCACAATGGCGGTTTTCCGGTTAAAAAAAAAACAATTACTAACCATGGAGAGGCATTCGACGTTGTAAGCGAAAATACAAACATAAGATAGAGTTGTATGAATGTAACAAAAAAATTGTTCCACCGTGTAATTATTTACTGATGCTCTTTGCAATTTAATAGAGATTAGTAGGCGTTACGTTTCATCGTATGATTATTCAGTATTCTGAGAAAGTAAGCGTTACGTTTCGTGGTAAAAAAAAAAACTCTTTGACATGAAGTCACTATTTTTCATTTATAAAAAATGTACAAAAGTTCTTAATTAAAAAATATATATAAATTAATACTTTCTCAATTTTCGGATGACGATTAGGGGCCAATTTTGAAATTTGATTCGATGTAAGAAAAGGGCGTAACTACATATGGAAGTGTGAATGTTAAAAATGTCAATATCTTTTTAATGTATGAGCCTATATTCTTTATTTTATGTGTCATTACCCAAAAGAGTGAAGACTATGTTATTAAACCATTAAAACCACTGAAAATATTTGTATACGTTTTTACAAAATGGAGCAAATTGACATCTCTGGGAATAGTAGATAAGTGTAAAGGATAGTGATTCACTGTAAATGTATTAAATATATGGAATCCATATGAAGTTTGTTTAGATCTTTCATTGAAATCATCTAGAGTTCATCTAGATGATTTCAATGATTCATCTAGAGTTCATTGAAAATAATTTTGATATTTTAACTCTAATCATTTTCCGAAGATAGCATCAGTAGCTTGGTAAATATATTTAAACAATCCCAATAATTTTTTTATTGTTCACAATATTTTCTTTACGGAAGAAATGAATAGAGACTTTCTTATTCTATGTCTATATATTTTTAAACCATTTACGAATAAATGATTTTTTTTTTTAAATATATATATGAACCACTTGTTAAGTGAAGCACCAAAATTCAATTTCTAACCATGTTTTTTTTTTTTTTTTTTAAAGAAAAATTCATTCGAGTGATATACGTACTGCAAAAGTGTCTCCTGTTTTGTTGTAGGTAGGGTGGCTAAGTAAAATGGCGATAATACATTTCAATTTATGTCACGATATTTTAACGTCATATGTTTTTAAATATTCATCCAAAAAACTAAACAAAAAATAATTTTGAAACATATTTCTATTTTTCCGAACGAAATTAGTGTTAAATTTACTATACTCACGAACGAAATAGTTAAGATCGAGTGTAAATATGTAGAAAGAAACATGAATAACCAGAAGAAAACATTTGTATCAGTAAATAATAAAAATATTGGAATAATTTTCTATATTTATTTTGATTTCTAGTACAAATCCATTGTTGTAAAAACTAAAAATACTGAGTTTTCATCAAAAGGCAAGATCTCTTAGATAATTTCAGTAATCTCAAAACAAGTATAATTTATTTTATTTTATTTTATTTTATTTTGAAATATATTTTATTCTGTTCATTAATCCTTCTCAAAAACATCAATCTTCTTTTATGTCGTAAAGAGTATGCGTGAAAATTGAACTGCCTTATTGTCTTTTTAAAATTGAATTGCCATCAATCTGTAACACTTTTGCTTGGGTCAAGTTCTTTAATCGTCCCTGGTTTAGAAACAAAAGTTTAGAAACTTATACATTTATATATCGTTAAAATTATTTCACACGCCGTTTGATACAAGAAAAAATGGGGTGACACAATCTTCGCACCTGAATTAGGTTAAAGCTAATTTATGAAAACATTACTAGTATAAGAAAACAATTTTACCAGTAATTAAAATAAAATAATTTTTTTGTGAATTTCAATTTCTATAACATATTGCAGTGGACTGTATAACACATTTTAGCACTCGGTCATCCTACTCTGTCTGTAGCTACGATGACTGAGTTTCATAGAAAAGGCGAAAATTGTTCAAGAAATTCGTTTGAGTCATCAAATATCTTGATATTGGCATTGACGCCCACCATTCATCCTAGGGATGGGCAAAACTGCTACTTCTCAGTCACTGCTACTGGGACCCAAAAGTAGCAGTGACTGTTATTATTTCGATATATAATTAATCGATATCGTATATCGATTAATCGTTATAATTTATCAGAATTTAATATAGATCAATCGATTAAATATTTTATTAAATAATCGATATGATTAGATTTTTGCAATATTAATCGATATAATTAGGTTTTCGTATCGATGTAATTAGTTTTTAGTAAAATTAATCAATTTTAAATGTAGTTAATAAAAATAATTAATCGTTATACTGAGTAGTCATTTTTATTATAAGTGATGATTTTTATTAACCAATGTATATCATAGTACGCAATATAGTAGGTAGTATGATTTTTATTAACTAATGTATTTCGTAGTACAAACTAAAGTAGTATGAATTTTAATAACCAATATGGGACTTTATTTAATTCTTGTAAAATGTTAAAAATAACATAAAGAAAGCTTCTATCTCAGATAATATATTAATTTAAGACTCATAATTTTTCGCGTTACTAATATTTTCATAATGCTATTACAGTGAAAATCTAATCTTTAAATTTTCGTAGTTGAGTTATCGGCATTTAAAAACGATGAATGCTTACATTTATTCGATATTTAGTTTTAAAGGACACTGATTTTCTTTATTAAATGTACAGTAAAGTGCAAACTTAATCACAAGTAAAATTTTAGAAATGTTGTCAGACAAAAAATTTCACCGTATTCATGAAATTCTTCATAGCTTTTCAACATTTTATGAAAGTTTTTCTTCTTTATAAAAGAAAAGAATGCATAGTGTGAAAACAAAAATACATAAAAAAATTTTTTGTTGTTATGATGAGAAATTTCGTCATTCCATAATTTTGCATTTATTTTATCTTGGGCTGATACACCAGGTTTTGTTGTAATAATCAACAGATGGCGCCACTAAGCATATTTTTTAATTTTGAATGAAGTTTTATATAGTTTTATATGTAATATTATAAAATTCATATCATACATATAAATGGAGATTCTATCTGAAGGTAAGGCGATAGATAAAAAAGTATTTTAAAAATAAAATATTATAAGAAAATAATTTCAATTAATTTTTTCCTTCAAGCTTTGCAAAATATGAATACATTTTTAGGGGGTTACAAATCTGGATGTTTTATAATGTGAAAATTATTTTATTTAAAAAAAAATTTGCAAGGCGTCCAAATTTGAGAGTTAGCTTATATATACAAATATTAGCTTATACATATATATATATTCCATTTTTTTAAAAATACTCTTCTGTATGCGAAGAATTCTTTAAAGAAATCTCGAGCTCATTTTCTTTACTACAAAGTAATAAATTTTACAAAAATAATATTTACGAAAATAAAGGAAAACAATATCAATTTCATAGATAGAGCTAAACAATAAATTTAAATTTCTATTATTTATTTACATAGTTTCATTTATTTTTTCAAGCATTTTTTCTTAAATTGTTTGCTTGTTTAAAACACAAACTTTCATGTAGGTCTTGAAACAGGCAAACCAAGTTTAAAAATATGTTTATATACTTAAAAAACAAACCATGTTTAAATATATAATTCTTCACAAAGAAAAAAATGCTATTGAAGAAATGTCTCAACGCCATCTATCGCCAAAGTTTACGTATACATAATGTGAATAATAATTTTAGTTAAGCAGTGTCGCCATCTATGGTCTATATTTACATTTATATTGGTTAAGCTTAAATTTACTTAGTTGTATTCAAAGCGGTTAGTTTGTTTTTTGATTTGACATTTAGTGATAGCGGTCTTTATGCTCTTCACGATTTTTTACAGTTCTTAAATTAAACAAAAATTAAGATAAAAAGAAAATGTCATTAGTCTTTCCCTCCCTGTTGAATTACAATAATTTAAATGAAAAACAAAATATGTTATGATCAAAATTACGCAGAAATCAACTAACTACGCACAGCTATTGGCAGAATTTTGGAAATTATATATTTATTTTTATTTATTTATTTATTTTGTAATATTCGAGCAAACTTTTTTCCCCAATAAAGTAGACATTTTAGAGTTTCTTGAACCTGACATTTTACCATTTATTTTTAAAAAATCATAAAATAATTTATAAAAAAAATATTGAAATTTAAATTTTATATATACAACTGATAACGACTTGTATTATGTAGCTTGAATAAATTTAATAGAAAATATTTGCCGCAAATTTTGAAAGTTATAAATCTACAAATAAATATTTAAAATTAACACATTCCCGCGGCATCGAACCTGAGACCTCCTACTTTCTAGTGCGGAATTGTATCCACTATACACTTTACTTCTCAGCTGGAAGTTGCTTACAAAAAATTAAAAAGTCAATTTGTGCTCTTAAAAAATAATAGATATTTTTTGAAATCTTTATTCATAAATCATCACTGATATGTAATAACTTGTACTAACTTTTCGATTTAAGGGGGGGGGGAGATAAAATTTTTCATTCTTTTCACATCTTAAGATATAAGTAAAAATGTTTGCAGTGTCTGAAAACCTGATGTAAAAAATCCAAGTCCTTAAACAATATCTGTTTCTTCGAACATATATCATATCAACATATATCGAACATACTTTGCATAATTTTACGTTTTTATATGCTGCATAATTGATATTTATGACAAAAAATTCAGTTCCATTTAAAGAAGAAAAATCAATACAAATTTTTTTTTGTTTTAAATTTCAAGTATGAATATAAACTAAGCTATATATAATATATTCGAATTATATCTTATTTAAATATATAATATTGTATTAAGATTATTTTGAAGATTCATCATTAAAAACAATTTATCCTAATATTAAATTATAAAAATTATCAAATCAAAAACAGAGATCATGGTTTTTTTTTCGTTCTTTTTTTTTTTCAAACTGAAATAGAAATTGGTTGGACTCCATTATGAGATTTGATCAAAAATAACAGCAACATTTGTCACAGTGAAGCAGCTTGAACTTAGCAACGAAAATAATTTCATTTGCAGGTTACGATATGAAGCTGGAGCATCGACAGGTATTATTCACAGGTATTTCAGTATGATTTTTGGAGCAACGACCATACCTGCGACATTTGGAACAGCTAGAGTAGCAGTGATAGTTGTCACAGTGAAAGTAGCAGTGAAATTTTTCACTGTGACAGTAGCAGTGAAATCTGTCACAGTGACAGTAGCAGTGATTTTTCTCACAGTGACAGTAGCAGTGATTTTTGTAACAGTGACAGTAGCAGTGATTTTTGTAACAGTGACAGTAGCAGTGATTTTTGTAACAGTGACAGTAGCAGTGATTTTGTCACTGTGACAACTTTTTGGTTGGAACAGGCTGTCACAGTGACTGCTCCAGTCACTGTGACAAGTCACTGTTCCGTTACTTTTGACCCATCTCTACATCAATGGTGACCCGTACGTGATAAGAACCATCCATCCATCGTCAATATGGATGGATGGTCCACATTTAAACAGTTGATTTGCTTAAAAATATAATGCTGAAGGAAAAAAATCTGGTGAAGTGAATAAAGTCTTCCAGTTAATAAACGAAACGCTATAAGAAAAAAATGAAGAAGAAATTAATGAGCGGAATGCCATTATCAAAAAAAAAAAAAAAATCTGTGTGTAAATATAATGAGCAAAATGAAATAATTAAAAGAGAAAAAAATAGAATTGAATTCTATCACAGATAAATTTCTGGAAGGGGAGCAAAGTGGCGTAACTACCACTATAAATATTAAATACCAATTCATTAGTATATAAGACCAGTGAACTTTTATAATTTTATTTATTAAAATGGAGGGTATAAACGCTTTAAAAAGATTTAGAGCTCCAAATCAGTTGAAGCTCAGCCACGCCATACGCAAACAGAAGACTCTAACAAACGAAAATGGCTGAACTGTCAATCACACCCAAACTTCCAAAATAAAATCAACAGAAGATTTAAGCACACCAAAATATTAGATGTTTAAAATGAAAACTAACAAGGGAAAACTAATAGACGATTGAATTGACACATCGCAAAGCTAAAATGATGGAACAAATACGAAAGGAGAAAGTGACTCTAACATAAAAAAAATCAGCTGAAGACTTAAACGTGTAAATTTAGTCGAAAACACACACAAACTAGAAAGTAAAAGAAAGAAGGATGTTTGAAAGAAGTAATAGATACTGTTCAAAATAAAATTCCATTTTGTTTGCCAGAGAACATACTAGATGGCGCCACTGGATGTAGAACTCTCTCTCTAAGAACAATTTTGTCAGAGCATGTCTGTTACAGGCGATCGAGAGATCATGTTGTTTTTGTAGTGTTGTTTCTGTAGTGCTGTTAATATACACTTGTTAACAAATTGGGAAGAGTTCTTATTTTGAGTATGTGGTCATTTATTCTATGATTTATTTAGATACGAATCGCCCGGGTTGAAGAACCAGGTAAGAAACTTTTCATTGATACCTGTTCAGTTGAAGATTTTAAAAGAATTAAGTTATCTTTTTTGACATGGCATCCCTGCCGGGATGTCGGTTCGTATTTTAATAAAATAAAAATTATTATTATAAATATTTGATTGATAGTGTTATAAAAATAAATGGACACTGGAATCGAAAATACTGTGAATGATAATAGCTCTAAAATGGCCACAGACATTGAACTTCTTAAAAAGAAACGCACTACGTTGAGAGCATCAGTTACTAGGCTAATTTCTAAAATTGAATCAGAAATTCAAAAAAACGAAATAACTGATGAAGAATCCGAAATTGATCTAATTATTGAACAATTAAATGATAAATTCGAGTCTCTCAAAACAGTTGATTCTGAATTAGAGAATCTGTTTAAACCAGAGGATTTAGATAAAGAATTAGAAACCGCCGAAGAATACCGTGAAAAGTTAATAACTTGGAGATTTAAAGCAAATAAATATTTGCATAATTTGAATCAAAAGAAAAATATTCCGGAACCTCTCATTTTCCCCCAGCATATAGCTCCTACTACTAATCGCGAAGTGGAAGTAGAAACGAAACCAGAAGTGCTGAATATTAAATTACGGAAGATAGTAATTCCAAAATTTTCGGGAAATATAAGTGATTGGCTCACTTTCTGGAACTCTTTCGAAACATCGATACATAAGAACAAATCGTTAGATGATATCAGTAAATTTAACTATTTAAAAGCTCATCTATGTGGAACAGCTTTAGAAACGATAGGAGGTTTTGCTATTTCCTCAGAAAATTATGTTAAAGCTATTGATTTGCTAGAACAGCGCTTCGGTAGAAAAGAAACATTGATTAACAACCACATGAGTCAATTATTAGAAATTACCCCTTTAAAGCGTTCTGGTGATGTAAAAAATTTTCGGCAATTATTTGATAAAATACAAATCCATATAAGAAGTTTAGAATCGTTAGGTATTTCATCAGATACTTATAGTACTTTATTATCCCCCGTAATACTTAAGTCAATCCCAAACGATTTAATATTTGAATTTAATAAAGAATTCGGAGAAAAATATTCTTTAACTGATTTGATTAATTTTTTGAATAAACAATTGATAGCTAAAGAAAAGACTGAATTAATGAGAGTGAAAGAAAAACAAAATTCGCCGCCGTATCCGAATATTAATGAAGGTAGCTGGCGTCACCATAGAAGGGGGGAGCGGGAAGTGAAATATGATCGCGAAAGAAATCCTACTGCCAATGAATTATTTGTTTATGATTCTACTACTACTAAAGCAAAGCCGTGTCCGTTTTGCGGTGAGTTAAATTGTTCTGGTTTAAATTGTGAATATGGAAAAAGTTTATCTTTAGATAAAAGAAAATCGATTTTATTAAAAAAGGGCATTTGTTTTAGATGCCTTGGGAAAAATCACATGAGCTCAATGTGCAGGGCAAAGGTTAAATGCTCCCATTGCAATAAAAGACACGTTGAAATTATGTGTTTTCAGGATAATAAACATTCAAAAAATGAAAATAAAGAAATAATTGAAAATACTACACTTTCGAATAATAACTGTTCGCGGGAAGTTTATCTTCAAACTTTAATAGTATGCGTTAAAGAAAATAATTTGAAACAGTTAATAAGGGTAATAATCGATCAAGGTAGTCAGAGATCGTATGTCACAAAATTTGTTGCGGGAAAAATGGGTTTAAAAGGGTTCGGGAAAGAATCCGTGAATCATGGATTATTCGGTGGAATTGAACATACTGAAATGCATCAAAAATATTGTCTAAACTTATCAAATGTTGATGGAAGCTATAATTGTGAGTTAAAGGTTTTAGATGAGAAAAAGATTTGTGCTTCCTTACCCAAAATGAATGATGCATATTGTTTAAACGAATTAAAAGATCTGGGTATTTATATTAGTGATACGATGATAAATGATAGGTCCTGTTTATATAAAAAAGATTCTGGCGAGATTCATTTGCTCATTGGAGCTGACTACGCTGGAAAGTTATTGACGGGAAAAGTAAAACACCTTAAGGGAGGTTTGGTTGCTGTACACACTTTGTTCGGGTGGACAGTAATGGGTAAATCTGAAGTAGAGGGAACATCTACAACTAGCTCAATGTTAGTATTGTCATTACATGTAAATAATGCAAAAATTGAAGATCTCTGGAATTTAGATACCTTGGGTATTAAGGATAGTAGTGAAAAACGCTCTAAAACACAGACCCAAGAACTTGCTTTGAAACATTTCAGAGAAACGGTTAGTAGAGACAGTACGGGCAGATATACGGTTAATTTACCCTGGTTAGATGGACATCCTCCTTTACCCGATAATAAAGAGTTGGCATATAAAAGACTAAAATATACAGTTAAATCCCTTAAATCAGCGAATCGGTTAAATGATTATCAAGAGGTTTTTAACCAATGGGAAAAGGAAGGTATAATAGAGCAAGTTAATGAGGGTAATGATAATTCTAAAAACTTTGGAATACATTATTTGCCACATAGGGCAATTTTTAAAGATAATTCAACCACTAAAGTACGTCCTGTTTTTGACGGATCAGCTAAAACCAAAAACTCCGTATCAATAAATGACTGCATAGAAAAGGGCCCAAATCTCATAGAAATTATCCCAGCTGTATTAAATAGGTTTAGATGGGGTAAGATCGGAGTAATATCGGATGTCAAGCAGGCATTTTTACAAATATCACTTAACGAATCTGATAGGGATAATTTACGATTCATGTGGTTGAAAGACGGAGATCCTCAAAAGATAATTACGTATAGACATTGTCGAGTAGTGTTCGGAATATCATGTAGCCCCTTCTTACTTGCGGCTGTTCTGAATCATGTATTAGATCAGGTAGAAGAGCCATTGAAAAGTCTTGCAGAGAAGATCAAAGACTCTATGTATGTTGATAATTGCATTGCAAGTCTAGACTCAGTTTCAGAATTGGAACATTTTAGATCTGAATCTCAGAGAATTCTGAAAACTGCTAAATTTGATTTACGTGGCTGGGAAAATAACTACCTACTTGAGATGAACGAATTTGTGCAAGATAATTCCAACTGTGAAAAGGAAGTGTCAGTATTAGGCCTAAAATGGGACAAGCAAAATGACACTTTATCCTGTGAGCTGGTTAAAGAAGAAAACTATAGTGAACCAGTTACCAAGAAAAAAATTCTATCTGTGGCACACCAGCTGTTCGATCCTATAGGGTTCACTTGTCCTATAACGTTGGTCCCGAAACTTCTTCTACAAGAATGCTGGAAGATTGGAATTTCTTGGGATTCAAAATTGCCCGACGAAATAATTAAAAGATTTGAAAAATGGAAAGAAGAATTAAAAGAATTGAGCAACTTCAAAATTCCTCGTAGACTTTCGAACTTAAATCTTTTTAAATCAAGCTTAACACTTCATACCTTTTGTGATGCTTCCATGATGGCATATGCGACTTGTATCTTTTTGAGGGCGGAAAGGGATGGAAAAGTTACTTGCCAACTTATTCAAGCAAGATTTAGAGTTGCCCCATTGAAAAAAGTGTCGATACCAAGATTAGAATTACTAGCATGTAATATTGGAGCTAGATTGGCTGATACAGTAAAAAAGGATTTGAGATTGAAAGATATTGAAACGTTTTTTTGGAGCGACTCCATGGACGCTCTTTATTGGATAAGGAAAGAAGGCCCTTGGACGATTTTCGTATCCAATAGAGTTAACGAAATTCGACGACTTTCAGAAGCTAGTGACTGGAAGTTTGTTCCGGGAACCCAAAATCCAGCGGATTTGCCTTCAAGAGGTTGCACAGTTAAAACCCTATTGAAGAGACAATGGCACGAAGGACCATCTTGGCTTAAAGAATCAAAAGGAAACTGGCCTAGTTTTGATCTAGTTCCTGATGAAAAAATAGTGTATGCCGAGAAGAAGAAAATCGTTGTATCATCTTTAAATATGAAAAATGACGAATTTTACAACAACATATCTTCTTACAAGAAAATAATCAGAATTACAGGCTGGATATATAGATTTTTTGAAAATTCCAGAGCAAGCAGTAAGAAAACAGGAAAATTATCTGCAGAAGAGCTTATTAAAGCTGAACTCAAAATCTTGAAAAGGGTTCAAGAAGACTCATTCCAAAACGAAAAATTGAAGAGTCTGAAATTCCTGTCGATATTTACAGACGCTAATGGACTTGTGAGAATTAAAACAAAAATCATTATGCGAGAAGACAATGAAAACTTTAAAGTTCCAATTATTTTACCATCTGATCATCATGTTGTTAAGAGCCTTATTTTACACAAACATAAAGAACTTGGACATCCTGGAGTACAATCTTTAATGGTAGCTCTGAGAAAAGATTATTGGATATTGAAAGCTAGAAGAACTGTGAAAAAGGTACTGAAAACCTGCATAACTTGTCAACGATTTAATGTGAAAAGACCTGAAATACCAGAAGGAATACTCCCGGAGGACAGAGTAAAAAACGCCTCAATTTTTGAAGTTATAGGAGTGGATGTTGCTGGACCGTTGCTTACGAAGGACAACAACAAAGTGTGGATCGCAATTTTCACCTGTGCGATTTATAGGGCAGTACACTTTGAACTATTGACATCACTTTCAACAGATAATTTCATACTTGCCCTAAGAAGATTTATTGCACGCAGAGGACGTCCGTCAATTATCTACTCCGACAATGGGACTAATTTTATTGGAACTAACAACTCTCTGAAGAATATCCACCTAGAAAGACTTAAGACAACCTTTTCTCCAATTTTATGGAGATTCCTACCTCCCACTGCTCCATGGTGGGGAGGATTTTTTGAGAGGTTAATAGGACTTTTGAAAAGAATTTTGAGGAAGGTCCTAGGTCATGCATCCTTGAATTACCAGGAAATTGAAACTGTTTTGTGTGATTGTGAAAGCCAACTCAATTCAAGACCTTTAACATATGTTAGCGATGATCCCGATGATTTATGTCCTTTAACACCTGATTTATTCCTGAAAGACACTCGTACTAGTAGTACTACGGACGTGGATAGATTAAAGCTAACTGACAAGACGGAATTAAACAAAAGACTTGCGTATAGAAGAAGACTGGTGACAGATTTACGAGCAAGATTCCGAAGTGAATATCTGAGTCAGCTACATCATAGACTGACAGTTCGAAAACCAACATACCATCCTAAAGTTGGAGATATCATCTTGATTTGGAATGATAATCTCAAAAGAATACATTGGCCCTTGGGAAGAATACTCTCAGTTTACACAAGTAAAGATGGACTGATCAGAAGAGCCAAAGTTAAGACCAAATCCGGAATTCTGATCAGACCAATTCAAAATCTCTGCCCATTAGAACTGGACGAGGAGAATCTCAACAGCGAACACCAGCTGCCAGATACTTCCAAAGATGAGCCAGAAAAACCATCATCGGACATTCCTGATTCCACTCCTGCTACTACCAGAGTTAGACGTGTTGTTCGCCCACCCTCCAGATTTGGACAATGAAGTATTGAGATTCGGTTCAACATGCCCCGAAACTCAAAAGGGGGAGTGTTCAAAACAGAATTCCATTTTGTTTGCCAGAGAACATACTAGATGGCGCCACTGGATGTAGAACTCTCTCTCTAAGAACAATTTTGTCAGAGCATGTCTGTTACAGGCGATCGAGAGATCATGTTGTTTTTGTAGTGTTGTTTCTGTAGTGCTGTTAATATACACTTGTTAACAAATTGGGAAGAGTTCTTATTTTGAGTATGTGGTCATTTATTCTATGATTTATTTAGATACGAATCGCCCGGGTTGAAGAACCAGGTAAGAAACTTTTCATTGATACCTGTTCAGTTGAAGATTTTAAAAGAATTAAGTTATCTTTTTTGACAGATACGATTAAATCTTTTTCATCTACTCTGATTTATAACTATTAAATTTTGTAACTTAACCCGAGTTTGATGATGTGTTGCTTAATTCGGTAATATCCATTAACTTTTCCACCAAACAATGGTATAACATTAAGGCAGAAAAATTTCCCTGCCTTTGAGAGACATACGAAGTGTGTAAAGCAATAAGATTTATGTTTTACATATTATTTTATATATTTTTTTCAATTACAGTTCAAAGTTGTCTCCTTAAAAATATATCCATTTAAAAGTCACACAAAGTTCGAGACATTTATTCCCTTATTAAAATTATAGTACTCCAAAAGCAATGTTATCGACTTCATAGTCGGTTCTAGTCTTTAAATATTTTCATCTATCACAAAATGACGTCCCTTGGGTTGAATTTTCATTTTCGGAAAGAGAAAAAAATCGCAAGGACTCATGTCAGGAAGGTTGAGGAGTCAAAGGAATATGTTTACTGGTAAAAAAAACACATTTATTGACATTGCTGTGTGAGAACTCACGTTTGTGAGAACGAGAGTTCAAACCAGCCGGCCGAAGACTTCCCATGTAGTAAATGGTGATTGGTGCACGTTAAATCTGTCTGGTCACAATGTCCTTTGCCAAAAAAATTTGTCTTCGTCGAAGACCTTTAGATGGATCTAATTCGCATTTGCGTTACATGGAGAGGAAAACAACGGAACCCTCCCACGGTTAGCCTGACGGCGAAGTGACTCTAACCCATGATACTTTTACCACTGAAGATATATTTTACGCCCGAATTTTGGTCGGTTCGAGCCGGGTGCGGAATGTGTATTGACCCGTCAACCCAGGTCACCTCATTGGGTGACGAGTGTTCTATCCCCTGAGTCACACAATTAGTAGCTGAGTGAAGAAAATTTGAAGAGCGTTTTCTTACGGCGCTTTTTCCTGTTCCGCAAAATGAAAGTACGGGATGTTAATAGTGGAAACAAACCTTGATTATTTCATACATTTGTGACCACCATTGCATTTTATTTTGTAAAAACAATATATCTGCATGCCCGATCATATCTTTAAATATAAAAGTAATATTAAAAAAAGAAAAATTACTAACAGGATGAACGTGCTTTTACTGCCACTTTTAAGTTAAGTCCATGGAGTCATGTTAAATTCGTTCTTAACAGTAATGCATCGATCTCAAAATGTGCTATATTTGCTCAGTTTCATTATTAAGTTTTATGACCCGTTTCATTATTAAAAGGAATCATTTTTCAAAGTGGTAAAAAATGAAATAAAAATGCATTTAGAAAAATCATATGTGTTTATATTCAGAAAAACATATTTACATTATAAAGCGTTATATACATTTGGATACTATTTACATATACTTTGAAAAATGAGATTTTTTTTAAACAAATTATTAAGATGGGAACATTATTTACATGGTGATTAATGTACATTTCTCAGCCAATATTTCAGATCAAAAGTTCTTTGGTAAGTTCTCCATACATTGACATGAACTTGGCATCCAAAATCTTTCTTTGTGCGCCATCCCCATTGAATCAATGGAAAACATTTGAATGGATGAGTAAAATTGATGACAACGATGATTGCATTCCTCGTCTTTGCTGAAAATAAATTTAAAATCTCCTTACAAAATGTAAAATGCATTTAAAATAAAGCGCAACTGTAAAATTTATTAAAATTGATTTTCATGTACAGTAAAAGCTTAATATAACGAGTTTGCTATTACGACAATCTTCCAAGTCGTCGTAAAAGTGCTAACATTAAAAATACACAATTTATAGTGTTATAACGAGTAAAATATCGCTTGACTTCCGCTATTACGAAAAATTTTTTTGAGGTGATAAATATATTTTTTTCTGCTGTTACATGTAAAATAAGGAATTCTATGTGAGAAAGGGAAATATGAGTCAATAGAGAATAATAAAAAGCGTGCATCATTTCCTCTTATTTCCTGCCAAGCCTACATTATTAATTTTTAATGTTTATAAGCAAACATGCGTGCGCTATCACCGGCCGATATCATCCTCCTTCTAAAAGAAAAACTCGAAAATTTTTGCGAAACTTGTTGCTAACTTCAAAAGTATACCCTTCTCCCTTTTTTATAGTAGTTACTCGCTACCTTTCTTAGTTACCTGTTTCTTTTTTAGATAAGCCCCTAGCTTTATTAAACATGTCGAATTGTCAATTGTTTCTTATGTGATGTTTTTTAGGAAGTTTTATTCTGATGTTTTAGCATTAAATATTTGTATTTGATTGTAACAACATGCTCGCTAAATAAGGGCAATTCCATTTCATTTAGTGGATTGTCGTGTTAAAAAACTTTTACAGCATTCATTATTTTTTTCCGAATTTGTTTACAGGTTTAAATCAATGTACAGTACTAATAAAAGTTCATTGCAAGTAGGGATAATTTTATTGTTTTGCAGCTTCTGTTTAATCGTTTGCCTGTTTCATTTAATTTTAGAAAACTTATTGAATTAAGTAGATACTTTATTCATTCAGCTACAAATTTAGTATTAAAATGTGTAACAAAAAATATGTTGTTATTCAAATATTTACTCCTTTTAAAGTACTGTAAAATATTATATATATATATATATATATATATATATATATATATATATATATATATATATATATATATATATATATATATATATATATATATATATATATATATATATATATATATATATATATATATATATATATATATATATATATATATATATATATATATATATATATATATATATATATATATATATATATATATATATATAT
Organism: Parasteatoda lunata; assembly: GCA_949128135.1. Classification (NCBI taxonomy): domain Eukaryota; kingdom Metazoa; phylum Arthropoda; class Arachnida; order Araneae; family Theridiidae; genus Parasteatoda; species Parasteatoda lunata. Next base: position 8,964,817 of record OX421978.1, read on the forward strand.
ATAAATATATATATAACAGGTAGAGGCAGCAGGTTGGAAACTTTATCCTGTTAGCTGCCTATTTGGTTTATAAAAATAAGAAACAACTATATACGTATTCCAACTGTCCTCTAAAGCAGCGGTTCCCAAATAGAGTTGCTCAAAGCCCTTGAGTTTCGTGGGTTCTGGAAGTTAGGTTTTCTTTTCTTTTTTTTCACCAGTTATGAGTTTCAAAATCCTGTAGTTAAATTTACATCTTTTGTTCATTGAATGTTTCCGCTATTTTAAGCAAATTATTTTATTGAAATGTTTGCAAAGAAAAGTCAAATTTAAACGATTTTTTTCTAATAACAAATATTGAAGTATGATGGAAAATATATTAATTTATGAATAATTGCATTAGTATTCGCATCGAATAAAAATAACCAACAAGTATGTTTCTCTGCTAATTATTCTCAACATTTATTTTGTCTTTATTGTTTTTATTTCAACGGAAACCATATTTCAGTTAATTTTATTTCTAGTTTTTATAAAATTAAGAACTAGAAAAGAAGGTGCTCCAGACTCAGGATCTCAACTGTCTGACATAAATCCAATTTTAAGAAAGTTGGTAAAAACAATATGCTGCAAAACTTTTATCCTTCATTCCTTCACTATGTTTTCAAAACAAATAATAAAATTTTAATCAATCAATATTTTCCAATTGATTAATAGTTTTTTGTTGATTTATATATACACAATTTCTAATGAAATTTATTCGCTAAGTCTCAATGGATATCGCCAAAAGAATGATGATCATTTGGGGTTTCATAGCCAAAGAAATTGGGAACCGCTGTTCTTAAGTATTTAAAGCAAAAACAAATCTCGTGTAATAAGATGTGTCTGTTTTTATTAAAACTTATCAGATAGAGTTTCTTGTCACGACAATAATTCAGTAATCGAAGTACTTGTATAGAAATTTGACTTCTTAATGAAATTTAAGTGGTTGATAAATCAGAAAGCTTTTTATTTATTTTGATATATGCTCCTACTTTGATTTTTTTACTTATAACTTGGATCCCTATCAAAATATAGATTTAAATAATATTAAAATATTTAGATTGACATGAATGTTTTTAAGTTTAAAAAAGAAGGAGTAAATTTAAAATTTGATAACTCAGAAATTATTCAACTGATTTCGGTCAAATTTTGTATTTCGCCATATAAAGTTACATTTTTACAATGATGCTAAAATTTGTATACCTTAAAATTCAAAATTATTTAGAATATTATTAAAAAGTATATAAAAATGAGCCTTAAAATTATTTAATAATTCCAAGCTGTGATTAATTCGTACTTTCGAATTATTTATAATTAGTGGTAAACAAAATAGATGCATATAAAATATACTTAAATCAAGAATCAAATGATGAAACATAACTTTAGCTACCACAAGGAAAAAATTTCACACAGAACTGAGCAAGTAGACCAGGGGTGAAAGCGAGACGGAAAAGAGGAAAGGCTGCTAGTAAAAGCTTTTCAATTATAGTTAGTTTTTGGGCGGATTTTACTTATTGTTCTTTTTAATTATTCAACAATATCTACTTTATCCTGGAAAAGAAGCAGTTTTATATATATCTTAAAATTATATAAAAATCTTGATAGTTACAGATATTTTATTTTTTTCGAAAAAAATGCTGGACTGAACTGTCGTACGTACCAGTTTTCTCTCCTTTCCGTCTTGCTATATAAGGACTTTCAGCCATGAAGTAGACCTCTCTCCAAAAGTGTTGGATTCACCAAATGTTGGATTTATTAATCCAACCTCTTCAAAAGTGTTTTGGAAATTTTTTTTATATAATTCCGATCTCCAGGAAAAATACTAAGTTCACTATGAACTTGTTTGGCTTCCTCAAGAACAGCGTTCACTCTCACTTCTCATCGTCATCATCATCACCAGCAACAATACAACTCATCTAAAACTCCATTCTACAGCAGAGGGGATAAAAGCGTGAAGCAGAGATCCCCTACCAACCAACCAAGTAGACCTCTCTGAATTTAGAGAGGTACAAAGTATTTAGAGAGGTTTTACAGTGGTATCAAGGTTGCTATGAAGTTGTTTAAACACACAATTGGTTAAGAGGTAAGGCTGTACCCAGGGAACAGCATCTCTGGGTAATGCAGTAACCAGGGATGCTACAGGTGCCTAGAAATGTATGAAGTGGTAAGAACTTATTTTATTTTTAATTTATATAATCAGAACTGCTACCATGACCTAAATTATTCATATTTAAAGAGAAAGTATTTTTTGTTATTACCTTCAAGAGTAAACTGAACGAAATATGTTTGAAAAGATTGCTTATTTTAATTTCTTTTTTGAAAAATTTTATAATACAGGTTTTTTCAAATAGATTTTGATTTGTTATTAATTACCATTTTTATAAATTTTTAGTCGATTGGGGCATCTCTGACACTGTACCCAACATTTTATTTCCTGTGAAAAAAGCTAAGAAATTTATGTGTATTTTTGGTGATATTTATATGTTTAAATCTTTTCCGCAGACAAAAAAATTACATAAATTTATTTAATGAAATATTATAATTTTGCTTTTAAAAAATGTTACTAGATATAAAAAAAATTAAAAGGATGAAATAAATGAAAAAGAAAAGGAAAAAAATAATGTTACTAGTGCCTCGTAGCTTTGAAAATTCCATCTTGAAATTTTTTTCGCTTAACTGTCAACCAGCAGTGATGAACAGACATGTTGATACAATTGTGAACACAACTTGGTATGAATTTTATGGGGGCAGTGTTTTTTTTAAATTCAGTTCTTTTGTTTGAACTTTCGTAAAAAGTAAATTTTTTTTTACTAAGTTTTAAGTTTAACATTTTTTTAAAGTTTTAATCAATTAAGTCAATTACTCCAGACATTATTCCATACCCAATTTCGTTTTGGCTATATTTCTGCCTACATTGCAAAGATTTCAGATCTCTTAACTTCAATTCAAAAAATTATTTAGGTAAAAACAACATTACAGAGAAGCATACGCAAGAAAATGTTAAAAAATAACAAAGTGAGGAAAGCAAGTTTAAAGATTATGTTTATGAACAAGTTACCATTTTTTAATTCTGAATCTCCATTAAATTCACCGTTGCAATATGTCGTAATTTCTGAGAATTATTTCAGAAAAGAGTTGATTAAAGAGTACTTTCATATTATTTGTTTTTTCCCCAAAGAGGTTGAATAAATTTAAAAAAAAACATCGTTGCTCAAAGAAAGATGCATGAAAATTATTGAATACATATAAATACAACTATTAAATTTATCTTTAGTAAAAATATTTAATTTAAGTAACATATGCAAATAACATATGTTGTTAGCTCAGTTTGCTTACAGTGGTGGAGACACTTTTATCGCTGATATTGTTGATGTATCAATGAGGAAATATTTTTTTTTTCAAAATAAGATATCGCTATGAAATTTTGTTGAGTGTGCAAAAAAATAAATGAACCACCCTGAATAACTTAAGATCTAATGATGGATCTGATCTTCACGTTCTCTTAATGATTCAGGGGTGACCTAAAATATGCTAGATAATATACGGTTGAATTCTTCCTGAGAAATCGAATTTCAAAAATACGACTTTTTTAAAATTCGATTTCTCAGGTACTTTTCGACCAATTTCGCTCAAATTTTGTATTTTGCCTATGTTAAATTACATTCTTTAAAAATGATGAAGAAAATTATGCATCTTGCAATTAAACTTTTTTTGAGACTATTATTAAATAAAATGTAAAAAAATAATTGCATAGAATTATCTTTGAATTTATCTAGAATTTGCACAGAATTATGTTTGGATAAACATATTTTATGTTAGTAAGTATTTTCTTAAATTCGCTTAAAAAGTTTTCGAGATATGGCGAAATACGCAAAAAATAAAATTAACTCTATCCGATCTAAATTTTGGACAGCTCTCCTGACCAAACTATTTCCCATACTGCAGCCCCATTTTTCCCATACTGCAGCTACCTCCAATATTTTGAAATGCAGAAGGACGAATCCATCGAGAAAAAGGTATATTTATTCAGAAGTACATATTTTTTGTCAGATTTCGTAATTTAAAATATCGCCTGCACTAATTAATTAGTATATTTGAGGTAACCTTTATGAACCATTACGATTGAGTTCTAAAAGGAGAAGATTAGATCAAAAGTTATTCAGGGTGCCCCTTTTTTGCGTACTGTGCACATATTTCAAAACACTTTTCCAACTGATTCACACCAAAATCGAATGTTTGGTCATATTTTAGATACCATATCCCCTTTATTACAGTATGCAAACTTACTCGCATAAATGGATATGTATTCTTTGCCTCATTTCAAAACTTTCGTCTTGCACAATGTATTTCCAATCTCCCATTTTGTTAACGGCAAGTTTTGGTTCCACTGTCTTCTTATATCCCTGACATTTTTGAATACTGTTCTGCCTCTCTGAGTGTGCACTTGTTGATCTAGTTTTTCTTTGTTCTTTTGGGTTTTTTTCGTTTAGAAAAATGTCGTCGTTGAACATATATTCTAGTGGTTCCTCCAGACCTTCCCTTTCATCAGTGAATAGTTCATCAATTGGAAACACCTTCTGGTGCAGAAGATCTGTAATAAGTTTCCTGAAAGATTGAAGGTTATTTATTGTCATAATTTATCTGAAATACAGAGCCGTTAATATTTGCGCTTTTTACGTAAATTATTTTCAGGGTTGTAGAATTTTTTTTCTTACGTAAAGTATTTTTGGGGTCATAAAGAAGTTCTTTTTGCGAAAAATGTTTCAAGGTCTTTGAAAAGATCTTTTTACGGAATATATTTTCATGATCTTAGAAATGTTCTCTCTATGAAAAATATTTTCAGGGTCTTAGAAAAGTTTTTTTTTTCCACCGAAAATATTTTCAGGGTCTTAAGAAAGTACTTTTTGCGGAAACGATAATTTCTAATAATTCAAAAGTGCAAAACATTTTTATGCAATTTCCAATTTTTCCGGTATAAGTATTCTTAAGTAGTCCAAAAAAATGCGTTTTAGCAATAAGCATTTATTACAAAAAATGCTAAAATAATTTATTGATAAATTACACGTGAAAGAAAATTCTATTGGAATTTATTCAAGTACTTGAACTTCGGTGGAGTTTTTAAATTTGAAATCAGTTTTGTTCTGAAAGCTAACATTTTTTTACACAAGGATATTTTTATTTTAGTTTATTTATGGTCTGAATATACGAGTCTATAAAAAAAACTTACATACGTACACACTTGTCTGTTCCTTCGAAAATAAAACTTAACACAAAAATGTGTGACCTTAACATCTTCTTTCTACTTTTTCCAACTTAGCTGAGAAGTGGAGACGCAGTATTCACTCGAGTTAATTTTAAAATTTTTCGATTTTGAATATATTATTAACCCTTTGTACTCGAGAGGTGACTGTCAGTCACCAATGTCGCCTGTAAATTACCCACCACTATAATTGTAAAATTATTTTCATCTTAATGTTTAGTTACCACCTCATTCAGTGTTCAGGTCACCATTTTCTCTTGCAATTATGCCAGATTACTAAAGTCGTTTTGTGTTAAGAGTTTGTGAATCGCAGCAAGTTAAGTTTCAAGTTTATCTGACCTCTGAAGTCATCAATTTATGTTTTTATCATTGCTAAGTTAAATTCAAAGCACGCAAAAAATGGCTTCATATCACCATCTCGGACGTGGCGGTAAACGGCAAACCGGATATACATCACGAGTACCAGTAGTGGATATGGAAAGCATCAGCCCAGGTGAGCGAAAATTTTACGAAGAGTGCATGGAAATGCTGAGGAAGGGCGGCGACCAAATAAAAGAGTACCAGAATCTCAAGACCAGCCTAAACTTTCCTAGAACTCAGACTAAAGAAATAGAATCCACAGATATGGAAACTCAAGATGCCGGACAAAGTTTTGTACAGAAATGCGAAACGACAACCACAGACTCAGAAAATACAACTAAAAATAATACAGAGCCCCCTCCCAAAAAACGCAAAAATAAGAAGAAGAAAAAGCCATCTGATAATAAAAAGCCTGAGGATTTCCTACTCACTACAAATAGCTGCTCTACTTCAACGATAGATGACGCCACTTCCTTACATCAACAAAATGCCTCTGCAAAATCATCCAAAGCTCCACCCACGGAACTCTCAAACGAAGCCATAGCTCCACCCACAACTCCAGCACAAGCACAACCAGTTATGTATATTAAAGTGTTAATCCGTGGACTGACTACAGAATCTAAAACAGAAGATATCTTCCATCAACTGGCAAAACTAAATTTCACAACTCATAAAGTAATACAGATTCAGAGAAAAGTGGGCGAGGCCTATAGACTCCTCCCACTTTTTCTCATAATATTAATCAAAACTGACCAAAACCAACAGATTTTCTCCATATCCAATATTTGTGATCTCCCGGTAAAAATTGAAAGGTTCCGTGGTGGAAAAAGCCCAATTCAATGTTTCAATTGCCAGAATTTCGGCCACACGCAGCGAACCTGTTACTCCAACCCAAGATGTGTGAAATGTGCTGTTGACCATCGTTCATTTCAATGCCCTAAAGATCAAACATCACCTAAATGCTGCAACTGTGGAGAGTCACACACTGCAAACTTCATAGGTTGTAGTAGCCGTCCCTCCTGGAGGAGCCATCGAGCCACTTCAGCTACAGCTCCCACCACAAAAGTAGGAAAAGCCCATAGACTGGTGTCTATCATTAAAGAACTTCAAGAACTACTCAAAGACAAAGAGGTTTTTCAACTACTACAAACAATTATGACCACCTCTCAATAATGTTCACTCTCTGACCATCCGTATTCTCACAACATGAACTCTAAATTTCAGAACTCTAATTTAAATCCGTAGATTTTCAATTTCTTCTTCAATGTAAAAGTTAAACCAGCTTAATTAAATTTCTTACTGTAACCGATAGATGGCATCACCAATACCGAGCAAAACTTCTGTAAATATTCGTATTTCAAATCATTTTGTTTTACGACTCAAGCTTTTCATTAAATGTTTATTCATTTCAGTGCCTAAATATAAATTATGCTTGTTGTACATATCATAATTCAATTCATTTTTTTCAATCAATCGTGCTACTCATATTCCAATTACTGCTTATTTTAAAAATCATGATTAATTTTTCTACGACTCAAGATTTTCATCAAATGTTATTCATTTCAGTGCCTAAATGTAAAATATGCTTGTTGTACATAGCATAATTCAATTCATTTTTTCAATATCAATAGTGCTACTTATATTTCAATTTTTGCTTACTTCAAAAATCATGATTAATTTTCAAATTATGTTTAATTTACCAAGCAAAATTGCTTGGTCTCTTGTCTTGCCACCTCATTGTTGCAAAACTCAAAATGTTTTATTTCAAAATGTAAATATTTCAAGATGTATGGGATAGGGGCCGCTGCGCGGCCCAGGTGCCCAGTTCTTTTTCTAATAAAAGCAACAAAAAAAAAGCATTCAGTGTTCTTCAGATATAATATACTAATTTTGTGTAATATCTTTCAAAACGTTAGTGGTTGCTTCCATTTTTTAACTGATGAAAGAACTTCTAATGCAAAGGGTTAAATTGCATAAAAATTCGAACTTGTGGAAAGAAATGGATTGCAGATTTGAAATCAACGATGTTAAAGTATCTTATGTTAAAAAGATTCATAATACAGAAAACAAAAAAAATTTGTTCTGTAGTGTTATCATTGCCCCAACATATTTTCTTTCAATTCACAACTTTTCATACCTCTCCTCATTCAAAGTAAGAAAAAAGTTTAGATTCATACCTACTGTGACGCTTATCGTCACTTGATTCAGAATCACAATAAAACACTTAAAATAGCTTTATCGTAAATTCCAAAATGATTTGATTAGATAGCAAATACTGTGAGAATTTTCATGAGCACACAGAACTTTAAAAAAATTCAATAAACTCTATTGAGTAAAAGTCTTAAGAAATGCGTGTCGAAAAGATTAATCACGAGTTCATAATTCAAGTTTGATCTACTATGTGACCTTCATAAAATTTAGCAATAGTTATATCAAACAAAAAAGGTAAGAGTGGCAGTGCGGTGTCATCAAACCAAATTTATAAGAGAAATAATAATAAATTAAATTATAAACTTAGCTACCACCCACTAGAACAAAAAATTTTCCATAAAGCTTGGAAAATTGGCAGATCTGCTGCTGGTCAAAAATGCTCAATATCGAAAGTCTAAATATCATAGAAATGCTCAATATCATAGTCAAAAAAGCAAACACCCCTAGAATGACCATATCAAAAAAATAGAAGATAAAGCAAATGCAATACAATCACTCATCTACAACCAGAATATGCCATTAAAATTAAGAAAACTGCTCTATACCAGACCAATTCTCACATATGCCTCACCTGCCTGGCAAGTGATAGAATTGTTTTCACTAACCGAGCAATGGCGGCGAAGAACGAAATATGCTTATATAAATCGGATGTTCTTCCGAAATTGTTGGAGCGATTCCAAACGACAATAATCGACGAAAAAAAATCTTCTCCATCAGAAATAGTTTTCACTAACCGAGCAATGGCGGCGAATAACGAAATATGCTTATAGAAATCGGATGTTCTTCCGAAATTGTTGGAGCAATTCCCAACGACAATAATCGACGAAAAAAAATCTTCTCCATCAAAAATAGTTTTTAGAACATATAGAATTGTTTTCACTAACCGAGCAATGGCGGTGAATAACGAAATATGCTTATATAAATCGGATGTTCTTCCGAAATTGTTGGAGCAATTCCCAACGACAATAATCGACGAAAAAAAATCTTCTCCATCAAAAATAGTTTTTAGAACGGCAATTGAAAGAGAAGACGAAGTAGAAGCATTTAAAAAATGTCTGTCTGATGCAACAAACACGTGCTGGAATGTCTACAGGGAACCTCATACGATTAAAAAGTAATTATTTTATAAGGTATTTTTTTGTTCCATATGTTTTATTTAAATAAATAAGTAAGCGTTTCGTTAAGTCATATTTTTAATTTAATAACAGCTGATAAATTTATCAAATTTTGCATTTCTCACTTGCGCAAATAATGGGAAAGTTCTATATATTAACTTAAAAAGTATTATACTGGAATAAATTTTAATCTATTATTCTAAAACTCGTTTATAAATTTATAAGAATGGGTAAAATGAGTGCAATTTTCTCCATAATTTTTATATCCACAATTTATTTAAGAAGTGTAATTTAAATTAATAAATCCAATAATTCTTTGAAATTTTCAAGTTTTTGTATTTTTCAGCTACTTAATGTTGTAGGGAAAAACATTTTTAATTTTTTGAAATCGGAACGTTTTGTTTAATTTAAATCGTTTTACATTTTCTTACTTTATTTCAATCACCTGAAAATTTTGTTAAAGAGTGAATATTTTAGAAAAATACGAAAAATGGGTATGTTTTTCTAATTATTTATTTTTCTATTAATTTATTTTTTAAATTAAAAAAATAAAAGTTCATAAATAATTAAAATGAAGTAAATTTTATTCAAGCGATAAATGGAATTTGATATCCATCATTTTATTTAGAAATTAATTTATATTTTTGTTGATTAAACCCAATCAAAGAAAAAAAGACATTTAATTTAGAAATCAGAACATAATTTTTCTTTTTTTTTTTAATAAGCTATGAAAAAGATAAATAAAAATGTTATAAATAAATCTATATAAAATTTGAATACAAGAAATATCAATATAAAATTAAAATGCAAAATAAGTCAATTTGTACTAAATGTTTTTTTTTAAAATTTAATATCAAAATAATTAAAAATTCTAGTTAGAAATAAACTGTTTATAGCAAGGTTACTAAAATTTGTTCCTTATGAGTTGATAAATTAAATTGTGTTGACAAAAACTTTGTATTCCTATTCTTCATTGAAGGAAAGGAAGAATAACGCATAATTGATACGCTTATTTTCATTGTTTAAAAACAAAAGTTGTTTTATTGTTATTGATTTTATGAGATATCAAGTTAAAGATATATATTAGCAAGATGTTAAACTAAGTTAAAAAGTTTAGTGAATTCTTTGAGTTTAAATTCATCAAACTTTGTTGATTCTATTTCAGATTTTTCTCAAGATTTGTCAAGATTTGTATGGATTTGTCAACATTCCAAAAAGAATAAAACAAATCTAGAAGCTAAAAAGTATGTTGGATGTAAAAGAAATGCTGCATGCAATGCAAAACTTCATATAATTGTAACAAATGTCACAAAAGATACCATAAAAAAAAGACATTTTCCTCCGTCAAAAATCTGCTTTAAGAGGAGAAATAAAAATTAGCATTCGTCATTCCCACAGTACAACATCTACTGAAGCTTTAAGAATGTTAAGGGTTAATGATGAGGTAAATATTTTTTTATACCTTTCTTGCAGTTTGCCATTCTAAAAACTAAATGATTGTATTTTTCTTCCAGGTTAAGGATTTGTTTCATGAATATTTTTCTAGTGGTATGACTGTAGCTGAAGCTCTGAGATTTCATGAAAATAGATACTTCGTTGAAGAGGATTTCAAAAGCCTGGCAAATGCGGCAATAAACCCTACCTGTGAGCAAGTTAGATATTTGCATGATTGCTGGAGATATGATCATCTAGGCTCTTTAGTAAATCCTTTTGAAAAAATCCCTTTCTACGAAGCTAATGGTGAATATGTTTACATTGAACTTTTTTTTATTGTTTAGCTTTTTTTTAAACACCTTTGAAACTTTTCCTCAGTTTTCTTTTTTAAAATTTTTTATTCTTTAATACTTCAGTCTTTTTGGTGCTTATAAATTGAGATTTTGTTTGTAAACTTATTTTATTTTCAAGCAATTCTTAATAATTATTTATGCTCCATATGAAACAATGCTAGTAATTGAATATTTAAGCACCATGATAATTTTCTTTTTCTTTCCGATGAGTTTCTTATCAAGAAAATATAAGTGATGGAAAAAAAAGAAAACACACATAAAATAGTTTTATTATGATTATATTGAAAGAAACAAATTCTGAAAAACAAAAAGTTCTAATCTGGCAAATGCTCAAAATAAATAAATGTTTATTGAGAACTGAGAAAGACTTATTATTCCTAATCTTAATTATTCTATTCCTAATTGAATTATAATGTATTCAATTCAAATCATAATTAATTATTAACTTATATTTGATTATTTCTGTCTTTCAAAACTCCTCGATAATGATAGGGGCATGACAAAGGTATAACAGAAATCTAAATCATTTTATTCAGCACAATAGAATTACAGAGCAACTGCATTATTTTTTAAATATAAATTTAAAAAAAAAAAAACTATATTTTAAAAATTACTTAATTGTTATTTCAGCTCAAATAAAAAATAAATGCATAAAGGACTTGCCAATAACATATCATTAAAATACTCACCAAAATATTTGAAAATTCTTCAATCTTTAACTTAACTATGTTGGTTAAACAAAATCAAAGGTTTGCAACAATGACACTGATTTAAAAATTGTAATATTTTCTTCTTTGCAAGGGAATGACACAAATTATCAGAGACAAAGCTTTTCAGATATTTTAAAGATTGATATTTTAAAAGAAAGCAAATTATTTAAAAAATACTTTTTATTCATGAAAACAATTTATTTTGGGATTTAATTATTTCCAATAATTAATTAAAGTTTTTCTCACCTTTGATTTTTTGTTTTTAATAGATTTCTTCAATAGTTTTCAAAGGACTTAAAAGTACATGTCCAGGGAACATGATCCATATAATATTGGACTACATTCTAAAAACTTAAATTTATTTACTGCCTTTTAATTAATTTTAAAAGCATTGTCTAAAATTTATATAATCCTGTCTAATTAATATACATAGGGACAACTGTTCGTGTACAAGAAGGAGATTCTTGGTCAGTATTGCTTGCCACTTGAGTCATGAAGAGAATTCAAAACTCCAACTTCGCAAAAAAGATGATCTTTGTAGATTCCACGAGTGTCATCCACAATAGCCATACTGCTTGCTGCTACCAAAGTAGAAGCTCTTCCCATTAGTAATTTAATACATTCTGGACAAACCATGGAAAAATACATCAACGCATTTGACTTGTTGAAGAAGAACTTTCCTTTATGCTTTGTTGGGAATGACGTAAGTTTTTCAGATTTATTACAAAAAAGTTTTTTGTATTTAGATATTTGAGATTTAGCTTAATGCTTTAAGAACTAATAGAATGATAGACCATATCTTATCTACTGCATTTACAAATGTAATTGGTGGTATATTAAGCCAATAAACCTTTAATAATTAATACAGTTAATAGTATTCTCTTTAAAAAGCTGTTTCATTATCTAGTACCACTTTCCCTAACCTTTGAAATATGGAGAGAACTAGAATTTAATATATTTCAAGACATTTCTTAGCAGGAGATAGTAACTTGTATTCATAATATGATTAGATATGGTGCATGCATATACTTCAATTTGGTTAAAAGTCACTGTAAACTTGTTTTAAATTAATTAAAGAATTGTGAAAAAATCAAAAGGTTCATGGTGGGTTTAAAAAAAGGTTTTATTTATATATTTTTTGCCCAAATTTGCAAATTCCTAAAACTAATGATTTTTATGGATAAAAACATAAGCAATTTAAAATATAGATACCTAAGAATAGAATTTTGGTTTTCTTAACATGGTTAGTCAATTTTAAAAAAATTTTAAAAAAATTAGATTTTTTATTTTCTATAACCATTTTAACAAACCAACATTATATATTTTAAAAAGTTCCTAAGACAATTAGACTGACTTAAAATAATTTTTACAAGTACCACTACATATTCTGAGATATTATCAATTATACTCTATAATGATCACAACTATCATATTCTACACTCATGTCTACAAACAGCTGTCCTTCTTCTAGCCAATATAACTCAACAGATGACGCCACTATCTTGCCGGCAACAAAACCTAAGGAGGATACCGACAAAGTACGGGATCTGCCCAGCAAACCTGAAATAACACCGCAATCCAGATTTATTAAGGTTTTGGTCCGGGGCCTGCCTGTGGACTTTAATACAGATGTCATCAATACAGAATTTCAGAAAAAAAAATTTGAAACCTTTAAAATAGTGCAGTTTAAGAAGAGAATGGGAGAGGCCTATCGGCTTGGCTCCTACCACTTTTTCTCATAATCCTAAAATCAACGGCGAATCACCATAGATTATTTGAAGTCAACAACATACAGCAGATCCCGATCAAAATCGAACGATATCGAGAAGGTCGTGGACCTATGCAATGTTACAATTGCCTAATTTATGGACATACTCAAAGCCACTGCAATGCACCTGCAAGGTGTGTAAAATGCGCTGAAAACCGCAGGTCTCATGAATGCAACAAAGAAAGAACAACATCTCCAAAATACTGTAATTGTTACAAAAACCACACAGCCAACTCTACTGGGTGCGATACCCGACCCAGCAGAAGGAGCCCTCGAGCAACATCAAATTCGACGCCTAAACATGCTCACTGATTAGTGTCATTAATCAAAGAATTACAGGAAATGCTCAAAAATGAAGAAGTGTTCCAACTTCAGAGGCGGATCAACGGGGAAACATCTCAATCTCAGTGAGTTCTGTTTTTATTTTTAAGACTCTCAAGTTAAATTCACTGAAATTTTCAAAGCAGAGTTTTACTTAAGTTAAATTATATTCCGATTTATTTTCTGATATAGCCAATTTATGCATACATATTTATCAACTTATGCACGTTAAATTCTTTTGCAAAGTCTATTGTAGTTAATGAGCAATATTTCTCTGATAAAATATATTTACTGCATTTTCTCCAAATATGTTATTTTTTCATGTATCAAGGTATGAATTATCTATTATCATCAATTATGTCTTTCATTTTTCAAATATCATTGTTCAAATCAAATCATGTTTTATCTTTATTTTTAATCTACAATCAATATTTCTAATTTTATGTTAAGACGTCAATTTGTGATATTGAATTTTTTCATTGTTTTATTTCACAAGCAAACGGCTTGATTTTTTTATGGCTACCACAATGTCTGCCAAATCAATGTATTTTATCTTACTGTATGTAATTTTATGATGAATGGGATAGGGGCCGCTTCGCGGCCCAGGTGCCCAGTTTATTTAAATAAAGAAAATAAAAGACTATCATATTATAATTAGGTAAATAAAGCATTACCAAGTAAGATATATTATAAATAAGTATAACTTGCTATTGTTAGTTTTATACAGGATGCAACAGAGCTGGTTATGGTGTCTTTCGAGTGAGTCGTACCTATTTCATTCTCTTGCAATTATGTATTTTTTCTAATTCTGAATTAAGAGCTGGAGTAGATAGTTAAGGTTTGATTTCTGCCTGTTATCGTAGCTGTCAACTTACGTTTCTCATCATTGCCGAAGCTATCATTTCATTTACGATAAAAAATGGCTACGTATCATCATCATGGAAGAGGCGGAAAACGGCAAACCGAAAGGCCGGGACGTGATTTAATGACGCTGGAGCCACCCACGGATCCAACTTATCAACAGATATATGAAGAAGCAATGGAATGTATTAGGAATTCAAACAAAACACTGGAATCATACTGGAAAGAAAGGACAGAAGCAGAGAAAACCGAGCAGCTAATCAATTATGGAATACAGTCAACATCAGAAGAAATCACAGAGATGGAAACTCATGAAAGTCAAACCATGTTTCAGACAAACATTACGTCATCCATAGAATCCGAAAACTCATCCAAAAATATAACAGTACCACCTCCCAAAAAACGAAAAAAGAAAAAGCGAAAGCCATCTGATAACAAAAAACCTGAAGACTTTTCAATCACTACAAACAACTGCTCTGCTTCAGCGATAGATGCCGCCACTTCCTTGCCACTATCAAAAGTCACAATAGAATCAACCAAAGCCCCACCCACGGAAGTCTCAAACGAAGCCATAGCTCCACCCACAACTCCAGCACAAGCTCAACCAGTTATGTATATTAAAGTGTTAATCCGTGGACTGACTACAGAATCTAAAACAGAAGATATCTCCCATCAACTGGCAAAACTAAATTTCACAACCCATAAAGTAATACAGTTTCAGAGAAAAGTGGGCGAGGCCTATAGACTCCTCCCACTTTTTCTCATAATATTAATCAAAACTGACCAAAACCAACAGATTTTCTCCATAACCAATATTTGTGATCTCCCGGTAAAAATTGAAAGGTTCCGTGGTGGTAAAAGCCCAATACAATGTTTCAACTGCCAGAATTTCGGCCACACACAGCGAACCTGTTACTCCAACCCAAGATGTGTGAAATGTGCTGATGATCATCGTTCATTTCAATGCCCAAAAGCTCAAACATCACCACCTAAATGCTGCAACTGTGGAGAGTCACACACTGCAAACTTCACAGGTTGTAGTAGCCGTCCCACCTGGAGGAGCCATCGAGCAACTTCAGCTACAGTTCCCACCACAAATGAAAGAAAAGCCCATAGACTGGTGTCTATCATTAAAGAACTCCAAGAACTAATCAAAGACAAAGAGGTTTTTCAACTGCTACAAACAATAATGACCACCTCTCAATAATGTTCACTCTCTGACCTTCCGTATTCTCACAACATGAACTCTATATTAGAACTCTAATTTAATTCCGTAGATTTTCAATTTCTTCTCCAATATAAAAGTTAAACCAGCTTAATTAAATTCTTACTGTAACCGATAGATGGCACCACCAATACCGAGCAAAACTTCTGTAAATATTCGTAATTCATATCATTTTTGTTTTACGACTCAAGCTTTTCATTAAATGTTTATTCATTTCAGTGCCTAAATATAAATTATGCTTGTTGTACATATCATAATTCAATTCATCTTTTATTTTTCTACGACTCAAGATTTTCATCAAATGTTTATTCATTTCAGTGCCTAAATATAAATTATGCCTGTTGTACATATCATACTTCAATTCATCCTTTTCAATCAATCGTGCTACTTATATTCAAATTACTGCATATTTTAAAAATCATGATTAATTTTTTCTACGACTCAAGATTTTTATCAAATGCTTTCATTTCAGTGCCTAAATGTAAAATATGCTTGTTGTACATATCATCATTCAATTCTTTTTTTCAATATCAATTCTGCCACTTATATTTCAATTTCTGCTTTTCAAATTATGTTTAATTTACCAAGCAAATTTGCTTGGTCTCCTGTTCTGCCACCTCACTGTTGCATAATTCAAAATGTTTTATCTCAAAATGTAATATTTCATGATGTATGGGATAGGGGCCGCTGCGCGGCCCAGGTGCCCAGTTCTTTTAAATAAAGCAAGCAATACAGGATGCATAGCCAGATTTTTCAACAAATGATAAGCACTTTTTAAGCACTCAAAAAATATTTTTAATCACTTTCCAAAAAAAAATCATAATTAGGATCCGTGCAGTAATAAAAAAAAATTTTTCTACAGATAAAAGTTCTTAATTTATGAACATAAAATCAATAAATTTCATAAACATTTTTGCAAACTTCCCATAGTCATAATAAAATAACTAGTTTCTGATAAATATTGCAGAGAAAATTGGGAAAATCATGCATTTGTTTGTAATTTAAAATGTCCATCGACACTGCAAAATAAGAAATGTCTTTTTAAAAGGTAGAAAATTAAGCATTTTTTACAAACCCTTTTAAAAACGTTATACACCATGTTTATATAGTTTTGCCAGTTTCTATAGTTTTTTCTTGAAAGTAAAGAAAGAATCTGCTCAATTTGCATTAATTATTATAAGTTTCACTTTTTGATTTCTTAATAAATTTAAATATTACTTTTTGTTAAAATTTGATAAAAGTAATGTCTAAATTTTTCATTTTATCCGTAGCATCCGGAAATATTTATGACTGATGATTCGCCAGCTGAAAGAGGGGCCTTAAAATAGTCTGGGAGACAAGTAATCGGCTGCTCTGCCATTTTCATGTTGCTCAGGCTGAATGGCGTTGGCTCTTCACTCATCATATACCCAAAGATGAAAGACCACGTTTGATAAAACTCTTTCAAGCTGTAAGATTATAATATTTTTGACATATTTTGATTTAAAAAAAATCACAGCAAGTTGCTGAAATTCCATGTAATGTAAAAGACTGAAATTGTGGTATAGGAAGCACTAATAAAACCCATCTTATGTTTAAAAAATGTTCACTTAAATTTCTTTTTCCTTTTATTTTATACTTCCTCATACTTTTATAATTTTGTTGTGTGGCTTTTGAATGTTAATTTATAAAAATATTTTATAGCTTTTAGCATGGCTGGTAAATAATATTCAAATATTTAATATGATTCTTCCACATTATCTGTGCAATTTAGTTCCAATTCAATACTTTTTAAAAAAGGAATTGGAAAGTGTTCAATAATTAAAATAAATACATATAGATATATTTACATAAAACTATATTTATCACAAATGCAAATAATTTCGGTGTGTTGTGTATCGAATATTGTTTCTCTAAAAGAAATATTATCTTATTCGCCATTAATCATTTTATTTCTCCAACCTATATCAATTACTATGTGATTCACATTTTTTTTAGAACTTGTAACGCTTGATTTTTATGAGATAAATTTAATATTTTAGAAAATTATTAATGAGTGTATGCATGATTTATTAACGGAAAGTGTATATTTCTAAAGCTTGAGGTTATATTAAAAAGAAATTACCCTAATTTGCCAAAAATAGAAAAAGGAAAGAAAAAAAAGACTGATGAATTCAGATATTTTTTTCCTTATATAGTGTCATTCTTCCCTTTCAAACTCTATTTGAAACAGTAGAGTTATTAACTGGTAACTAGTATTTTTTTCTCATAATATGTTTGCAGTATCTTTGACATTATCAGATTTTTTTATAAAGAATTTTGGTGAAGAAAAAGTAATTCCAATGAGTTCATAGAAATTTTAAAAAAATTTTTTAGCTTAACTTATCTATTTCGATACAGGATTAAAAATGAATATTTTAATATAAAAATATATAGATTAAATATTTATTTATTTTTTGATGAATGACTTCATTTTTAAACACAATCTTTTACATTTATTTTTTCATATTATTTATAAGAGGAAAAAAAAACACAATTTTAAATTAAAATTATACTTTGCTAATTGAAGTTTTGTTTTAATAGTTAATGAGCAGGTATCTGTCCAAGCCAAATTTACAACCAATTTTTAGCGATACCTTCACAAATTCAACTTTAGGAAAAACGGTAGTTTCACAAAATACTTTTTTCTTAACATTTTATTTTTGTGTCTCATAAGAAACGGTAAATCCATATTTTTACCATATTCTTGTGTTGATTTTTTAATATATTTGTTTTAATTTTCACAAATTATGTCTAAATTTTCACAAAATAAGTACCTCTCAGAAAAACCTAGACAGACCCCTGAAGTATTCTTTAAATTCTCTATTTCATCTAGTCTTTAAATTTCAATCATACATTTGTTTCAAAATGGTTGCTATGCATTCAAAGCAATGTATTATAATCAAAAATTATTTTAGTAAGTTAGAACTTCTTAAATATTGTTATAATATAGTTTTAATATTAATTTAATTTTGATTAAACATTTATAAAGTTTTTTTAATCATAAATTAAAGTTCTTACAATGTATTAGAATTAAAAAATTAAAAAAATCTGATTTAAATAAAAAAAAATCACGAACGCTGTTTAGAACATGAACTTTCCACCTGAAAAAATCTACTATGATGGATATCTTGTGACATAAAAAATTGTTTTAAATAATCTGAGTAAAACTTCATGATAAAGATCAAAATGCTGATGTGTAAGAAAGTAAACTTTTTATATCTTGTAGGTGATGTATGCTGCTTCCGAGCAAGAATTGAGTGAGACGACATCGAGCATTTTAAAGGAAAGGAGCAAGTTCCCAGACTTCGTAAAACGATTTGAGAAATTTTATGAGTGCAGAGACGAGTGGTTGTTGCTCTTTAGAGAGGATAAACTCACTCGCCAGCATAATACAAATAATTATGCAGAAGTTTCAATTCGCATAATAAAAGACATAGTCCTGTGTCGAACCAAAGCTTTTAATGTAGCAGCATTGGTTGAATTCTGCATTGGAGTCTGGGAATCATATATTTAAAAAAGGCTCCTTGATCTCGCCTACTCAAGAAAAAGAGCTGGGATGCATCTGTATGCAACTCTGCAAAGGAGAACTTCATCATTTGATCCTACCAATATGTATAGTATGTGGAAATGAGGGTTTTTTTCAAATAAAAACTGGTGTTAATTGTTATGAGGTGAATGCCAACATTGGCACTTGCTCCTGTAAAGCTGAGATATCTGGGGCATTTTGCAAACATCAATGCTTTTTGATGGACCAAAAGAAAATTAAGTTTCCCAATGCACCCCCGATATCCCAGGAAGATCGCCATAAATTGGCATTATTAGCCTGCGGAAGCAAGTGCCCAGACATTTCCTTTTTTCAAGAGTTTGATCATTCAAGTAATGCTGAAAGTCCGATACTTTCAACATAGAATTCGATACCTCCAACATCAGACTCTCGTCCAGAATTGGAAGAAGAAAAAAATGAACCAGCCTCAAAAGAATTGCGGGCTCAACTTAAGGGAGAATTGTACAGACTTGCCAGCCTAGTTTCTGATGAATTAGAAGATAATTCAGTAACTAGGCTGATAAGCTCCCTTAAGAAAGTTAAAACTGCAAGAAAGCTGCAAAGCATATTTATTGTGAAAGCGAAACCAACTGGGCGAACAAAACGCATCAAGGTGCAGCCCACTTCAATAAACCGCAGAAAATCTGCATCTCGGAGTAGCAGGAGACTCCCTGCTGGTGCGAGGCCTCTTTCTGCATTAAAAAGACTTAAGCTATCAAAAAACATAGCGAAACACATTCAAAATGCAAAATCTCATGGGACGGCTCATTAAGCAACCAAAGTAATCCTGAAAAAAATCAACCACTGTCTTCCATTAGGAATATGCCCTTTTTTTGTATATATCATTGTTAATATTAAAAAAATTATATTGTGACTGTGTGTGAATAAAGTATTTATTTAAATTAAATAGAGAACTTTTTGGTATGATTTTCAAACAATGAGTGATTAAAATAATTCTTTCGGACCAGTTATGAATTAAATATAATAACTCAAGATAAAATAGTAATCTGTAAAAGAAAGAGAAATCCAAGAGCAAGTCCAAGAGAAATCTGTAAAAACCAGTAATAAAAACAGAATTACTTTCTGTTGGTTTATATTCAAGGCTTTTTTAACGCATCTATACACTTTAATAAATTCTTGTTAACCGTTCATTAAACAAATCATAATTCTATCAGCTTGTCACAATGTTTATGTGTATTAATAGGGACAGACTTCACTGTCGTCCACATCAATTTTTATTACCTAACCTATCCTGATCTTTTTTTCCTTCATAAGTTGAAGGTAGCCACTTCAAGTGTACATATCAAAATGAATGTTGCTTGAGCTTTCCATTACCATTTCTTCTATATTTTAACAATAAAGTGTAGTTACTTTAAAATAAAGTTTCATATTAAAGCTTAAACCATAAAAAAATTGCTTTTATTAGGTATCATTGCAATTTCATTTACAATTTTGCTTTTTAAATTTATAACATAGTGATTCAATTTTTTTTCTTCTAAAAAATGCCAATATGTAATAGTTAATTTTTTATTCAATTGGATATCATGTTTTCAACTGTAAGCAGTCTTCCATAAAGCTTTTTATAAAAAAGTAAATATAACTTATTTATTGTATAACATACACAGGAAATAACATTCATTCATATTATATTTACAATAAAATGATATACAATAAAGAAATATAGAATAATTTTATAATAAATAAATACTTTATTTTTCACCTTTTATTTGGAATAATTAAAAAACAATAGTAGAGAATAATATTAATATATAAATAACAGGTATATATTTAAATGAGGTATAAAGAAATATTTGCCTGAAATTCACAGAAAGTTAGTAACTCAAAGGATAGTAAGCGTTCTGTTACCCATAAGCAAACTGCTATATATCTGCTATATTTTAATTTCATTTGGTACTTGCAGTTGGCAGACAGATCATGACCCAAAAATATCACTATAAAAATTTCATTTTTAAATGGCAATTAAGGAAATATGAATCTTTGAAGGATCCTATGACGAATTTTTTGGCTAATAAGAATGCATAAGCAACAATGAAAGACTACTAGACAATTATCTTTTTAAGATAAGTAAAAGAACTGCTTAAGAGAAGATTAATTCAGGTATACTAAAATAAGCTACATATTCTGAATACTAATTTTTCTTTTACCTGAATGAAATTTAAATAATCAACTTGGAAGAAATACCTATAATAAGTACGTAAACAACTGAATTTAAGAACAATTAGTATGATCCAATTTATAACGTCACTGTATTAAGTATTCGCAAATATATTTCACCTTCAAAAACATAAATATTTCCTCCAACAAAGACTAATTCAGTAGGAAAACCCAATAAAAGTGGAGCTTTCTATTTCTTTTTATATAATCTCTTAATACTTAAAATGATTTACTATTAAATTAATAAAAGATATATAGTAGTCGGACAATTGAATTCTTTCTTTTTGGAGAATCGCCTATATTGATATATCTAATAAAAAACATCTGAGATATTAAGAATAGTTTCTAAATAATGAATTTTTGCATTACATACGAAACAAAAACAATGTTTTTAAACTGTGTAAATGAAAGTTGCAGTTGCTAGCTTAGGATAAATAAGACAAACAGAGCTACAAGCAAAGCGCATCTCTAACAGCAATAAAGCTCGTTTAATTTCCTTCGATTGGTGTCTGCTAAACTATTTCAAAACTATGGCTTTTATTGGTTTCATATAGAATTCTATATTGCAATTAATTTTTAATCATAATGTATTTTTATTACAAATTGATATTGACATGCGTAATTGTAAATTACCGGCGGCAAGAATTATTTTTGTATTTTCTTTTAAAACGACAAGAATTATTTTTGTAAGGATTTTCATAACAAATTTAAATACATAAAAATATAAATTATTTTACTAAGGGGCAGGTGAAAAGAAATTCGAATAAAAAGAATTTGTTTCTAAATTCAGTTTCTTATTACTTTTAGTTGAAATATTTAGTAGTAGACTGTCTTAGCAATTAGATTTAAAAAAAAAAAAAAAAAAAAAAAAAAAAAAAAAAAACATGATTGGATTTTACATTTTTAAGAACAATAAAAAAAAGAAAGTTTGAAAAATAACATTTTTACAAGAATCTATTTTTAAATAAAATTTTGAGACATCAAATTAAGTATAAATTTTTCATTCAAAACGAAAACTGCTTATAAAAAATACATGAGCGGTGTGAAGATAGAAGTGGATAAAAAAAGACATTTATAAATAAAATTGAATAGAACTATCATTTTCCTACTCAATCAACGAAATAGGGTTGCACGCTGTTGTAAGATGTGACGCATGAATCGGTCGGGTTACCATATTCTCCATTTTGCGGTTTTCAGAGTCCTTATTCTCCACCGCGCCAAGCGGTGCCGAAACCGTGAGCATTTCCATGAGTGCTGCCTGCACAGCCATACCAAAATATCTCATGCTCAACCAAAGCCAAAACAAGATACTAAGGAAAATCACCTGTGCCAGATGGTTCATCAAAAATGCAAATATTCACAAAGACCTCAAGATTCCGATTCTATCACATTCATAAATTAAATGCAGATTTCTTCGGCAAAGCCGAAAAATGTAATGCTGCTAACTTTAACCAGATATTTAACTTTGAAAACTACAAAAAAGATACAAATTGCAGATCAATAGCCGCTCACTTTACATCCGACGCTTCATATCACAGTCATCAAAATAAATAATAGCCTCAACAAATGTTTTAATCACAGATCCACCTACAGCATCAGCTTCAACAACTACAATATTGAAAGCTCCATCAAGCGTTTCCCCACGCTGACCATCAAACAGCATCCAAAGCACATAGTTTAGAGAAAGTTGCTTCGTTTTATTTTCATTGTTATTATTTATTCAAGCAAATTACTTGAATCCAACTGACAGCTACCACATAGTCTGCTAACCTCAATGAACTCATACAATGACAATACTAAATGATGAATGGGAGGGGAAGCGGCCCAGGCGCCCTGATTGAAATACAAGTCAAGTCAGGTCAAGCAGCTGGCCGCAGCGCCAAAAATGCTATGAACCACTAAAAATGTAAAAGTATTTGCTTCGAAACATTCAAAAATTTTCAGCTACCGCTTTTCTTTAGCCAAGAGAGATATAAAGTATGCCTCTTCTCTGAATTACTCTGATTGAGCGCACTGTCTATCAAATGGCAATTAGGCCTATTCTAACCTGTGCCTGCCCCGCCATTAACACCCTTAGTGATCATCTAAGAAATAAACTCTCTTTGGCAGAAGGGAAGATTATTAGAAGACTCGTCGGTGCCCCTAAATGCATTAGCAATAATAGTTTAAAAAAGGATCTAAAAATTGATGACATCAATGTCTATATGAAAAATTTAAATAAAAATTTCTACGATGAAGCAAAAACCTGCACCTCCAGCAATTTTAACTCACTCCTAGATAAAGAATTAATTGATGACAACACTAAATTTAGCCCAATCACTGCCTTTTTCCTTAGGGATACGGTGTTGTAAATATATATATGTGTGTGTATATATATATGCATATGTATATATTGTATCTAACCCAGACCTTCCTTAATTATATCGATCATCATAATCTCCATGATTATTTTATTTTATATTGTTTATGATTACATTCATTTAATTATACCCCATGCCGCTCAACACTTCAAGATTGTCTATGTCACACGAACCCCCTCTCGACTTTTTGGTGCTGAGCACCCCCTCTTCCTCCCATCTCCATTCCTCCTCATCATCGAATTTTCACTACAGATGAATCGGTTAATGCCGCTTCGCGGCAGCGCACCGAGATTTATGTGATTTCTACCATTCTACCATTACTCTGATTGAGGTTGTATTAACTAATGCAAACTAAAAGGTAAAACCGAAATTTGTTATTCCGCCGAAGAATAATACAGTATATCTTACTAAGTCATCGAGAAATTGCTTATGAGTTATAAGAATTTTTTGGATGATTTCATTTATGTTTCAAATATTTAAGTTGCTATTATATTTAGCTCTAAATTTTATTCTATAAACGTAATAAGTAACGGTTTCAAATTGCTTAATAATTACAAGAATTTTGTTACACAATTATTAATTCAATTTTGAAGATATTTTTATTATAATTTTTACATTTTGTTTAACCAAAATGCTTAGTATTACTATAACTAATTAGTTATTAATTTATTTACAGGAACCTAAAGCATATTTTATTCAACTTTATAGATATTTAAACTTCTAAAGACGTTTTTAAAAGAACAATTAATATTAGTATTGGGTAATTGTTACAGATTTCAATACTCTAATAATTGCAAGAAATTTTTCATACTTTTGTTACAATTTTAAAGATCTTTTAATGTCTAGATTTTTCAGAATTCTTTTTAATAAAAATGAATTATACTTTATTACTTAATGAGTTAATCATAAAAATTTCCAGACAATTAAGCTAATATAGCGTTTGTCACTAAATATTTAATTTCAGTATAGTGTTTTTGCTATAGTTTAATACTTTAATTGCTAGAAATTTTTTATACATTTTTTACAATTCCAAAGATTTTGTAAAGTCTATATTTCTCAGAATTCTTTTTAATAAAAATGCATAGCACTAGAATTAGTTATTTAACTTATTTAATAGAACCTAAAGTTAACCTTTCAAGTATTTAAATTACAACATATATTTTTCGTAAAATAATTTATAAAGCAAAAATTAGTTTTACTGTAAATAATAACTTACAGTAAATTAAGTTTATTTATTTATTTATAAATTTTTTTAAAAACCCTCTTAATTTAGAGATATCGAGAGTATATATATAAATATATATATATATATATATATATATATATATATATATATATATATATATATATATATATATATATATTAGTTAAAATGTTGAGAAAATATGGTATATAATTAAGATTAATGACAAGAGAAGGAGAAAATAGTTAAAATAAATTAATTATTTTTAAAAATATTTTTAAAAAACTTTTTATTTATCTTTAAATAAAAAACAAGAAAAAAAACATTAAAAATCCGAAAAACAAATATATCAACACAATAGTGTGAGAAACACTCAAATATATATACATATATATATAAGGAAATCTTCATAAATAATCTATTTGAACTATTGCACCTCACGCTAGTAGAAGTAAAGTTTATTACAAACCACCGTCGTACTTTATTAAATTATAAAAAATTAAATGAATATCTATGATCAAAGGAGTTTTAAGAACTGCCATTTAAAATTCCTCTCAAAATAACCAACGGAATAATGAATGAAAATGTCAACAAGAAAAAACAAATTATTATTTCACTCACGTTGGATATTTGTCAACTTCCTCACAGAATGTGACAGTTTTATTTGCGCATAGTGGCCTTGTCCCTGAAGCTGCGGGTGTGTATTGCGCATCAGGATAAAAGGGTCTAGCCAATCCAACACCACTCCACAAACAAGTCAATAAAATTTGAATCATTTTTAAACTTTTGATGACTATGAATTTGTAAACATAATCAACAGGGTCTTATATACGCGCAAAAGATGTCATTGAGAAAGAGGGTGTGACGTCACATAATAATGTTTGAAAGAAAAGTTAAGGTCGTCAGTTATGGGGTTATGGTCCTCCGTATCCGGGGTTTTCCCATGTTTTCGGGAATCTCCATCGCTCGATTATGTTTGTAACTTTCTTTTTTCTTATTATTATTCGTCTTATTTCGAGAGTTGGAATATATTTTTTTTCTACCGAAAGGCGTTGTTCCAAAGAGAAAGTTTGAAAGATAATTTGGGTTGTTATTTACTCAGGACTGGTTCCGGAAAATGGGGTAGACGATTCAGCGTGCCCTATAAATGTGTTTTTAAAATTATTTGAATTCTTTTGTCATTTTGAAAAGAGATTTTTTCCAGTCATATTTTAGTTTTATTACTTATTTTATTTATTTATTTTGTTTCTGGAAATTTCATGGGGGCAAGAACCGAAAACTCGCTCAATTAAAAGGAATGTACTTTTTCTCGTGTAGGACTAACTCAAAATGTTTTTGCAATGTTGTTCTTGAACATTTTAAAAAAGGAATTTAGAA
Source organism: Parasteatoda lunata (assembly GCA_949128135.1). Classification (NCBI taxonomy): domain Eukaryota; kingdom Metazoa; phylum Arthropoda; class Arachnida; order Araneae; family Theridiidae; genus Parasteatoda; species Parasteatoda lunata. Next base: position 8,991,113 of record OX421978.1, read on the forward strand.
TCTTCAACTACTACGGATTTTCGTTGTTTCAGAAAATACTTCTCTAAACCATTGACACATAATTTTTATTAAACACATTTTTCATACTTTTGTGTTCATTATTTTGTGTTTATTTCGATCAAAATAAGGGTAAAATATTATATTTAGCATCTTAATAATTTGTGGTTTTGAAATACAGCATGAAATAACAGTGTCTTTTTTGTAAAAGGTAAAATGTTACAAACACGACTTACTTTCAAACAATAATTTTCCGATTTGCAGTAATTTAGGTCTAAGAGAAACAAATATTCATCATTAAAATTTATTTAATTTGCAAAATTACTTATTTATGAATTTTTGAATATGAATGGAAAGAAAAATTTAAACTATCTTTTTTTCGGATTTCATATTTTAGAACAAATACAAATCAGATAATCTAACAAAAAAATTTTTAAAAACCATTGACTATTTCTATTAATTAAAATATTCTAAAATATAATTTTGCTTCTAATAGGAGCGTCGAAAAATCTATATAAAAGGGTATATCATCTGCGTTAAAGGGCAAAGAGGTAGCAAATAAAATGTGCTAATTTTTAAATATATTTGAAATCTAAACCTGCCATCTTTGCAGGTTAATTAAAACAGATATAAAATTGTTGAGTTAATTGAATGGTCATATTTAAGTTCGAATAAAAGTTTTATGAATATTCTCTGTATTAAAACATTTTGTTTTAATAAATTACAATTAGAAAAAAAAAATATTTCTAAATAGTTTCTAAAGATGGAAGGTACACCAAAAAATCTTCTACGAAATTTTTTTACAAATGTTTTGTTGTGAGATAAAAAAAATCATATTGGAAAACTTTTATTCTAAGAATTGGATTCACAAGATCGGAAAACCAATCTTAATGTTTCAAACAGTTAATACTAACAGTGTTTATTAAATAGTGCTAACAATTAATGAAGTTATACGGAATAAGACACAAAAAGGTACCTTATCATGGAATAAACATGGGTTTACGACTAGTAATATTCAACTCCGTAGCCTTGTAATTTTTTAAACAATCCAGAAGACAAGAAAACTCTGGGATCAGTACCCTCACCTCACCCTCAGTAAATCCTCACCACGAGTGATCTGGAACAAAGTGGCGTTGCATATGGACTGGACTTTAAAATCATTAATATGCAGTGGTGTGGAATAAAAATTATTACATTAAAACTTAAACATAGCTACCTCTAGAATTAATTTTTTCAAAAAGCATCGAAATTTGGCAGCCTTGTTTTGACAAATTACCAAGAATTTTGAGAGTTTTGTTTCGAAAGGTCTACCACTCTATAAAATATTTTGCAACAAGCTTAGTAGTTGGAAGTCCTGGATCTCTTGCAATTTTGTAATTGACAGGATTGCTACTTACCCGAAAAATAAAAAATAAAACTGGTAGAGAAGAAGGAGCGAAATATCCTAACTAATTATGACAGACTTAAATATTTGTAAGTTTAATACCTGAACGATTGGATTGTGTAAAAACTGAACAATTGAATTTCTAAAATTCTATGAATGAAATGAAATGCTATAAAGTTTACGATAACCTCATAAAAAGTTCTCATCATTTTTTAAATGCTTTCCTTATTTTGGCCTGGATTACGTTTTGTGAGTAGTTTCTTCTTTTTCTTATGCTTTGCAGAATAAGAAAAGTGACGGAGGACACATAGGATCTTTTCTGACCGAGGAGGTAGATGAGGGAATAGAACAAGCTTTCTAGACAAGGGAGATAATGGAAAAACATATTTTTGCTCCCTAAATCAGAAAGAAAAAAAAAACGATTTAAATCAATGGGATTAATAATTTAGAAGTTATTAGAGAGCAAAAACAGAGCAAAGTTTAACTTACACACTTTGAAATTAGTATTGTTACTTTTTAAACTCTTGATAAGTAAGGCATTGTTTACTATGCAATATTTTCCATTTAATCAATTGAGATTAAAACAAAGTCAATGGGGTTCATATTTTAGAAATCATATATTCTGTGTATAAGAAGCGTAGTTTTGTACTTACATCTATTCAGGCGTCTAACATTGCTATGTATACAAACTATGTAATTACAAATTTTTTTCTTCTCTAATTTAAATGAGATCACAACCGCGTCGATAAAATCAATGCATTCATTAGCCTTACATTATTTTAAAAGGATGTTTTGCCCTATAAGATCAAAGTAAGCAGAATTTTAATTTAATTTCTGCGACTTATAAAAAGCAAGCATTTTAAAAAGATGTGAAAGCTAATAACTTTTTCTAGCATATTTCTTTCAGTTTACATTTGAAAGTCAATGCAAAGAAAAAATTTATTTCTATTACTGCTGTTATCGTAAGCCATTAAGACACTGCGGGTAAAATTGTTGTTGTTTTCCAATGGCACCATCTATGGCCAAGAATTCGATTTCTACCGCATCCATACGTCACACCCTTTTATAGAGCGGACCCATTCATACATCCATTCATTCATCCACAGATCGTAATTTTGACCTAAACCAGATAACGATCAATATCCAATCCGGTACCCCCAGAAATATAATTTGTCATGGGAATATGGAGGACTTAGTGACAAGGCAGATTTAACGTGGACCAGTCACCATTTACAACACAGGGAGTCTTCGACCGGTTGGATTCGTTCTCCCGTTCTCACGAACGTTAGTTCAGAGCCATATCAACCAGGCTCAATTTCACTTTCAATATGAATGATTAAGGGTTGCCAAGTACTACGCTTTTTACAAAATATATTATTGAGTGTGATAGACAATTAAAAATTATAGCTTACAACATTTTTAGTAAATTTGCCGGCATTTTAAAAACTTCCCTACGAGAGTTTTGAAACAAAGCGGCTCTTCATGTAAGCTTTCGAATTATTTACAAGTAGTAGTGTGAAAAATAATACGTTGAAGCATAAACAGGATTCCCACGACCTCAAAAAAATAAATAAGTGGTAAATAAGTATTTTTAAGACCATTGAAAAGTGCTTAAATTTATGCTTATTTTGTGAATTACGAAATTATTCGCGAGTTATTTCTTACTCCCATATATATTTCCTTTAAATTCAATATTTACCGATAGCTTAAGACATCTTATATATATATATATATATATATATATATATATATATATATATATATATATATATATATATATATATATATATATATATATATATATATATATATATATATATATATATATATATATATATATATATATATATATATATATATATATATATATATATATATATATATATATATATCACTTTTGCTACCACTTTAAAAAAATTTCCAGACCGTTTACACCCTGATAATTTTAGCTACCACTAGAAAAAAAATTTCCGAAAAAGATTGCAAAAAAAAAAAAAAAAAGAAGAAGAAAGTTGGCAAACCTGGTAATGTAAGTCGTGGGGGTGGTTACGATTGAAAATTTAACTATACAAAATTGAACAATTTTATTCGCTGATAGCATCCCTGATAGTTAGATAACTTCATTTAACACGTGACCCGCCGGAGGGTCACGCCGGCGTAACCCCATCGGGCGGCGCTCCGGCGTAAAAACTGGTAACAAATAAATTTTTTTTAGTTTTTTTCCGGGAATAATAAAAATCCATAACTATCAATTGTTTTTAACGGATGCAATTTTTATATTGAATTGCTTCTTCAACGTGATAAATTTCTTTACAGTGAATTGTTATTGTTGAGAATAGATTAACTCCTCCCGAATATTATCTAATATTGAAATAGTTCTTCTACCAGTATTTTCTCTTTTCCGTCCCGCTTTCAGGCCTGAACACCCGGTGTGAACGTGTTAATTAACTTGGTAAACTAATTTCTAATTGTTCCCAAAAAGTGGTCCATGTATAAAGAGAAAAAAAAAAAAAGCAGTAGCTCATATTTTTTTTAAACCAGGTGGATATTTCGCTCTGTTACCTACCATTTTATCTATTAAAAAGTCCATATGCTTTGACTTTCGATCTTAATATTTATCTCATTGTTGATATACTGCGGTAGATTAATCAATTTAGATTTAATTAATTTATTTAAATTAATGTATATAGAAAAAACCAGAGAAAATATTCTGACCTGTTTTGTTTTAATAAAAAATAATTAAATAAATTAATGCATAGCAAAGTAATTGAAATTAATGTACATCTAGATAATCAGAAAATAGTAATAATCATTTATTTGTTTGAAAACAAAATTAACAAACGAAAATAAATGCAAATTAATGTATATCAAAGTATTTGAACAAGCAATAGTGAAAAACCTTTTCAGATTTAAATCGAAATTATTAAATTAAAAATGAAATAATGCATAAAATTTGCTGAAATTTTCATAATAAAAATCTTTTGAGGAGGATGCAAAAGTTTAGCAGCAATGATAATTTTTATATGAATCGGTCGAAGCCTTACTTACTTTAAGCCTTATTTAACAAAAGCTGGGCTGCGCAGAAAACCCATATCCCATTCATCGTGAAATTACAGAAAAATTACAAAATATAAACAGTTTGTATACAAGGCCTGTGGGGTGACTGATATTGTAGAGCAAGCGCCTTGCTTGTTTAACTGAAAAGAAAGTGAAAACAATTCTAAGCAACTTGCTATAGAAAAGATGGCTGTGAATTTATTGTCCACATGAGGTAGTAGGTTCAGATTTCAAGTCTGGTATTGTAGTTGAGGCAGTTGTGGTTGTAATCAATTGATGCTTTGAACTATTGATGTTAGAGATGTAGATTTTTACTATGTTGATAGTTTCGGTATGAGGCGTCAGAGGTGAAGTGTGCAGCTACTGGTCTAAGGTTTTTGTCTTTTTTAAAGTTTTCAAATTTAGGTCGAAGCCTCGAAAACAATATAATACTTTATAAGATATATATTACAAAGGAGAGTGGTAGACAAAGTGGTGAACAAAATTCTTTTAATTATAATTTATTTTACAATGTAAATAATTTACTCTTCATATCATCCATCACCTCTTACATCTCCACACGGCATTTTATAAGTAGTCTGTGCAGACTATTAAAAAAAAAAAAAAAAAAGAAAGAAAGAAACAACAACTACACAACTAAGTTATAACTGATTTTTTATTTGGTTCATCGCATAATTCCAAATGGGTAAAACACGCATCAAATGTTGCAATTAACGTGGCAAACAATCCAAGAAAAACACAAATTAAAGGCATTACCGAGAGCATTTCTACCAAGAATGTAAAAATGTCACCGCAAACCTTAGTTACTGAAAAAGAAAGGGAAAAAACCGCTGGACGGTTAAGTTGCCATTAATGACAAGAAAGCTTTTTGAAACAGTTCTATTCTTACAACGAAAGGATAAAGCTTTCAAACTTCCTCTGTTGTTGATTGGCGAAATAGTAAGCACGTAAAAATGACTTATTTAGCACTTACGTAGTATTTTAGTTTATCCCTTATACGTTTTGAAAATAATTACTAGTAGTAAGTTTGAACTTTTTATAGGAAGTAACAAATTAAAATTTAATAAACTTAGATAATGTTTTAAGCAATTCTGCTATCAAGAATTATGTGCCAAACAAATGATAGAAGAATATAATTTTAAGGCTAGGAGGATACTCACTTCGTTCACAAACCTCAACAATTATTTAGCTATAATTTTCTAGATGATACAAGAATTTTACATCAAAATTAACAGTTATTCCCTTAGCACTCTCTGAGGCGCCATCAACAGTTACCACTCTAAAATTATAAGCCTTTATACCTTAATAATTAGTAACAACATTATTTTACTAAATTTACAAATTATATAAGAATAGTTTTCTAAATGATTTAGTACTTATATTAGTTAAAAAGCATTTTAAGGTATTCAGAGTGCAAAGGGTTAAGAGATTCCAAAGTTTTATATTCGATTAGCAATGTATGTCCCCCCCCCCCAAATTGAAAATCTAATTCTGGGGATAAAAAATATAGCCAAATGAAACTATTTTATTTTTTACCCATAGTTTACCAACACAGGTTAGTTCATCTGCCATTGCAATTACACTGACAAATTTATTTATTTTTTTATTTTTATTTGATTTTACGACGTCTATAAACGAGTTAAGTATTTTTGCGTAAGAGATTGATTAAATTTAATTAAATTTAATACAATTTAATAAATTTAAATTTAATTTAATTTAAATTATAAATTTATTATTTTCAGCTTCCATTTTAAGAGTAGATAACAAGCATTTCTAAGTACGAATTTTCACATAATAAAAAAAAAAAACGAAAGATGTTATGTATAAAAATTTTTTGGTCTTATAATGAAATTAGGTAGTGAATTTCTATGTGATAAAATCTCTATTTATTTATTCATTACAATGATTCTATAACATACTGCTACGATTTACGTTTGCAGAATATTTTTCGCAGTTGTAGCAAAGTTAATACTTCAGCAATTTGATTTTTTTATGTAAAAAATTTGATTTAAAAAGTTTTTATGCAATGATTTGATGATGTAAAAAATGTCATTTTTGATGTGAAAAAAAACTATGTTATGCATATTTGCAGTTTTTGTGCATGTTTTTGTTTTTATGTGCTGCTACATTTTAAAAAATATTTGCTTATACTATATTTTTTATTATATTCTCATTGAAACTTGAAAAAGAAGTCATCAAATTGCGCAAAAGTTGCGTTGGCAAAAATTATTTCAAAATTTTAAGTCAAATAATTTTTTTACTCACTAAAGGAAGAAGAAGGAGCTGTGTTTAAGTATCATTTTCGAAATTTCTTTGTGAAGGAGAGGATAAATTTGCGCAAATATGACCACACACTTATGATTTTTTTATCTATATATATCGAATATTGATATTAGATTTTAAGATTTAAAATATATAATATGTAATATGAATGCAAGCAGCTAGTCTTTTAATAAAGAAAAAATTACTGATTCCTAGTCCTTAGAGTCTTGTAGAAATACAAATGTTATAAAAGTTGAGCACAAAACATGTGTAAATTCAAAATGTGAACCGGATGTTCGTCGACGGTGAAACATTCGTTAAAAAGAGTACCCATTAAAACTAATTTAATTTTAAAATCAAATGTAAGAAATAAGTAGCAATAAAATCAATTTCTTAACCATTGAATTGGGTTTAGTGCAAGTAAACTATATTTTGAACATCTTATAACGAAATTTCTAAAAATTATAATTAGGAAATAAGTAAAGTACTGAAAATTTCAAATTAAAATTAAATCGCAAATTTAAGAAAGATATTTTTACTAATTGAATTTAAAAATATGTTTAATAACTAATAAAGAAAATTCTTAATGATAATGATTAAAGTTTGAGCCAATCAAAAATATATATATATAATATATATATATATATATATATATATATATATATATATATATATATATTTATATATATATATATATATATATATATATATATATATATATATATATATATATATATATATATATATATATATATATATATATATATATATATATATATATATATATATATATATATAATATATATATATATATATATAAATATATATATATATATATATATATATATATATATATATATATATATATATATATATATATATATATATATATATATATATATATATATATATATATGCAGGATGAGGAGAACTCCATCTCTCACCCCTTCCGCTCACCCCTTCCTATTAGCGCAACACCTTCCCCGCCTAACCGTCATCAACAACTGCCCCCCTCTCCGCCATCGGATCGATAGACTCACTTTTTCGTTTGCTGCTGAACTGCGAACTTCATTGCCCAGACTAATGTGTTTCAACTTCCCAGTCCAGACGGGACTAATGTGTTTCCATAAACGGGGCTGAAGGCCCATATTCATGTGACCAACAACGGGGTAGACGGCCCACATTTTCCTAAACATTTAATATTTTTCTTCATAAACATCTAATATTTCATCACATATGTAAATTTCATTCCGTCATTAAATTTGTCTATCATTGAAAAACTGTCCTTCTTCGAAAACACCCCACAATCATGGGGACTCTCACCGGGATTTAGCTCTAGCCGGAATTTAGACGAATATAACCGAACCTTGTTGAACTTTGCTGATTTGGTGATCAATTGTGAATTTTCCAAGCTGTGTGTGCACCTGAACTGTGAATTCGTGATTGAAGGATACTTCATGAGACTTCTACAAAACTTGTGAGTAGAATATTTTATTTTTAAAATGGCCTATCTTAGTAGAGCCAGAAAAATCGATCTTATCAATTTACTTTGTGAACTTGATTTAAATGCACCAGAAAATGCTAAAGTACCGCAACTAGTAAAAACTATTACAGAATCGGAAAATTATGATGAGGAACTAGTGAAAAATTTATTAACAACTATAACTTTTGAAAGGGAGAATTCAGAAAAGTTAGAAAAAGAAGAACGTGAATATATTTTAAAGAAACTAGAATTAGAAAGCAAAATTGCAATTAATTTGCCTAAACCAGAAACAGCGAATACAGAAATGTTAAAATTTCTTAATAAATACGAAAGCGGCTCAGATATTGCAATTTATTTGTCATTGTTTGAAAAACAAATAAGTAGAGCTAAAATACCAAAAGAAGATTGGGTTAATTTTTTAGTTGGATTACTTCCTCTTGATATATCTAATTTAATAGCACGTGAACCCGATCAATTTACAAATGATTTTGATTATGTAAAGAAACTTTTACTAAACAGATTTAAGTTGACCTCAGAACAACTAAAAAATAAATTTTGTAATGCAAAAAAAGAAGCTACAACATCGTGGAGAGATTTCGGATTTAAAATTACTACTTATTTCGTAGAATATTTAAAAGCTATGGAAGTTAAATCCTTTGATGAACTTCAAAATTTAATGATCGTTGGCCAAATCAAGACCAAAATTCCCAACGAAATTCGAGACAATATGTTAGATGAATTACCGATGATAAAAGATGTTCAAGAACTGACGTCTAAATTAGATAACTATGAAACTGCGAGATCCCATATTAAAAAAGAAACGAGTAAATATGTGCGAGATTCCCTATACAAACCAGATATAGTTAGGGATAATAAGAATACATCACGTCAATATTTCTCCAATAGAGATTCTAGAAATAATCCTAATTCACCAGTAATTCATGCTCAAAACTTTCAAAGAAATGATCAATTTTATGTTGGTAATTCTAATCATAATGCTAATCACACTAATTATTTAAAGTGTTATAACTGTTTAAACTACGGTCATATAAGTACTGAGTGTAAATACAAAAGAGAGGGTGTAAAATGCAGAATTTGTTCACAATTTGGACATACCGCTAAGAACTGTAACGTTAATTTAAATACCGAGACTAAAGTTTCGTATGCCAATAGAATTAAGAATAAGAAACACATTAAAAGAGTTCAAATACTTGGTAAAGAATGTCAATGTTTAATAGATACAGGGAGTGACCTATGTCTTATTTCTAAACAATTGTATGAAAAAATTAACAGTCCCAATTTAAGTTTTGATAATGTAAAGATAACGGGAATTAACGGAAATCACCCAATAGAACCAATAGGCTTCTTTCATTGCGAAATTACCTTAGATAAAAAATTAATACCTGTTGATTTTTATGTATTGGAAAATTTGACAAATGAAATGATTTTGGTTTTTAATGTATTAAAATATTTGAACTTTACTTTCTTTAATAATAAAATTCAGATCTCAAAATCCAACCAGGAAGTAAAAGCTGATCGTTCATTTCAGGCAATTTATGATTCTTTTTCCCAAAAAAGAGAAGCAAAGCATTTTTCTACTCCGTTAGGACACTTAGCAGATGCCATAAGTATTAATGAGATTGAGTTGAGTCATGGGAAACAGTGTTTAAAGCCTCAACTGATAGAATTAATAAATAATTATACCCCTTCTGAAATGAAAACCACAGATGTTGAATTAAATGTAATACTAACTGATGAATCACCCATAAGTTTGAAATCGTGTAGGTTAGCTAAAATAGAGCAAGACTTTGTTGATTTACAAATACAACAATGGCTTAAAAACGATGTAATTAAAGAGTCGTGCTCAGAATTTAATTCTCCTATTGTAGTTTGAAGAAAAAATTCAGGTGATTTTCGATTATGTATTGATTTTCGCAAACTTAATAAAAAATTAGTTAAAGATAAACATCCGATACCTCTTATAGAAACAGTGACGGACTCTATGTCAAACGCTTCGTGTTATAGTAAGCTTGATATCCGAGATGCGTTCTTTAGTGTCCCTGTAAAACCAGAATGCACGAAATATTTAGCATTCTCAACAGATAATTCGCAATATGAATTTCTTAAAGCCCCTTTCGGATTGAGTACATCACCTAATGTTTTTCAAAGACATATAAACAGAGTGTTTAAGGATTTGATTAAAGATGGTACATTGAAATTATACTTCGATGATATAATCGTAACGTCGGAAACTCAAGTGGAAAACCTCGAAAAACTTAAACGTGTCTTTAAAGTTGCGTCAGAATACGGAGTTGAATTTAATTTTAAGAAATGTGAATTTTTAATGAACGAAATTGAGTTTTTAGGATATTTTTTTAAAAACGGTACGATGCAACCGTCTGCTTCTAAAACCGCTGCTGTTCAAAATTTCCCTACCCCTAAATCGGTTAAACAAGTGCAAAGTTTTTTAGGACTTACTTCTTATTTCCGCAAATTTATTTACAACTATTCTAAAATTGCAAAACCCTTGAGTGATTTGTTAAGAAAGGAAGCGAAATTCTATTTCGGTCAAGAACAAATGGAAGCATTCCAGAAATTAAAAGATATTCTGAGTCAAAAACCAGTTTTACACATTTTTCGTCAGGGATCAAAATTGAAATTGCATACTGATGCTAGCTGTAAAGGATTTGGAGCAATTTTAATGCAGCAGGGCGATGATGAAAAATTTCATCCCATATATTATTTTAGCCGTAAAACTTCACCTCAACAAGAAAAACTTTCAAGAGAGAATTAGAGGTTTTAGCCATAATAGAAGCATTAAAAAAATTTAGGTCGTACTTGTTAGGTACAAAATTTAAAGTTTACACAAACTGCGCTGTGTTTACCCAAACAATGAATAATAAAGAAATAACACCCAAAATAGCGCGATGGGCTTTACAGTTAGAAGAATTTGATTATGAAATTTTGCATAAAGGTTCAAATCATATGTCCCATGTCGATGCCCTTTCCAGAAACACAGTGTTAGTGGTTACTCGAGCACTTAGTGAAGTTACAGCAAAAATCGCTGCCGCTCAGGAAAAAGACGAACTAATTAAATCATTAAAAGAAAACGTCGAAACAAATGACGATAACGAATACTTAATAAAAAACGGAATTTTATATCTAGTAGAAAAAGGTCGAGAATTATTAATCGTTCCCCAAACACTCGAAAATGAAATTATTCGTGAAGTACATAACAAAAGTCATTACGGTATTAATAAAACCAAAGAAATAGTTAAGCAGAAGTTCTATATTCAAAAACTTAGAGATAAAACCGAGAAAATTATTGCTAATTGCGTTAAGTGTATATTATGTAATAGAAAGTTAGGGAAAGCCGAAGGATTTCTTAACCCCATCCCAAAAAACAATTTTCCCCTCGATACATATCATGTAGATTATATAGGTCGCTTGCCATCCACTAATAAAAATTATCAGCACATATTAACTGTAGTAGACGGATTTACAAAATTCGTGTAGATTTACCCCACCAAATCAACAACAGCACAAGAAACAATCACAAAATTGACAACACAACAAACTATTTTCGGTAACCCGAGAATAATCATAACTGACCGAGGTACAGCTTTTACCTCAAAAGACTTCGAAACGTATTATGCTAATGAAAACATCGAACATTATAAAATCACAACAGGTGTTAGTAGAGGAAATGCACAGTTAGAAATAATACACAAAATACTGATCCCAATTTTGTCAAAATTATCCTTAGATGACCCTGAAAAGTGGTATAAATTTGTCCCATCAGTGCAAAAAATAATTAACAATACCGTGTCAAGAAGTACAAACTTTACGCCTTTTGAATTCCTAACTGGTGTAAAATTAAAAAACAACCTTGACTTGCACATCAAAGAAATCTTGAACAACGAATATGAGAATTTTATAATGAGTGAAAGAAACGAACTACGAGAAAAAGCGCGAGAGAATATACTGAAAGTGCAACCGGAAAACAGAAAGAACTTTAACAAGCGTTGAAAAAAAACCAAACATCTAAAAGCAAGGAGACTTAGTCGCTATAAAACGGACTCAGTTCGGAACTGGACTTAAATTGAGGAAAAAATATCTTGGACCATACCAGGTGACGGCTGTGAAGCCGTTATGACGTCCAAAAAATCCCTGGCCATGAGGGGCCAAGCATCACATCCACCGCAATAGATTTCATGAAGCCTTGGACTTCATAATCAGCATCATCAAAAAAAAAATGCTCATGTAGAATTAGATATTGCTTTCTTTTTTATTTCAGGAAATTCATTCATGCTTGTGAGGACACAAGAAGTCAAGATGCCCGAGTGCAGGATGAGGAGAACTCCATCTCTCACCCCTTCCGCTGCTGCCATCATTCCAGCGCAACACCTTCCCCGCCTAACCGTCATCAACAACTTCCCCCCTCTCCGCCATCGGATCGAAAGACTCACTTTATCGTTTGCTGCTGAACTGCGAACTTCATTGCCCAGACGGGGCTAATGTGTTTCAACTTCCCAGTCTAGACGGGACTAATGAGTTTCCATAAACGGGGCTGAAGGCTCATGTGACCAACAACGGGGCAGGCGGTCCACATTTTCCTGAACATTTAATATTTTTCTTCATAAACATCTAATATTTCATCACATATGTAAATTTCATTCCGTCATTAAATTTGTCTATCATTGAAAAACTGTCCTTCCTAGAAAACACCCCACATATATATATATATATATATATATATATATATATATATATATATATATATATATATATATATATATATATACTAGCGGACCCGACAGACGTTGTCCTGTACACACGTCTTTAATTGGAAAATTTCAAATTTTTTTGAAAAAGCTGTAACAATCTGGATCGTTTTGATGCAAATTTTTATTAAAAAGTTATCATATTATCTAACGTCATTACATATATCTTATCACAATTCGACCAATCGATAGCGTGTGAGCGATAAACTGTCAGCGAAGTTAAATGTAGAGGTTGTTTTAAATCAAAACTTAAACTTATTTTAATTAAAGGTAAAAAAGTGAAAACTTAAACTATATTATAACAGATATATTTTTTCAATTAACAAAAACTTAAGTTATCGTAATGCCATTAGATGTACAATATTTTTGGTTAATCCTTCAGGAGCATACACAAACAAATTCGAGGGTTTTCCAACTCTGGAACACGCAACATATAATTGACCGTGAGAAAAGCACGGGTTTTCTAAATCTAAACCACAAATTGTCATTGTTTGACCTTGTGACTTATTAATAGTCATAGCAAATGCTAAGCGGATTGGAAATTGCAAACGTTTGAATGGTAAAGGCAAATCTGAAGGAATCATTGGGATCCGCGGTAGAAGTACAACTTCATCTTGAAATTTTCCACTTAAAATAGTGGCTTCCAAAATGCTACCCATGATTTTTTTATGACCAGTCGCGTGCCATTACACAATTTCGGAGCATTCAAATTTCTAAGCAAAATTATAGGTGAACCAATCTTCAATCGCAAATTATGGGGTGGTATTCCAGGTAAATCCAGTGAATTTAAAAACTCGGCAGGATAGTTGACAACTTCATCAGGATCAACAACAGTGTCAATCGATTTAAATGTAATTTCACTACCAGGCAATGATTGTTGTACTTTAAAATTGATTGCATCAACATTTAAATTTTTTGCGGCTAAAATAGCTCGCTCACGTAGCCATGCATGATTAGCATAATTATGTAGCAAATCTGGAAAGATACTTTTTATTAACTCCTCTTTGGTAGGAACCATGTTGCAAAAATTCTGTGGGAGTCGAATATATTGTGTATCTTCACACAATTGAATTTTACCATTGCCAATGTCTAACAGTTGTTCAGAGAATCTTGACGCAAATGGATCATTTTGAAGTTGAACACGCATATTAAGAGTAAGGCATAATTTACTGACACTTCGCCACAGATAAGATTCTTTCAAACATGCGTATATTTCGTCCGCATATGTCGCACGTGGAATTACGGGTAATATTTGTCTGAAATCACCTGACAGCAGCAGTAGAGCACCACCAAAAAGCCGAGTATTATCTTTGATATCTTTTAGGGACCTGTCGAGAGCTTCCAGCGAATGCTTGTGGGCCATCGTACATTCATCCCAGATAATAATTTTACATTTTCTCAAGACTTCAGCCATGCTTGAATGCTTCTTTATGTTACACATTGCTTCGGGCTTGGCATGCATATTCAAAGGTAATTTAAGTGCTGAATGCGCTGTCCGTCCACCATCAAATAAGGTTGCTGCAATGCCTGATGAAGCAATTGCCAATGCAATATGATTTTGAGATCGAATGCGCGCAAGTATTAGTGAGATGAGGAATGTTTTACCAGTGCCACCTGGTGCGTCCAGAAAAAAAAATCCACCTTGTTGTGCTGCAATTGACACGTTAATTTGATCATATATATTTCGTTGCTCAGCAGTAAGCAATCGTTCATTGTTAGCAACAAAAGTAGCCGGAGAAGTCATATCGAACTGGTGTTCACGTTGAACGTCGCTGTTGATGATATCTGCTGCTTGACGGCATGCCAAAATTTATGAGCGGCATGTTCGAAATAAGAATACAAATATCCTCAATCATTATTAATGCTTCGTTATATATTTCTGCGGAGAATTCAATACTGAGATTTTGATTAGTAATTCTAATCCGATGCAAAATATCCTCACTCATTGAGTCTTTATATTTATTCCACAGAGCAGATGCTTCAGACGGAAAACACGTTGTCAATATTATTGAAAATAATTGACGAATTTGCTGTGGAGATGAGCTCAGTGCTGCATCTGCAAGTGTGAGGTCCCAATAGTTATCATCCTCCAATAAATTTAACTCACGACACGCATCAAAGAAAGTGCCGTATAAAGTACCGTTGACTTTTCGCAAGTATTGGAAGGATGTCGGTCCAGGAACGTTAACCAATAACAAACGCAGAAAAAAGCATTCGCGTTGCTTAGGAGGAACTGTATATTATCGTCCTAAAGTATTTGTCATAACTATGTCGGCAAATCCTGGGACTGGAGTGCCTCGTTTTCGTGGTTCCCAACTTTTTGATTGTTTATTCCATGTAAAAAATTTAAGAACATCAGTATACATCAATGTCTTTGCAAATTCACCAACAATATCTTGTCGATTATAAAGGTTGAAAAATTCAGTAAGAGTTGTTTTTGGAGCTGTTAAAGCTTGTTGTAGTGCATTTTGTTCTGTGAAATAAAACACGCTGTCCATTTTCAAGATGCACAGCCAAACGTACAACAGCAGGATCCCTTTCATGTATAGGAAATGTAAAAATTCGCCAAATAGCTTCATTACTACTTATGTATCGTCCCATTTGATAATGTGTTATTTCGTCATTCTTATTTACATTTTGAACAGCAAATATAGCTTTATCACTGCCCTTATGAACGTACTTACAAATGTACTTGATAGACTTCACCGAACTGCATAACTCAACGTTTATGTGTGCTTTATAGGTTTTGCACAGCAATGGTGAGTATGGAACCACCCAGCGATTATCGATGTCCACTCTTACACCGTTTGATAGACGCAATTCATATGATTGACCGCCATTGTCTACATCTCTACGACGGTAAGATGGATAACCATCGATATTGGTGGTAGTGTCAGTTTGACATGGTTTAGGAAAACGTTTCGTACATTTTCCATTATCCATACATAGTGACATCATGTTGAGAGAACCACATGAACCATGGATCATATTAGTAGTCACAATGTCAAACAATTCTTGATCAACATTCGGATTTGGAATTTCCACTGAAATAATTTTTTCAATTTCTTCTGGGCGTACTTTGTCCACCAGCCAAATCAAAATATGCGCATGAGGTAAACCTCGTTTTTGCCATTCAACAGAATAAAGCCAACATCGTGTTTCACCAAATACCGAGTAATGTGTAATCAATTTCATCAGAGATTTCAATTTTTGTTTGAACACACGTGCAATGATATCATGGCGATGCATCGATGTTTGACCGGATAACAGCAAATTTTTAATTTCATCCCAGTTTGGATTACACGTAAATGTGATAAAAAGATCTGGTCGGCCGTATGCGCGTACGTAAGTCATGGCGTCTTGAATATATTCTTGCATATGACGCGGACTACCAATGTATGATGATGGAAGAATATATGCGGTACCGATGTTGTTGATATCATTCGTTGCATCTACGTTACCGATTATGGCGTCACGCAAATGAATGTACTCCTCAGAACGAAGTTTCGAATGATTAAATTGTATATAACGCAATCTCTCACTTTCGATTTTTACATACATATCAACAATGTACTGATGAAATAGCTGTCTGCATCGAAGAATGTTATTATTTTCATTTTCACGAATCATCAACCGGTATGCGTAGAAGTTCATCGCACTAGCTTTCTTGATTAGTTCTTCACCTGTAAATAAAACTATTTATAAGATAAACAGAAATAATTGGTTCAAAAAAAATTATAAAATAATCTATAAGTTGTGCCTGTTGTTAGATTCCTTTGTTTAATATTTAAATGATATCCATCTTCTCCTTTCCAATATATCAACGGATATTGCAGTGCGTCGTAAGAACGATGATTGTCTTGAATTATTTGTATTGTATTATCGCTGCGTTGTATGCGATTATCTCGACGTTCACATAGGTCACCAGCAGTAACAACTGCAACTTCATTAACAGTTGGAACATTATATGTGCCTGCATGCTCTCCATAGGGCACTTTGTCTGCTTTAATAACAATGGCGTAGTTGTCGTTTTGCAGTCTGTTAGAAAGAGTCTTGAACAATCGTATCAATTGGTTATGGTTTTGCAAGAACGTTTCCAAAATGTCCACAATTTCTCGTTCCTCCATCTGCTCTATATGGTTGTATACGCATCGTGTATGAGTTTGTTGCTCCTCATCGCCCATAAAGTAAATTTGTAAGAATTTTGGATCAACATTAGGCATTGGAAGCAATGAACCAATTTGTTGGTACACTTGACCTTGAATCTTAAATGTAAATTCAAAATTACGACCATCTTCATTATGAACAATTTTTGTTGCTCCAAATGATGTCATTTGAAAGCAAGAATTGAATTTACGAATTTTCCGCAAAAACAATTTCGATTGAGATACGGTTCCAGCTAATAATGTTTTCAAAGGTTCCGGTGGTGGATTTAACGGTGGAAGTGAAATTTTTCCAGATGCGCTACATAAACCAGCTGATTCACCTTTGTACTTTAAAGCATGACAATATTGACACTCGTTGTCCATACTACCGATTAAGATTAATGCATGTGACGAATAGTCTATTTCAGGGTCATATTCAAAGGCAAGACGATTAAGTGATGCTCGTATCAATGCTCGATTATCTTGCATTCGCCGTTGGTTACGTTCTCTGTTTTCGTTGGTCGCTCGTTGGCGTGTCTCTCGTTGTCTTAATGCATTTGCACGAAGACGTTGATTGCGCTGCTCTGAATTTTCATTTTCACGTGAAGATGCAACTTGATTTCTTGAAATCACATTATCTGTCAAGTGTTCTTCAACTGTTCTATTCAATCGAAGATCATGGACCAATTGTGCGTTTCGAGTACGTCGACCAATATACCTTGCTCTTCCACGAAGACGTGGCATTTCTTTGTAAAACTCGATCTAAAATTATACAAAATACTCACTTCAATTCCGCACTGAATCTAAAAAATGTGTAGTTTTTTTACATTTTTAAAATGCACACTTCAAAACTCTTCAAACACAATAATAACACGAAATTACGAAATATCTTCCTGATTTTGATCACAGCACTAACTATCGACAAAAGAAAAACAAAAGTTTTATGACTTTTATTATTTTTATGCTAGTGAGAACCAAATCAATATGGAAATGAATGAGGGAAAACTGGATCCTACCACGTGATTTCCCAGCCAATAAAAATGTAGCGTTAAACGTTTAACGCTTTCTTGTTGGAAGTCGCATAAGAAGTATAACTTCAATAAAAAATTTATTAAAAAAACAATTGAAATTGGACCGAATTGTGAATCTAAACCATTCTCGAATCCTTCTGAAGGTACACAGACAATTTCATTTAAATCGCTCCAGCCGTTCAGGAAGTGTTCAGTGACTAACACACGCACAGAAGAAATATATATATAAAGATATATATACATATATATATATATATATATATATATATATATATATATGTTCGAAATGTAGATAAAACAAGGGAAAAATTACAGAACAATGAAAAAGGGGGAAAAAAGACAAATAATAATAAAAATAACAAAAAAACGGGGGGGGGGGAATCCGAAAAAAAAGGACAAAAATTTTTTAAAGAAATCAGGAAAATAAAAGATATAATCTTTTTATCAGCTTAATTTTTACTTGTAGCTCCTGTGTACATTAGATTGAGATAAATAAATAATTAATTAAGGTATTTTGATTCTCCAATTAACTTTCTCTTAAAATAAAAATTGGTCATTCTTCATAAAGGAGTGGGAAAAATATTGTTGTTCCTGTTATTTTATTATAAGCATAAGATAACTGGGAAACGTGGTCTAATTTAACCTGATCTTGCTTTATGTGTGTAACAAACAATCCTGCCGAAAAACAACAAAAGCGGTATATTGCCAGCATTCGGTTTCATGAATTCGAAGGCTCCCTCCTAATTTCTAATTCAAAGCTAAATTTTCTGAGAAGAACCACTTTAATGACAAGTGTAACCAATTGGTGACTCATTCCCCCTTCCTTTTTTTTTTTTTTTTTGAGAAAAGGCCCATATCTCAGAAAATTCAAATTGTGTTCCTAGGTCTAGGAAATTAAAATTATTTTCTATATAAAACTTATGTTGTACGAGTATGCATACAGGAATAACAAATGTCGTTAACGCACACCAAAAAAAAAAAAAAAACTGAATAAATTAAAAATGATGGTTTGTAATTTTTTACTGATTATTAATTAAGTTTAGTTTTTATATTATATTCATTGTTGTTATAGTTATGTTTTTGTTTTGGATTATAAAAACACGAATGTTCTGAATTTGTAAAATAAAATCTGATCATTGAATTTATAGTTATTTAAAGTATTATGTTTATGCATTTATTTACTTATTGAGGACAGAGTGTTTATTTACTGAAAAAGCTTTTTCAGACCAAAGTTACTTCTATCACTTATGAAAATTTTAGGTGCAGGTTCAATGCAGTAGTTTTAAATTATTTCTATCATTTTTCTAAATGGTCAATTTTTAACGAGTCAAATTAAGATTTAATTGATTGTTATTTATTGCTCTTAAGCTCTTCTAAACCGTTGACAGGTCAACTAACTAAGAGAATGTCCAAAATGTAAAATAAAATAGTAATATATTTATTAGGTTTATTAGTTCTGTTTTCCAAAGATGCATTCTAGAGTGATTTGTTGTTATGAAATAAGTTTATTTCTGATTTTTAATCTAGATTTTATGGGATCATTTATTGTTGTATTTATAAATTTACTCATCACAAGTTTTTCCCCCCTCATTTCTCTTCCTATTATTATTAATATATTAGGTTTAATAAGGAAAAAGGAATTATGAAAAGCATTATTATTTGTAAAAGTTATGTTGTATTATCTACAGTGCGTAAAATAAAAAAGTAAAAAACCTGAATAACTCTTGATTTAATGATCAGTTTTTAACTTACTAGATCTCAATCTAAAACCAAAATTAAAATATGCTAATTAGTTGGTGCAGAAGATATTTTTTTAAGTTATGAAATCAGGTAAACCTGCTTCATCTACCTATATATAAATACATATTAAATTTTGTATATATATATATATATATTGTTGTTGATGAATTTGGATATTTGTCCTTCAAAATATGGATGGTATTCGCAATATGGAAATTAAGGTTCCAATATTTTTTTAGGTTGAAATTTTGGCTCCTTTATTTAATTGCAGTTTTCATGCATTTCACCCTGTCTCGAGAACTTTTGAAACGAATCGAAAAATTTTTGCACCTAATAATAAATTTCATCTACCTAAAAATAATTCCCTGTCAAAAATAGTTTGTTTTAATTATTTATTATTAATAGTCGGAACAATTTTAAATTTAAAAATATGCAAATTTTTATATAATTTTAAAGAATATTAATTTAAATGGTAAAATACAAAATTTGAACGAAATCTGTCGAATAGTTCTTTAGAATTTAAATGTTAAATATATAACTTTTTTAAAATTGAATAATTCATTTGTATTTGACTGATTTAGTACACGTTAAATTTTGTAATTTAAAATGACATTTGTTAAATTTTCAATTTAAAGTTTCTTCGACTGTTCTCTTAATAAATAAAATGATATAAAATAATTAATACTTCTTAAAAATTACTTTTGACAAGGAACTCTTTTTAGGTAAATGAATTTTATTATTATGTGCTAAAATTTTTTAGCTCGTTTAAAAAATTCTCGAGATATGGCTATTTATTTCGAGAGTCAAGAATTCGAATCAATTGAAAAAAAATGTATGCTTTTTTTTAGAAAAAGTACGTGTCTGCTTTTCTAATTTAAAGTATTTTTAGTCTTAGTATATAAAAGTTTAAACTTTCGATCATAAGTTATTCAAAGTGTTTGCTCTTTTGCACATTGTACATATGCACAAACAGAAATAATTTTTTTATACTAATTGAAAAGTTTTCATTTTATTATAATATATAATATTTGATTATAATAAATATTTTCTTTTAAAAAATTTTGATTTTATATTTCGAATTAACACGTGACCTAATAGTAGATATATTTTTAATTGTTAGAGGGGGGGCACCAAAATATTTTCAGTGCTTAGGGCCTCAAAAGGCCTTGGTTGCAAAAGTATGTTTTGATAACTGCCCAATCGTTAAAATGAAAATGTTTGAAGGTTATAAATTTTATTGGCAAACTAATCGACAAAAAAAAGCAATTTATTTAAAAGCTTACTGCCAGCTTTTAATTTGGCTGTTTCCCCTTTAACTAGTATTTAAATAAATCGGATTCCAAACAGTCAACAATGTGCTACTGAAGGGAAAAAATTGAAAATAGCGGTAGATTCTTGACCTATCCAACCGAAATTCTACGCTGATGTCGTGCTGGTCTAGGATGCCGGCAACTGATGCTGTTCATGCTCTACTGATGTACTCTTCTCCCTTGCGATGTCGGTAATACTGAATTGAAGCTGATTATCCTGAACGTTACAGGGTGAGTGATACTGATTTTGATCTCGTCAGGTTCCTGAGTCGGGAGAGACAATACTGACAACTGACCATTTTGATTGTCTGGATTTTGAGCCCGCCATTTTGTTTTTTCAAATCATGCCGTATCATAAAACAGCTCGTGGTGGAAAAGTCTCACTCTCTGGTCGTAATTCACCGTCGCATTGCAAAGAATCCCCGTCATTAGAAGAAATCATTGCTACCTGTGGGATTTCAAAAAGATATTTTCCATCCGTTGAGCATGAACATATTGACGATCTTGTAGAGTTTTACACTCAGTTTGATACAGAGGAGCTGATTCGTTTAGATAAATTACTTAACATACTGCTCATTCAAATAAGATCAGGTTACCCTGGAGACTATGAATACTCATACTTCCTAAAACTGACAAATGCAACTTATCACGTCAGATGGAAGAGGAAAAACTATCAAGCAGAAGAAAACAAGGAGATGAATAAAAAATCCATTCAAGTCGAATCAATAATAACTGAACTAATCCAAACACTGAAGACAAAACCATGGAAAATAAAGATGAAAACCTGAATACAACACCGAATACAGAAACTGACACGGACATCAATATTAACAATAATACAGAACCACCAGCAAAGAAAAGAAAAAAGAAGAAAAAAAAGAAAAATGTAGTCAAAACAATTGAAGATAATTTGACATTCATGTCCTTCTTCTCTACAAACAGTTGTCCTTCTTCTAGGAAAGAAGGAAGATACCTAAGGAAGATACCGACAAAGTACGGGATCCGCCCAGAAAACCTGAAATGACACCGCAAGCCAGATTTATTAAGGTTTTGGTCCGGGGCCTGCCTGTGGACTTTGATACAGATGCCATCAATAAACAATTACAGAAAAACAATATTCAAACCTTAAAAATAGTGCAGTTTAAGAAGAGAGTAGGAGAGGCCTATCGGCTCCTCCCGTTTTTTCTCATAATCCTGACATCAACGGCAAATCACCATAGAGTTTTCGAAGTCAACAACATGCAGCAGATCCCGATCAAAATCGAGCGATTTCGAGGAGGTCGAAGATCAATACAATGTTACAACTGCCAAAATTATGGACATGCGCAAAGCCACTGCAATGCACCTGCAAGGTGTGTAAAATGCGCTGAAAACCGCAGGTCTCATGAATGTAACAAAGACAGAACAACACCTCCAAAATGCTGTAATTGTTACAAAAACCACACAGCCAACTATACTGGGTGCAAGACCCGACCCAGCAGAATGAGCCCTTGAGCAACATCAAATTCGACGCCTAAACTTGCTCACCGATTAGTGTCATTAATCAAAGAATTACAGGAATTGCTTAAAAATGAAGAAGTGCTCCAACTTCTGCGAGGAATCATCGGGGAAACTTCTCAATCCCAGTGAGTTCTATTTTTATTTTCAAGACTCTCAAGTTAAATTCACTGAACTTTCCACAGCAGACTTTTAGTTTTAAATTAAATTAAAATTTATTTTCTGATAATATAGCCAATTTATGCATATGTATTTATCAACTTATGCACGTTAAATTCTTTTGCAAATTCTATTGTATTTAATGAGCAATATTTCTCTGATAAGATATATTTACTGCATTTTCTCCAAATATGTTATTTTATCATGTATCAAGGTATGATTTATCTATATACATCAATTATGTCTTTCATTTTTCAAAAATCAATTATTGTACTTATCAAATCATGTTTTATCTTTATTTTTAATTTAAGTCTACAATTAATATTTCTAATGTTATGTAAAAACGCCAATTTGTCATATTGAAAATTTCATTGTTTTATTATTTCACAAGCAAACGGCTTGATTTTATTATGGCTACCACAATGTTTGCCAAATCAATTTATTTTACCTAAGTGTATGTAATTTAATAATGAATGGGATAGGGGCCGCTTCGAGGCCCAGGTGCCCAGTTTATTTAAATAAAGAAAGAAAGAAGGATTCCAAACAGTGAATAAATTGGTAGCAAATTAAATAGTAAATTTTATACAGATATGCAAACTTGCTCCAGAGAGCAGATAAATATTTTCTAAATGTAGTTCTTTAATGTATGTTTCTTAGTTCAGTAATTTCGATTTCTAGACATTTTACTGACCACTACTTTTAAATAATTCATAAGGGTTATGTGAAACGCCATTTTGTTACAGTTCTGTTTAGCCGTTTTGAGCGCTTTGAACAATTTTATTTTTTATTTTATAACCGTCGTTGAACAGCCGACCCAATTTAATGGGTTTACGACTACTAATGTTCAACTCCGTAGCCTTGTAATTTTGAACTAATCCAGAAGACAAGGAAACTCCTGAATCAGTACCCCCAGAGGTATTGATTTGTTATGGGAACATGGAGGACTTTGAGACTCGACAGATTTAACGTGCATCAGTCACCATTTACTACACGGGGAGTCTTCGGCCGGCGAGGATCGAACCCACGACCTCTTGGACATGGGCTCAGCGCCCAACCGACCACGCTATCCCGGCCTTGGCCTTGCTTTGAACAATTTTATTTTATTTTATAACCGTCGTTGAACAGCCGACCTAATTTCATGGGTTTACGACTACTAATGTTCAACTCCGTAGCCTTGTAATTTTGAACCAATCCAGAAGACAAGGAAACTCCTCTGATCAGTACCCCCAGAAGTATTGATTTGTTATGGGAACATGGAGGACTTTGAGACTCGACAGATTTAACGTGCATCAATCACCATTTACACGGGGAGTCTTCGGTCGGCGAGGATCGAACCCACGACCTCTTGGACATGGGCCCAGCGCCCTACCGACCAGGCTATCCTGGCCTTGCTTTGAACAATTTTATTTTATTTTATAACCGTCGTTGAACAGCCGACCCAATTTCATGGGTTTACGACTACTAATGTTCAACTCCGTAGCCTTGTAAATTTGAACCAATCCAGAAGACAAGGAAACTCCTGGATCAGTACCCCCAGAGGTATTGATTTGTTATGGGAACATGGAGGACTTTGAGACTCGACAAATTTAACGTGCATCAGTCACCATTTACTACACGGGGAGTCTTCGGTCGGCGAGGATCGAACCCACGACCTCTTGGATATGGGCCCAGCGCCCTACCGACCAGGATATCCCGGCCTTGCTTTGAACAATTGTCAAAATTAACCGAAAATTTGCAAGTTCGTGGATTTTTATTGTTTTAAAAAATATTTCGTCGAATATTGTATGCATGTAATTTCGCTGACTTTTTAAAAGTCTCCCTCTGTGGAATATGCAAGAAAGTTGTATATTCTTTATAAGGATTTGAATTTTCAATTCGTAGTGGTTCAAAATTAAAACTTAACTTCACTACCACTATTATCTCAGGGCAGGTATTGCGTGCTCTAATTTTAGATTTTAAAACTTGCTCTTACATAAAAGATTGATTTATTTGTATTTAATGTAAGTCATAAAATTAAATTTATCATTAATTAATCTTTAATTAATCAAAATCATTAATTAAAAATAAATTTGTAAGATACTTTAACAATTTAAATATAAAAATGAAATACTACGGACAATCGTAGTTGTTGGCAGTTATGATTAAATTACGCTGGTTGAGTTAACATACGTATTTGAACCATTAATAACTAACGGTAGTCATGGTAAATGTATTTTTTCCGGAAAAGTAGATAAGAAAATAATAATTGTTTTTATACCAGTATTTTTATAATTTTCGGAGAAGTTGCATCCCTGATAAAAAAAAAAAATAAGTGGTATAATCTTTATCTCGAAAACCCTGAAAAGGTTTGATTTAATTTTTTTTTTTTTTTTAATATAAAAAAGAAGATAGCATTTTTCATTTCCTACCTTTCCCATATAAAGCTTAAATTGAAATAATTTTGAGTTCAATGCTGCTGTAAAAGTATTTAACATATTAGGAGCGAATTTAGATTATAAAAAATTTATAATAATGAAGCATATCATATTTATCTTGACTATTTATTAAATATAAATATTTTCTACCCTTCAACGTAAAGCTAAATACCTATGTTCGAGTAATTTGTATATAAAATTATAGTTTAGTGGTACGCCAATTGAAGAAACTGTTATTGTAATGGAATGAACGTGACCTGTGAAGAGTAAAAGGAGAAGGAAGAAGGTCAAGTGTTGGAAAATCACAAAAATGAATAAATAGTTAGAGATTTCGTATCTCTCAAGGTCAAAGGTGTAGATGGATGGATGTGAGGAAAAAGTTCTCATTTAATTACATTTCGTAGTTCTGTTATTCTCCTTTTTTCCGTAGAAAAAAAAGAAGTACGCCTAAATACCTTATATTAAGGATTTTTTCGAAATTCTCTTTTGACAAAAAAAGTGAGCGATTATTGCAAAGGAATTAGATTCTTATCTAAAATTCAAATCTCATTCTTAAATAAGAACTTCATATTTAAATATATTTCGTAGTTTTATTATTTTCCTTTTTCTGTAAAAAAAAAATACAAAGTATACTTAAATTTCCAACATTAAGTGATTTTTCGAAGTTCCTCTTCGTCAAAGAAAATAAAAGATCATTGTAATGGAATTAGATTCTTATTTAAAATTTAAATCTCATTCTTAAATGAGAACATCTGATGAACATCTAGGAAAAATTCTAATTTAATTATATTTCGTAATTTTGTTATTTTCATTTTTCCGTGGAAAAATGAAAATAATCCTAATGGGTATTTTCGATCCGAAGCTTATTTTCAAAGTCTCAGTCATCATTCAATGTGTTTGGTTGAGTTTTGACTATCTTTGTCAAGCACCCGTTACGTCATTATATAGAAAAATCTCAGTTTAGGGGAAAACTTTTATGGTCTAAATTTTTTATATGTTTAAAATTTTATTCCAACATTACATAATTTGAGCTCATAAATATGTGTCAAATTGAGAAATATCTTTTAATTTTATTGGTTTTTATCCATGTCAGTAATCGCTGGGTCTTGATAAGGGATCCTTCATATTGCATATGTGATTACCCTAGACACGTGGGTGAATGTTTAGAAATTACATGCAAAATGAACTTCTCGCGCATGCACGAATCGCATATGCGAATGGCATGCAGGTAGGATTGTTAACATAGAATTAGTATAGAAATGTTTTGATAATTTTTTTCATACTCCTGTCAGGTCAAAATGTGCAGAGGAATTACGAGAAATAAATAACAGGAAGATTGCATTTGTTCACTTTAGTCCTTGTGCTATATCTAGTCTAGTTAAAAATTTGCTTTTAGTCTGACGATGAATAAAATAAGCCGAATTATGGTTTACTTCGAAATGAAAACTTAAAAGATCTGTTGTAAACGTTAAAAATTGTTATTAGCGATACACATTTATTTATGAAAAAAAAATCTGGATATTTTATTTTGATTTAAAAAGCGCAATAAAAAAAATATTAACACAATATTTTACAAATATTTGTTTTTGAGCCGCGATGGCTCAGGGCAGTGTTTCCAAAAGTGTGGTACGCGTACCCTCAGGGGTACGGGAACAATTTAGCTGGAGTACGCGTTCTTATGCGAAATATCTTGCAACAAACAAAGATTTTATTTATAAACAAAGCTAGCCGTGAAAATTTACGATTACGTATTTTTCTATTGGCTATTTTTTAGAGTTAGCAGTAAAAAATTAGTGGTGTCAACAGCCAGTTGTGACAAACTTTTGTAAAAAAAAAAAAAAAAAAAAAAAAAAAATAATTATAGTACAAAATACATAAATTTTTTTATTGGTGGTATACAGCGTTACGAAAAATTTAGAAAGGGTACACAAAAGTCATAAGTTTGGGAAACACTGGCTCAGGGGATAGAGCGTTCCCTTCCAATAAGGCGAACCGGGTTCGAATCCAAGTCGATAGGGATTCCGTATCCGGCTTGCACCGACCGCAGTGCTGACGTAAAATTTCCTCAGTGGTAGACAGATCATGGGTAAGAGTCCGTTTGCAGTCAAGCTAACCGTGGGAGGTTCCCGTGGTTTTCCTCTCCATGTAACGCAAATGCGGGTTAGCTCCATCAAAATATCCTCCATGAAGGCAAATATCCTCTAATACTCGACCCAGGAGTTTCCTTGTCTTTTGGATTGGGTTCAAAACTACAAGGCTGTGGATTTGAACATTAGTAGTCATAAACCCGTACAATTGGGTCGGCTGTTTTTGTTTTTGTCATAATTTATTCAATATATTAATGTAGGAAATGTACTATTTTCTTTTAAACAAATGTCATTTGTTTCATTTGAATTTTACTTGACGTAATTTTATATTGGCAACCGAAAGATGAAATAAATAATGAATTATAGGTTGGATCTAATTATAATCATAGGTTTCAATCATCACATGGCTATAAAAAGTACTAACGCGCGGGACCTCTTTTACTGTTCCACAGAGCCCTAGGGTTCCAAGAAATACTCTTTGGGAACAGCTGTTCTCGCTACTGAATCATGGATTCAAGTAGAAAAATTTTACTGTTATCGTTCCATAGCCGCCGAGAAATGAGGTGGTTGAAATCACCTTTCAGTGACGTCACATACAGTAGCTTTTAACTGAGTAGCCGCCAATTATAAATATTTGTCATTGAATAATGGACCAACAGTAGGTCAAATCCTAATCTATTATTTTATAAATAACCATGCCATCTGCAGTACCGAAAAGCAAAGGTTAGTTATAAAAATGGGCCTAAAGTTTAGTTTGCAAATTCCCCTAAAACGAGTTAATATAAAAATGGATACATTTAATTAAACGCGACATTTACCAAGTAAGAGCCAAGAGCCGAATAAATGTTAATCATCTTTTTTTTTCTTTTTTTTTTTTAGACTTTATAATAAGCCTCTTGATTGCATAATAAAAGAAGTGGTATTGAAGAATTACACTGTTTTGAGTGCTGTTTATTATTTATTCGCGGATATTTTAATATTAAATTAGTAAAACATTCATTCTTTTGTTAAACCTTTCTGGTCATGAAATAAAATAAATTAAAACATTATTTGTTTTGTGCAAATTCGAACCAAATATTAAACTATTTTTGAAAAAAAAAAAAAAAAAAAAAAAAAAAAGAACAAATGTGTATGTGGTGTCAGATAGAGTATCTTTTCCTTCTCCTTTCTTTGATTCGTTTGAAAGAAAATATTTTTCAATTTAAAATTTCAGCGATTTGAATTTTTAAACATATTTACATATGTGTGTTATTAAAAATTTTCCTTCGGGTTGAATTTGATAATGTGGTAGAATTAACGTACTTCTATTTTAGATTTTTGATATGAATTTTTTAATCTTTATTCTGAATTGGCGTAGTTTTTAATTTCATTTTTTATAGGTGGCAATTAATAATTCAAACCAAGAATACTTAAAAGAATAAATAAATCAAAACGAAGCTTTTTTCATGTGAAATACACAACTATGTAGAATATACTGAATAGCATAAAGTGTACAAATACTTAAACAAATTCCTCTAACTCAAGTAAAATGTGAGAGAATGTTCACCAAACTTAAAATTATAATGTCTTATCTTCGTGGACGATTATCACTCAGAAACGTTTGTTATGATAACGTCCGAGAAAGACATACAGGATTCCCATTAAAAGTGATTTTGTGCGAAAAATCAGAAATCTTTTAACTTTTTAAAAGCAACAGTCTTAGTTCTTTAGAAATATTATTTAAGCATGTAAAACCTTTTTCTAAATATAAATATTGCAATAATAAAACTTATTAGTTATTCAATTCTTTGTACTATTTTTTAGAAAGGTAAATTGAAGGTTTTATTGACCCTTATGCTTGCTTCTAAGGACAATTTATTGGTGCATCTGAAACAAAAAAATTCTTTTGAAACGTTTTCTAAGGATTTAATAACATTTTTGTTAGTTTAGTGTTTCGTAATATTTTGAAATATAATTTTCAGTTTCGGTGCTTCTTTCGCTGTAATTTCATTTTTAATCTATGATTCATTTATTTGTATACAATTTATGTCAAAAATTGTAATAATTGAAAAACTGTATAATTGCTAAAGGAATTTAAAATCAAACCTTTTATATATATATATATATATATATATATATATATATATTTAAAAAAACTTCATCCTTTTTTTTAATTAATTCTTTTTCTTTCCCCAGTTGTTTGTTATTATTATTATTTCCCACCCCCCTTTTATTTTTTTCATTTGTCTGTAAATTACCTTTGTTTTATCTTCATTTTGAACTTATCTTATGAGTTCTATTTACTTGCAGCTTATGCGCAATAAATGATACTTATTGTTTTTCTTATATATATATATATATATATATATATATATATATATATATATATATATATATATATATATATATATATATATATATATATATAAGAAAAATTATCATAAGTTGTTTTATTAAAATTATATTTGGTGCTCCTCACACTATTATATTAATATTTTGCTTTGGCTATATTAATACAATAATCGGAAGAACTCTTATTTACGATATAATCATGTAAGCTGCTGGCGAGATTAAATCTTTTCCTTATTTCATTATCAAGCTTATTAATTTTTTTTTAATTTTTTGAAATTTCTAAATATTTTTTTTAACAAAAATAATATTTTAATATTTTTTTTTTCTTTTTCCCTCTAAAAATATAAATGTGTCCTTGTTTTCTTCGTATTTTTAACTTGGTTTTAAATAAATCAGTTATTTTAGCAACGAGTGAGAATCAAATGACTCAGTTGATATGTTATCAGAGAAACAATAGTTTCGAATCTTTTGATAACTACTTTCAGACAGGTGAAAGACAGACGGATAATATTTAATTTATTTATCAATGTATGATTAAAGAATGTTATAATTTGATATAATAAATATTTCTACATTAACGGATTATAATGAAATCGCCAATGCATCACTTTTTGTGAATATTTATTCCTGTGACTTCATTCAACATATCGGATAATGTTTCTGAAAACGCTATCGAAACGCTATTTCACTTCCAACTGTCAAACGTATGCATCATTATCAAAACGTATGTATCATTACTGTGTTTTTTGTTTCCTCACTTTCTTATTCAATTGTTAACAACAAATGTTTTAAAACATTTGTTGTTATTAATAGAAGTTTGAATTAAAGAAGATTGAGTGTATTTAATTACACTCAACATATTTAACAGAGTATTTTTTAGTGTGTACTATTTATATTTGTTTATTCTGTTAATAGATGGTAGCACCAGTTATTTAAATAGTGCTCCTATTTTCTCTATTTGTCCTTTCTTAAGACTGCCTAGAGATACGAAAGATTTCTTTTGCTTTTTGATGTTTAAATTAAGATTTTTAGTCACATGCCATGCTTGTTTTACTCGCTTTTGTCCTTAGTTTTTTTTTATTATTTCCACATTATTAAAATCACACAAATAATGTCTTTGGTCATTAAATTTACAGAAAATATAAATGATTTTGGTGAGATGTTTTTGTCAATTTAATTGAGATGCCATTTTTGATTTCTCCATAAAATCACGATTGCATTATTAACTGGAAAATGAACCCAGTATATAATTATTCTTTATGTTCAGTGGCGTACCAGTCGGGGGGGGGGGCAGAGGAGGCTCGACCCCTCTGAAATTTTAGTTAGGGGGCAAACAATATGCTTCGCTCTTCCTGAAATTTAAACACTTGAGAAAATAAAATCAAGTAAAATTCCGATTAAAAATAATAAAAAAGTAAAATTTTAGAAAAAAAAATTCTTTTTCATTGAACTTTGAAGCTATTTTCCTCTGAAATTAAAGTAAGAGGTTATAATAAATATAAAGGCAAGGCTCTTTTCTTTTCAACTTTGAAGCTATTTTTCAAAAAGTAAACTTTATTCTCCTCTGATTTTTAATAAAAAGGCAAATAATGCGCTTCGCCTCTCTGAAATTTAGCCATTCACAAAAATGAAGGCAATTTAAAGTAGTAAACTTAGAGGAAAAACCCACCTTTTTCTCAACTTTTAAGCGATTTTCTAAGAAAAAAACTTTTTTACCTCTGAAATTTAATTGAAGGGTGAACAATTTGCTTCGTCCCTTCTGAAATTTAGCCATGCGTGAAAATAATGCCAAGTAAAATTCATAACTTTAAAAAAAATAACCATTTCTTTTTCTAGTTTAAAGTTATTTTCGAAATCAAAAACTTTATTTTACAGTGAATTTAAATTGAGGGGGCGAATAATGTACTTCTCCCCTTCTGAAATTAGCCACTCTTGAAAATAAAGTTAAGTTGGTAATTTTTTTTAAAAAAAGGAACTTTTTTTCAAATTTAAATTCTTAAAAAATATTATCTTCTTCTGAAATTTAATTGAAGGAGCGAATAGTGTGCTTAGCCCCTTTTGAAATTTAGACATTCGTGAGAATGAAGCCAAATTAAATTGGTAACTTTTTATAAAGCCCTATTTTTTCTACTTTAAAGCTATTTTCAAAATCAAAAATTTTATTTTCTTCTGAAATTTAATTGAATTGCGGCGAATAATATGCTTCTCCCCCTCTGAAATTTAGTCATTCGTAAAAATAATGTCAAGTTAAATTGATAACTTTAGAAAAAAGAACCATTTTTTCTACTTTAAAGTTATTTTCGAAATCAAAAACTTTATTTGACTGTGAATTTAAAATGAAGGAGCAAATAATGTGCTTCGCCCCTTTTGAAATTTAGCCATTCCGGAAAATAAAGTTAAATTGGTAATTTTAGAAAAAAAAGAACTTTTTTTCTTTTCAACTTTAAAGTTTTTTTTAATTTTTTTTCTTCCGAAATTTAACTGAGGGGGTGAATAGTGTCCTTAGCCTCTTCTAAAATTTAGACATTCGTAAGAATGAAAATCAAGTTAAATTTTAAATTTTTGAAAGAATGTACTATTTTTTTATACTTTAAAGCAGTTTTCGAAATCAAAAATTTAATTTTCCTCTGAAATTTTATAGAAAGGCGAATAATGTCTTTTACCATCACCTCCTATATCAAACAGTCTCCAAACGGTTTTTCATAAGTAGTCCGCGCAGACTATTTAAAAAGTGAACCGGTTGTGCGCATGAACCCATATTTTATTTTAAAAGTACTTGAGAAAAATTTATCATACACATTTGAGAATTTAATTTGTAGTGGTATACAAGTAAATAAGACAAATCAATCGTATCCATAAATTAAACAAATTTTTAGACATATATTTGCTACCACTTTCTTATTTCTACTAGATTTTGTATTAAAAGGCTTTTTCGTAAACTGGTTTACCTTCATAGTGGTCTGATCGGATTACCTGTAAAAAAAACGCGTGGAGGCTTTCAGTTGTAGGAGGTGTTGCCTTTAACCCTAATGAAATTTAGACATTCGTGAAAATAAAATTAAGTTAAATTGGTAATTTTAGAAAAAAAAAATTTTTTACACATGATAACTTTCTATATACGTAATTAAACGAGAAAAAAAAACAATTTTAAAAACAAAATACATCTCAAAAAACGTATTGCGTAAAAAATATATCAAATGTTTAGAAAACTAAAATAAATTCATTTTTTTTACCCTTCCCTGGAAAGAGTAATAAAAGGTATCCTTCACTGATAAAAACTGGTTTCAAAGAATCCCTCGATATTCAACAATTTCCTTTCCACCCACTTCCGCATTTAATTCTGGTGGCCCAGCCACTCACAAAGACAGTTATTTGACTCCTTAAAAACAGCCACCTCATGTTACACAATGGTAAAAAGTACTTTTGCTTCTTTAATTTTCATCTTTATGACCCTTTGCTCCTTTGTACTCTTTTTAAAATTTCAGATTCCCCAGAACCATATCTTATTTGGATATCTCATCATAAATTGTCTCAAACAAGCAATTATAGATTTTGTGAGAAAACAGATGTTTTAAAGGGATCTAAACTAGGGAAGACTCTTCTTATTTTCTCTGGTCATTTTGTGATGAGATTTTTCTTAGACTAGCATAAATAAACGCTCTCTGTTGAATTTTCTTTTTTATCTAATTTAATTACATAATTTAAGTTACCGATTTTAAATTAAAGCACTTTTTTTATTTTGTTTAATTGTTTTAAATTATTTGGTTGTTTTTTTCTACATCAGTTTGATAAATTATTTGCAACAGTTCTTTTTAACATAAATCGTTTCATCCATTAATAATTCCAATTCTCGTTGAATATCAGTAAAACGTATAATAAATTTCGAAAGAAGTATGCAAATGTTTTCATTTCATTATATTATTTAATGCTTTTATAATTATATATTTATGTACTGTTAGAATTGTTTTACATAGTTTTTCGTATAATAAATTTTTTTATTATGTTCGTATATCAAATTTATTTAAATAGAACACTAGGTCATGATTTTACCGTTTATTGTTTCTGTATGGATTTTGTTATTAGTTTATATTACGAATTTATTTATTTTTCAAATTGTAAAATAATATTTTGAATTCTTTTTGCTTTTAAACAAGTTTGTTTTGATTCAAAAAGGAAATTCAACCATCAATTATTATTTTTTTTTTTTAAATTCAGTCAATAAAAAAATAATAAATAGAATGCGTTGAAATAAAAAAGTTGAATTTGCATTTGAAATCATTCTTTCGACTTGTAGGGGGTACATTTTAATAACAGTTCTTTAAGATCATCATTGTCTTTATTTTATTGAAATTAATTTCAAATCTTTTTCTTTTATTACACAAAAGTGATGTATATTGTAGTTTAATATGCTTAAAATAAATGAATAAAAGTGAGCGAAAAAATTTTAATTCTAAAGACAGGAAAATTACACGATGGAGAATGCTCCAAAACGTGTTTTTTTTTTTTTTTCCTTTTTATAATTTTTTAAATTTACCATTTTATTTTTATTTAATATGATAACCATTTTATATGATAATATATATAATATGATTAAGTAGAGCAGAACTCAAACACCAAATCCGTTACACAGTTATTCTCCCTGTCATGTCAAATAAACCATTTGAAAAACTTTTATGCATCAACAATAATTTGTATAATTAATGATAATTTTCATCTTAATACAAAAAAGTGACTACCATTTACAATTTTAACAATAAAAATGTCAAAAAATTATCTTAAAAAAAGCTTCATTAAAATTTTCTATAATATTTTATTATTCCTAGCAATAAAACTTTTATTATACAAAACACATATTTTTAAGAATGGGGCAATTATTTTCCGTAACATTGGAGAGGGAAAAATTTCAGCGTAATTTTTGTAGTTTTTTTATCATATATTTATAGGATGATTAATTTGTGCTAATTTACTTATTGAAAGCTTTTTTCATGAATTATTTTTCGGAATTTAAAGTATTAGTTTTTAAAAGTTTTAATGCCGAAATTATAAATGCTGTTGATAGAGGATAAAAAATTTATTTGATCAACACTATTGTAACTTATCATTTCTTAAAATGTGAATATTTTTCTTTATCAATTTAATATTTTTATTTTCCGTTTCCAATTTCGATTTAAATCCAGATAAATTAAACTGAAACAAGATGAGAAAAACACTATACATAAAACTGCTAAAATTTTAATTATATTTCCACATTTCTTTAAAAAAAATTTTCTCTTTAAAAATTTGAAGCAAATAAATTTCATTGTCAAGACAAGTCTTTAAAAAAGTTTTTTATTTAGGAAAAAAGTTGTATGACGATTTTCTTTGGTATGATATTTGCTTTGAAATTTCAAAAAATTGAATAAATAGGTTTGTGTCATGATTGTTTAGTCATATATAATTGCATAAGGTCGTGAATATATATTCTGATCAGATACATGTCATTCTGATCAGAAGTTTCAATAGGTGAAATATTCAAAAATGGTTCTTTTTTAAAATATAGCCATATTTTTCGGACCCTAAATTAATTTTAAGTAATTCCTCGGCCCTTATTATTTTGCAAACATCAAAGCTAAATGGTACGCTTTGTTTATTTTTGTGAATAATTTTATAACCCGTAACTCTTAATTCTCATTAATAAAATAATAAGTCTTCATGAAAACTATGTAATAATTATTAAAAGTACAACAAATTTTTCAGATTTATTTTTTGTTTAATTGTAAATATTTTTTTAGACTTCATTTTCATCGGATTTTAGCTTTTACGTTGTTTATGTTAATGATATTTCTCTATATTCTCTATATTTTGTTAGAATAAATTCTTTAAATATATTTCATTCAACTTGAAATTTTTTTAATATTTTAAAGGTATATAACATAATTTCCCAATATCTTTAGGTTTTTCAAAAAAAAAATTTAAGTTTTCATTAGTCTTTTTCGCTATCCAGCTATCCAGTTTTGTTTCGAATAGCTATAATTCGAAAAATTATATTACAATGTTAAGTTAAGAAAAATAAGAATAACCATGTAACCTCTAATATACAATAAAATTTTGGTTATAATTTTGCAATTAACAGAATGTTTAGATCATACTTCTGTAAATAAGAAACATGTTTAATTATGGCACGCTGAAAGATACATATATTTTACTTTGTGTATATATTTTTTCTTTTATGTAAACGTAATTTTTACATTGGAGTAAACCAGAGAAATCAGAAGAATTGTTAAAATCAAAAATTATTTTAAAATGAAAATTAATTCCTTCATTTGTTTTAATTTTTTCATTGAAAATTTAATTAATATGATTCTTTTTCATTGAATTACTGCAGATTTATATGTTTTAAATTGTATATAGGTTTTTCTTTGTATATATTTACAATTTTCACCTTGGAATGAAGCAGAAAAATCAGAAGCCTTGTTAAAATTCAAAGTCATTTTAAAATAAGATTCAATTTGAGAAATCGATCTCTTTTACGTCCTTCCTTTGCTTTAATTTTTTTATACATTGTGCTTTATCATTAATATTAAATTAATATCATGAAGTTAATTCTCATTTTTTGTATACTGAACATTTATATTCATAATCTATGCCAGAATCAAAATGTAAATCACAAATTTTTCTTGATTCAATATGTTTTTGCGGAGAGAAAAACCATTTCATGTCATTATGATGAAAATGTATCTATAAAATGTCTTGCTCAGCATTAACAAATTTAAAGGAGTAAAATTAAAAATTAATTAAATTTTAATGCACTTTTTTTCTTTTAAATTTTTTTTCGATTTATAAATCATTTTTTGTTAACTAATTTGTTGGTGTGAATGTAATAGTTAAATCATAGTCATAAACAACGGAAATTATTAAAATAATTACAATTAGATAAATTACAATATTAAAATAATACAACTAATTTTAAAATATTAGATCGGTCAAAGTTGATGACTTTCCATTGGCTCGCCCGTCTAGTCAGAAAAAAGTTGACACGCCACTGTTGATGTTCTTAAACTTTTATAATTAACATGCATGAGACCTCCCTCTACAATTGTTTTCCTCAATTCGGTATATCGCAAATATTCATCGAAAAAATCTTGCTTTTTACTATTTTTATAATATAAACTAAAGAAAAAAGAAAATCAGCTTCAGGCAGTTTGAATAAATTTTTTCAAACTATTGTACTCTTTGTAACATTAACAACAAAATGTACTACTTCAAGCTGTAAAAAGTAAAATTGATATTTTAACGTTTCATTTTCTTTTAAAACAAAAAAAATCAATTTTTTATGCAAAGATTGATCAAATCTCCTAGTTGACATTAAATGAAGAAAAACTAATTAATATCAGATGTAATTTTAGTGCATTCAAAAACATTATCTAATTTGCTATGATCTTGTTTAAAATGTGGCTTGTTCAGAAGTTCTTGTTGCTCCCCTAATCCTTAATGTTCAGCGCACGCGCAAAAATAAATAAATAAATAAAATAAAAATTTAAAAAAACTAAAACGAACCTTTATAAATAACCTTGGATTTAATGATATTTAATAAAGTCTCATTTTAGAACTCTATTTAACTGATTACAGAGTATGACCTCAAATATGCTTATTAATTTGTGTAGACAGTATTTTACTGTTATCGTTCCATAGTCACGGAGAAATGACGTTGATGGAAAATAGTTTTTATTCAATAAGTTTCAATTTCCTCATTTCACACATGATTTAAGCAAACAAAAAGAAGACTGTGCAACGTCGATTCATGAGTTTGGTTAAGTTCGCGCTGGGAGCTTGGCATCTATTTATCGTGCACTTGACGCAAACAGGATCTCTCCGTAGGAATAATGGTTTTCCTTAACTCGCAGCAGAGTACAGTTGCCTTCAGGTAAAGTATTTAGCGCTTTTAGGGAATATTTGCTAACAATGACGATTTATTTAGCTGACGTATTTTACATTTTTAAATAATATCATGGAATGAGCATTCAAACTTACATATCTAGCTACTTTTACACAGGGAAATAGATTTTGTACAATAATTACGCAGCTGAAATTACAATGGTGTGATTTAACAGCAGAAAGTTCTGTTATAGCGATTTGTTCATTTATGTTAGGCATTGAACCGTCAATAATTCATCTTTCTTGTATGCGTTGGGCAACTCACGTATAAATTCAATTTTTACTGTTACACCATTTAATATTACAAAATCTTGTATGTATAGTTCATCAATCAAGCCTCTGCATTCTCCCAATTTCTAGAAACAATAAGACAGCTAATTAACGACGGTTCTCGTTTTAAATAAATGTGTTACATCAAAGTATGAAAAAGTTTAATGCATAATAAAAAGGAATGCCTTTGAACAACAATGAATGATCTTTTTTATTATTAAATTTGATAGAAGTGTGTAGGTCTGCCACCAGAAAGTCATTTAGTCCAAATCTATCTTTTAAAGTAATGTGCAGAAATTTGTACAGACCAGAAACACCCCTTCATTACTCAATACAAACAACTCAGAGAATTAAAACTAAGTTAAATGGCAGACAATATAGAAAGCTGTCTCTCTGGATTTCAGTGACGTTCACAATGCAGAAACCTTGGATTTTGAGATCATTAGCACTAGCTTTGGCAACATGCATCTAAGTCAGCTTTTAGAATGCTCAACTAAACTTAAAGAATTGCACAGAATGGTTGTTTCATGGGTATTTGAATGTAACGAGGTTTTAGTTCAACATAATTACTTCCTAACTTAGAGTGCACAAATTTGCAGGGATGGATAGCCTAACGCCGTATAATAAGCGCTACAAATTGATCAAAAGATTTAACAATGATTCATCTATTCCAAAATTCTTGCTAGCAACCAAGGCTGGTGGTCTAGGCATAAACTTGTGTACTTCTGGCTGGAGAATCATTTATGACAGAGAAGGATTCCATCCACAGGCCAAGGAGTGCACGTGGAGATATGGGCAGAAGCAGAACGTCGAGATAGGTATAGATTTATATGTAAAAACGCAAATACAAGAAAAATATAACTGTGCTGTTTATGGCTGGGTATCGAAAATTAATCAAAATAAATTTAAATTTAGCAAGAACTAAAAATGAATTGTAAAGAACAACCTAACAAAATTAAACTGTAGGTATGGCACATCATCTAACAGTAAAAGTACATATTAATAGACGTTGATTAACTCAACAACACTTCATAAAAACAAAATAAAAAAAACACATACCTGTTATGTAGCTGATGGAGAGAGGTCACATTTCTAAATCTAAAAAAAAACTAAGAGTTCACTGAAAAAGGAGTCACTTGTTAGGATGAATAAAGTTCGTTTTATTTCATATTAGCTCAATGCCGACATCAGAAAAAATCACAGGTGGCACATCGGATGGAGAGTGTGGCAGTTAGGAGTGACTGGGGTTTTCGTGGTTTCAACTCAGACTGAACAAAACACAGGAATGGATGGGAATTAGATCTTTGCCAGAGACATCAGAGCGGGGTTATGGGTACTGTACTTCATCGAAGACAAAAATCATGATTTGTAGCTCTAACTATGACAGCATCTGGGCAGCAGAGAAACTCAAGAGAGATTCAACGGCTTTATCTCATTCAAAAACGTGCACATGGTTGTTGAAATTAGTTAGCAAAATTTTTCTAATATTGCAATAAGAAAATCCAAAAACTATTCTATTCGAGTAACAGTAAATTCTTATATAAAACAAAGAGTGTAAGACTGGAACAACAAAACTAAAACGTTGTAGAAAAAATCATCTTCGCCAGAAAAAATCAACCAGCAAGCATGGCGGCAGATGGGACGTTATTTCAAAAACAAATTTCCCACCTCAGCGAGGAGAGAAAATAAAAAATAAACTCCGTTAGGCGGAGGGTTGGGAGGATGACCAAGTCTCGAATGCTAATGACCCTCTATGCGCTCAGATATTTATACTAAAATACTTAAATTCGAAGTTAAATTACTTATTTTACTGAGAGATTAGTTGTATTTGCAAATAGAAGTGACGGTATATATTTTTTTACCACCAGTTACTGTTAACACCACTAACAATTTTAAAATCTTCATGGGAGATGAAAGAAAGCCGCGACAGCTGATTTCTTAGAAAGGGCGAGGCCGGAATGCGAAAAGAATCTCCGGGGAGAGTATCCCTATTGCATTATTGCATTAAGGGGCGAGAAGAATTGGATCAGAAAAATTTTAGATTTGTATCAGGAAATAAGTCATACTGTGATTTAATAAAAAAAACTGTGACTCGCCGTCACAATAACTATAGGCAAATATTTAAAGAATTGCTGATCATAAAAGTGTTGCATATTCTGCAAGTGTTACAAAAACTGCATGGGTGATCTTTTTGAGTATGTAGATGAAAAACAAATACAAATATCAGAGAAATACAAAACTTGAAAGAAGGAGGGGTGAAGAAAATCTGCTAAAATTTGGCACTTTTTGCATGAGGAAAATGTCATAAGGACTTATTACCAAAGTCGAAAAATATGCATTGAAGAACAGTACAGATTTAATATATTTGTTTACATTAATATTATACGCCTATATTAATATTATATTAATATAATTGGTGTACAATGCAATGAATGAAAGAAAATAAAACTACATTAACAGGGAAAAGGGTGGAGAGCAAGTTGTAAGAGTGGTCAAGTCTCTGATAAAATGCTCTTGTATAGTAAATATATGTTTCATTCCATTGAGCTGAATTAAGTGTGGAGCATTATTCCATCATTCATTGAAGCATACAAACGATGGCTTTATTTTTACACCGATAAACTATTGATATCACATTGGGAAACATATAACCATACTATAATAGAATCCACCACATCAGAACAATATGCAACGGAAAAACATGCAATCCTCTCATTTAATAATTATGTTGCCTGATTGATTCAATAATCGTTGTGTATGGTTAACTGGTAAGATTTGTTGGTATTCGAGCATTTCCACAGTAATAAAGAATACAAATTTACTTGGTTATTGACTTTTGAAAGTCAAAAATTAATAAGTTTAAATTAATTTTGTTCTTTTCTGAAATGGATCTTAATTGCTTTGATAGAGTGTCATACCGTTAACTAAGCCTGTTTTTAGGTATAATTGTGATTTATGTCGGCATGCTCGACCTATCCTCAAAGTTTGACGGGACTCTTTTAAAGCACCTTCTATATTTTGGAAAATCAACAAATATATATCGCGGACAGTTAAGTGTTCAACTTATTAGTAATGACGATAGTTTATCCTTCCTAAATTGATATATCTCGTAATTACTTATTTATTAATAATATATTTTTTGTCTGTTTCAGGGGCATGAGTACTCCTCAAGAATTGATTCAATTGCTAACAAATTTGAAAACTGTCAAATTCATCCCACGCTCTGAGTTTCGAAAGACCATTTGTTTGGTTGACAAAATTTTAGAGACTTTCTTCAAAATTGAAGTAGCAAAAACTGAACTGAGTACGAGAGAAAGAAATATTATCGGACCATTGATTGCAGATTCACTAAATGTTATTGGTGCATGGGTGTCATGTAGTGTAGATCAGATTGACGAGGCCCATATAGAAAATTATAAAATAAAGAGATCTGGGTTAGAGTTTATTTTTGAGAAATATCAAGAGTTACCAGACGGTAAAGGGAACTTTTTGGGTGTAGCACTTCAAAATTTCAAACTCGCAGAAGACGTAGAAGGTTGGGATCAACAGTTCAAGAACGTGAACAGTTCTTTCGATCCTAATGTGTTTTATAAAACATCGGATGAACCAACTCTAAGCGATCAAGAGAGAAAGCAAATTCCAGCGAGTCACTGGTGGTGGAGTGGCTAGGACCAATAGCAATCGAAAGACTGAAATAGCCATCCAGATGTCGGTTAGACAGTAAAGATTGAGAATAGAGATTTACACAGTCTAAGCAAAGTTTATAAACACTGGTGAATCGTATATTTTGTATACTGATCTTTCAGAACAGTTGGTTTTGTGTCAATCCAGTGGTAGTTCGTAATAAACTTTAGTAGTCACTGTGAAAGTGTCGTTTAGATACCATGTCGGATTGGGGTGCACCAGATGTCCAAACATGGAAGGAAGAAGCACGTGCGTTGCAACAAAATATGTTTCTTCGTTTGGGAGATAGACATTGGGACGAGTGGGACAAGTCAGACGAAGCAGTTCTTCAACGTAAAGTTGGATTTGGTTTGTACGGTCAACCAGAAAATCTTCCAGATGGAAATAACTTAGGGTATACCCAAGAACAGTTTAAAAATATAAAACGCATTGCCGATACTATTTTGGAATATTCTAACAGCAGCAGAATCATTCGATTTTACTGTATTTTCGTGTTTGGGAAAATTTGGGAGAAACGGTTTAACATCCCCGTGTTTAAGGTAAAAGGAAAACAAAACCAGACTTTGTTCGTGGATTCAGATTGTCGTGTCTATGAAAACTGGCGAAATTATTTGGATTCAAACCGTTTACCTAAATGTATGTATTGCTATCCGCGTGATGGCTTGTATCTAGGATACAACGGTCAAGTTCTAGTTGACTTTGGTACATCTCCTGAATGTGATCTGAAAAATAGAATTTGGTCTCTTCTTAATGGTGCAGCGACAGTGGTGAGTTTTGCTTCAACTACAGTCATGGTAGCTTCTTTATTAACTGTACCGATAGCTACCCCACTTCTTGTTGCTGTACAGGTAACTTCAGCAAGTACTGGGGTCTATCTTGCCACACAAAATGTTGTGAATCTAGTAGATCGTCATAAACATTGTCAAAGTATTAGCTTAGGTGATTCAGAAGCAAGGATGGCTTGGCTTGGAATCGTAGGTAGTGCTTTAGGCATGGCCCAAAGCAGTGTGTGTGCGACTATTACCCGATCAGCTGCAGCCGGAAACGTAGCAGCCAAAGCATTGTGCATCACATATAATGTTGTCACTGTTGGTAGTTTAACTGTTAATGGTTTGGGGACTTTGAATGGTTTCATTGTATTAGTTGATAAAGCAGATAAAGGTGAACTAACATCTCTTGATGTTTTCCAATTTACTGCATCTGTCCTTTTCTTTTCGAATAGTCTTCTGAATGCAGATACTGCTAAAGGAATTATACGGAACACCCAAAAACAAGTACTAAACCAATATTGTGATAATCTAGAACCGACGCAGATAGAAGAACTCTTCAAGCTCTCTGATCAAGTCCAAGGAAAATCCCAGTTGCATAAAAACGCCAATAAAATCAAGGCAATTAATCATATTGGGGATAAACAAGCTTTTTTTGAAAGTCTTGTGACCGCTAGAAGTGATCTTGAAGGACACCGGGTACAATTTTCCTTTGAAGAACTTGGTCTTATTAATATTGACAATGAGCTTCACATCGCTCCTAATAAACTCGTTCAAATCTCAGATATGGATCGTCGGGCAATTCTTGATGCTTCTCAAAAACTTAAAAACTCCGCTATGACCGATGCTGCGTACTGGAAAAGCACTGAAAAAGTTTTACAAAACAATCGCGTTAAAATGCAATACCAGAGGCGCGAGGCTATTGCACAATTGAAAAGAGCATTTCAAACGGACAACCTGGAAACTGTAAAAATCGGAAAAGAGAATATTTTTAAAAATATGAACCCATCTGAATTGGACAGATTGGCTAATGTGATGACAAGTTCTGGTAAAAATTATGATCCTAATGTTTTAGAAATAGCAAACGAGTTTGCCAAAATGCGTCATTGTAAGACTCCGGATGATTATAGTAATTATGTAGAGTTTACATCGAAGTATTTGAATGATTTGAAAGTCCACAAAGAAGCAAATTACCAGAAAGCTTTCGATGAAGCAACAATTAATGGACCCGTCAACACGAACAGATTTGCAAAAGAATATGGAATTCAGGGTAAAAGATCAGAGCATTTTAGAAACGAAGTTTTC
Organism: Parasteatoda lunata; assembly: GCA_949128135.1. Taxonomy (NCBI): domain Eukaryota; kingdom Metazoa; phylum Arthropoda; class Arachnida; order Araneae; family Theridiidae; genus Parasteatoda; species Parasteatoda lunata. The sequence continues at coordinate 9,034,734 of OX421978.1, forward strand.
AATGATTTCAAAATTAACCACGAGAAGAGTTTCAAAGCTCTTGATAAGGTGTATACTAACTTGAAGAACATTGTTTTACCGGTTAATGCAGAAGCAGCTCCCAAATTTGCGTCCGATACCGCAGCCATTTACCATGTCTTCAAACACTCTGAATTTGGTGATAAGTTGTTGACACCAGAGCAATACTTTGACATTGCGTCGAATCTTGTTAACGAACCCGTAAATCAACAATCAGCTAAGCTGAATCAACAAGGGAATATATCAATGGTCGTATTTACTAACCCTATTAATGGTGCTAAAGGAGTAGTATACGAGAAATTAGCAGATGGGACTCAGTCGCTGGCAACACTTTTCTTTGACGATAAAGTTTTAAATCAATATAATTTATAAAAGATGTTGGCAAAAGGATTAATTTAAAACTTACACCTGCATACGTCATCGCCATAAATTGACTGAAATTTAGTTTAGTTAAGAAATTTATTTTTTATTTATTGTAAGCAATTTTTATGCCTATATAAATATAATTTTCATTAATATGACAAATATTTAATTGTATTTTTTTTTTTTTTTTTTTTTTGTTGGAAATATTTTTGTAACTCTCAATTTATTAAATATTTTGTTTAATGTATCACGTACTGAATACATTTTTTTATCTAGTTAATTGTCTTTATTTGATAAGGTCTTTTGAAATTGTGGAAAAAAAGGAAATAATTCAAGGAGTATCAGGCCATCTCAGTAATTGACGATTATTTGTAAATTCAAAGGAATGAATTAAAAGTAATAATTAATGGTGGAATAATTAGTGGAATAATAAGAAAGGTGGTTAATTAGTTGGACAAAATGAAAAGTGAGGAGAAAAGAAAAAAAGGGCACTCAACACAAATATAAAGGCAAAAAACAAAAACATGTACAAGATTAGTACAGGTTAAATCGAAGTCAAATTTTTTTATAGGAAAATATTAAATTAAACGGGTTAGTGGGGTAAGTGAAATAAAACATATGTAAACCAAAAATAAGAAATAAATTAAAATTATAGGATGATTAGGATATCACAATATTCGATCCTAGGGGGGGGGGAGATTATTAGACTGTATAAGCTGTGTTGAAAAGTAAATGAGAGGTAGAGGTTGGGAGGGGAGACCCTACAGCTTGGTGAGTGCTCATCAGGTAGTGAGTGGGACCCTTCACGAGCGATTAAATTTCAAAGTGGCTGGATCACTTTATTGGTGGAAAATGACATCGCTATTTGTGGGAAGTACGATGGTATGAATTATACTTTATTGGTCGAAAAGGACATCGCTATTTGTAGGAAGAAAGATGGTATGAAATACACTTTATTGGTCGAAAATGACATCACTATTTATGGGAAGGGAGGTGGTATGAATTACACTTTATTGGTTGAAAATGACATCACTATTTGTGGGTAGAGAGGTGGTATGAAATACACTTTATTGGTCGAAAATGACATCACTATTTATGGGAAGGGAGGTGGTATGAATTACACTTTATTGGTTGAAAATGACATCACTATTTGTGGGTAGGGAGGTGGTATGTATAAGCTGGCGTTGACGTTATTTTGGAAAATTGCTGAAACCTTTGACTTTAAACAAGCTAGCTTTTGACTTTATTTTTATATAACAAATTTGCTATGGATCTTATTGTTGTAACGAGATATATGACTGCATTAATATTTATATGTGTTATTAGCCAAAGATTTCAAATAAATAAATGAAAGAAATGGCTGTTCATTAGAAAACAACAATTCAATTTACTGAATTTTAAAAAGACACTGGTGCAAGAAAAATAGTAATAGTACTACTGGGATTAAGTTCTTATAAGACCTGATTGGTAATTAATATGAATACTGTGACTGAAGACAGTATTTTTTTTTTTTTTTTTTTTTAGAATGCATGATGTTTACTACTCAAAAAATACTTATTTTAATTATTTAAATTGTGTAAAAGAAATACTATTTACAACTCGCACACTTTTGTGATAATTTCTATTAGAGTCATAAGTTTATGAAAATAAAACTTATTACTGGTATTTCGTAAGCATTTACAATAACGAAATAAGTTCAGAGCTTCAAGAAATTAAAATCTTTTGCCTAATGCCGATACTAAAGTAATGCTATGACAGGAAAAAAACTAACTTTTTCCCAAACATACTTTATCACACTCTCAATCCTTCCTGAGTAGTCTTTTTAACTGTAATTCTTCTTTGGATGCTAAATTTATTGAAAAGCCTTGATAGTCCAGGTGCTGACAGCACTCTGTTGGAAAAGTTTGAGTGTGGAGAATTTTTCTTCAGAAATTTTTATTAGGAGAGAGTCGGGTAGCCCCGCCCACTTTAGGAGTATTGCTTATATTTCCTTATAATATTGAGTAATAATCAATATTTTTGTATGTTTCTATTGTTTTATCATCTAATTAAATAATTCAAAAAGAATAAACCAAAAAAAGAATAGTTTAACTTAAAAAAAATAGAAATTTAAAAAATTTGACTACTGTATTCAACATATTTTCAAAACTATTGTTTACCATGTTACCAGCTGCATAAATACTTGAAACTTTGAAAAAAATCTTTTTTTAATGTAAAAATTAATGTCCGATGGCCCATTGACTTGAAAAAATATTCTATACATATGTAATTGACAGTGGGCGGGGGTACACGACACTCCCCTAGATGTATTCGAAAATATTTTGGGCTTGAATGGACAACTGCCATCTGGTATATTTTTAAGCTATGACATCATCAAAGATGGCGGTTTTTCGATCACAGGACTACTAGTGTTTATGTTTATACTCAAAAAATTTGCATGAAAAGTGATTTAGTAAACTAAGATTTCTGTTTATAATTTTATTTGCAATGTGTTAAACAATCCTAAAATTCTGGTCTCCGTGGCTCCTCCCATCAGGCTTCAACAATTTTAGCATTTAAAAATTCTCAAAACACCAAATATAATTCTTTTTAAAATAAAAACATCAGGAAGATAAAACATTTTTTCTTGAAATAACTCAAATGACGTCATTATTTGCTCCAGTTTACTATTTTTAACAATTAAATTTGCTCAAAAAATGATGGAGTCTTTTAAATTATTATGTTAGTTAATCTGAGCATTTAAAACTGTTTCTTGTTTTCAAAACTCCAAGTAATTCTTTTTAAAATCAGTAAAAAAAACCAGTTTTTCTTTAAATAGCCTTCAATTAGTATATTCTTAAAGTCAGTCTTTCTTAATAACTCAAATGACGTCATTATTTGATCCTGCTTAATATTTTTAATAAATATTTTTGTTTAAAATATTATGGAATCCTATAAACTATAATTTTATTTCTTCATTTCTGAGATGCAATGTTCAGCAGCGAAATATTTTGCGGGATATCACAGTAAACAAGTTCACGTAATATCGGAAGTTTATAAGAATAACGTAAGAGATAACGAAACTAGCATGGAAAATTAAATTGCAAAACTCTGTTAATAATAAAAGTTTGATAATTATTTCATAATTATACTGAGCAATCTCCATATCATAAATGATTCCCTCATAAAAAGTTGTTATTATCGGTTTTTCTGATTGTACAAATTAGAAGCATTTAAGTTCATACAGACGTATGAAATCTTTATTTATTTACTTTTAGATAAGAATAAATAAATAATATTAATTTTCTTTCAGTAATTTCATTAAAGAAACTTTTTTGTTAAAAAAAATATCAACATTAAAATAATCATTGTATCTAAACAATTGGTTTGCTACTTAGGAATTTCATGGAGGATCTTAAAATTTTCGACAATAACATATTGTCTCTTGTTATTTTGATCTTTTTATTTTATCTTTTGATCTTTATTTTATTTGATCTTTTTTTCCCGAATGCGAAATAGAATTAACGTTATTTATAATTTGCTATTTTCTCAAATCTGTTATCTGTTTCTTCTGTTTTCTACGTCTTAATGGTGCCAGACGAGATAACTGTGGTCTTTTAATTTGTCCTTATACCAAACCGCTGAAACGACTGAAAACATGGTTATGCTATTTTACAATATGATTCATACAAAAGTTGGATTTTCAATATTGTGATGCATTTTATTTCTTTTTGCAACCATCGTTTAACTACCGCCAAATTGAACAATCAAATCATGAACTAGAGTAGATGCTGTCCATAAATTAAATTATTTTTCAGTCTATCTGTAAATCAAATTATGAACTAGAGTAAATGTTGTGGATGAATCAAATTCTGAACTAGAGTATATGCTGTCCTTAAATAAATAAAAAATTCAGTCTATACTTAAATCAAATTCTGAACTAGAGTAGATTCTGTCCATAAATTAAATTATTTTTCAGTCTATACGAAAATCAAATTCTGAACTAGAGTATATGATGTCCTTAAATAAATAAAAAATTCAGTCTATACGTAAATCAAATTCTGAACTAAAGTAGATGCTGTCCATAAATTAAATTATTTTTCAGTCTATACGAAAATCAAATTCTGAACTAAAGTAGATGATGTCCATAAATTAAATTATTTTTCATTCTATACGTAAATTAAATTCTGAACTAGAGCAGATGATGTCCATAAATTAAATTATTTTTTTCAGTCTATACGTAAATCAAATTCTGAACTAGAGTAGATGCTGTCCATAAACCAAATTATTTTTCGGTCTATTCGTGAATCAAATTCTTAACTAGAGTAGAGGCTGCTTTTAAATTCAATTATTTTAGTCTATCTGTAAATGAAATTGTAAAGAGTAGATGCTGCTCTAATCCTGTAAATTCAATTTTTTTTACTCATAGCCAAATTTAAAGAACAATATTAATAATACGATTTAAAGAAAAAATGTCCTACTCCATTCTTCCATTAAATGTTTATAAAGTAATTCATAAAATTTTAAACATTAAATGTTTTCAAAATAAATAATAATCGCTCTTTGAATAACATATCCAAAATTTCCTTTGAAATTTATTCATCAAGTCTCGGGGTTCCACTTAAAGAAGGCAAATCATTTAGGGTTCCACAGTCGGAAAAAAAAATTTGAGAACCATTGCTATATAGAACTAAAATTGTTATCTTCGACGCAATGGTTCCAGTAAATGTAGGCGTTACTTTAGTGATGTTCAACTTTTTTCCTCCATATCCTATCTACTCAATTTTTTGCACCTGTGAAGGAAAGAAATATAAAACTCAGTCAATTTTTTATGATTTCTATTAAGTAAAAAGAAGAAATCAATAACAGGACGTCTAATCAAGAAGTAAACTTTTCAAGAATTAAAAAAAGAATCTTTTTAAAAGTATAATTGCAAATCTACCAGTAATATAAATAAATTGAAATGATCACTTTATGAATTCGTATAACGTTACATGAGTAAAAAGTTGAAACTACTATTCAAAACATCTACCGGAACTTCAGCTAATCTGAGATCTGGGTGGAATGTGATGATGTAGCAATAGAAGGTTGGCTGAGCGACTTGGGTGAAAGCGAGACGGAAAAAGCTGGTACTAAACCCATTTCAGTTTTAACAAGTTTTCGGGAGGAGTTTAATTATTCTTTTTATGAATCCTGCTTTGCTGTAAAGAAAGAAGCTGTTTTATTTATAAACTAAAATTGTAAAAAAATTACAGAAATTTCATGTTTCTTGAAAAGTTTGCTAAAATGAAATGCCTTTCGTACCAGTTTGTGCTGTTTTCCGTCTTGCTATTTATATGCTTTCAGCCCTGCTGAGCGAAAAAAACGCATCGGCTTAAATTCTCGCCATGGGAAGAGGTTAAATTGTTTTATCTCTCTGTTACTCTTGCTAGTGTGACTCAAAAGTAGCAGCATCTGTGTCAGGCAAAAATTAAAATTAATTTAATCGATAATATGTATTATAAATAATTCAGTTTATTGCTGTATAACATTGTTGCTATTAATCGATATATGGTGAATTTAAAGAATTAACAATTTTTAAATGTAATTTATCTTTAGCATTATTTAGCAAAATTATTCATTGTGCAATTAATAAGTTTTAATTACTAATATTTTAGCATTATTTAATTTTTTGAGTATTTTAAAATAACAAAAGAAAATATTTTACATCAGATATAAAACATGTATTAAAATAATAAAATCAGATATAAAATACATGTCTACGTGAGATGATTAATACTTGAATATTATTTAATTCCACGAATATTTTAAAATAACAAAAGAAAATTATTTAAATCAGACATAAAATTAAATCAAACAACAGAATATATTATAGTAAAAATATTTTCTTGAAATTTAGGTAGGTGAGTTATTAGCTCTTAAAAACTGTTTTTGATGATAGTAATTTAATTTATTAGATGAAAAAATGTCGATATTTTATTACAAAGAGCATTTATTTTTTTATTTAAATGTACCGCAAAGTGTTGGTATAATCATGAGTAAGGAAATGTTGTGTTTTAAAATATGACCGTATTAATTATATTCAAAATAGCTTTATTACTGTATTAATATATTTTCTTCTTTCTGTATGAAAGGAATACAAAGTTTGGAAACTAACGTCTATTTATAATTTTTTCAATATTATAAAATTAGGTTCTTGCACTTCAAGAAGAAGACCTCCCATACCCACACATGTGGCCTAGGACGTCAGCACCAGCTAATCTTTATTAGCGAAAAGGCGTATTAAAGTTGAGCTAAGTTTCTCTACATAAGTCAGAATGTTAATTAACGACAAATTAATTAAATACAGAGCCGTATCGCACATGGAATTCGTAGAAACATAATTCTTTCTCGTCTATTTCTTTTTCTTCACTTACGTTTACTGTTTGTTTATGTATTTTATCGTAACCGGGATATATTTGTGTTTTGTGAAACTGGCAACTTCGATGCCAGGTTCGACATAATTAGTTTGTTTATTTTCTACTTGGCTCCATGCCTGTCTTTGTATTAATTCTCTGTATAAATATGTAGTGAAAGAATTCATTGAAAAATAATCTTTGTGTAAAAATTAGAATGCGTCACTTAAGAAAATTGATACTTGACGAAATTGGCTTATTCGAAATAGAATGGAAAGAACAGTTGCTAACGTAAACAAATGATACGTTTACTACCAATCAGGATCGAAAAACCAACACTACGTCACTTGCAGGTATCCCATTATTGAATTTGGGGACTTCCAGAATTTGATGTTTGTATTTAATGTTCACCTGGCAGGTATTAATTTCGTACAGCAAGATATTTATCTACAAGAGTCCCAGTATTGTTGAGAGCGTGCTCTTTGTTCGCCAAGGTTGAGACTAACAGACGGCTCCACTAAATTTTTTTAAAAATATTTTTTCTGCTTGGTCGGAAAACATTGTAGGTTTTAAGCATGGATAAAAAAAAAAAAATTTCTTTTCTTTTATGTAAATGCAGTTGCAAGTCTGGTTTCAATTCAACTGAATCCTCTTTTATTAAAAACATTATTTTTGTAAGACTTTCAAAGTTATATCATCAAGAATCTCATTTAATCAGAATAAAACACTAAAGTATTATATCTAGGCAGTACCTGACATCAGGAAAACAGAAAAATCTAACGTTATCTTCCACAACTTTCGAGTATTAGAATTAGATGCAAAAAGTCTCTGTTTTCTCAGCATTATATAAAGGCATTATTCCATACAAACTGATATTATCTAGCATTCGCCGTAATATTATTTTAATTTGATTTGATGCTATATAATATTAGATTTACATATTGTTTTAGATTTACATTTAATAAACATATAATTGCATACGAGAATGAGGCGAGAAAAAATAAAATGTTTACATCATCGTTTAAAAGCTGCCTTTAGTGTTTATGATCAAAATTTGATGACCATCAATTACTCTTTTGAAAGCACTGCTATCGCAAAATTTATTTATGTTTAAAACAAATCCATTTCTCGTATTTAGCTAATTAGAGATTATGTGTTACGAACATACTAAATAGATTTCTCAACAACAAAAAACAAATGGAAAAAAGAAAATGCAAAAAACTAATCATAGGCTGGAGTCAAGTTTTTGGAATGGATGAATTCTTTTCGTGATTCTTTTCTACATTAATTCAATTTATTATTATTATTTTTTTACAATAATATAAACGTTTTTCAGCTAAATTTTAAATATTAAGTCAAAGACATATTTACTATTATCATTATTTAAATCATGATAAAAATAAGAAATATATACGTGCTTATTAAAATTTCAAACAAATAATTCAAAATTAATGTAGTAAAAAGAAAATGCTGGTAGTATAAATACTCATAAGCTAGACTTTATATTTAGTAACAATGATAAAATAAAATTTCTTCCAATATATTGAAAAATTCAAAGTAACCAAATTTTAATATATCTAACTGTTTTACACATACTCATACATTAAGCACTACAATAAAAAATATTTCCAACATCATAACTTATAAAGTTTCATTAATGCACATGTCATATCTGCCACAACCCTCATTTTCTAAAATTCTTAAGATTTATTACGAAGTTGCAGAATAAATTATTCACTGCATCAGTCAAATATTAAAAAAATTATGCCAAATATAATCATTTCACAACTTAGTTATTTTATTTTAAAGGAAAACACTATAAAATAAAATTCATTCAATTATAAAAGCAATATTTTCTTACCTTCATTGATTTAATATAAACACATCAATAATCTTTTGTTAGAATACTAATTAAAACATATTTGTTATTGAATAAAATAGTTTTTATTCTGTGTTCCAAAAAGCAATAGTTGGTCTAAGTACTTTTAATTTATTCATTACTTTTAAATAAAACAAATTGCAAGGCCTTAGAATCATTTCATGCAGTTTAGAATTTTATTCATTCAATTGCAAGTTTTTGTTTACTTGCAACTATATTTCAGAGCAATAAACCGAAATATCTTTAAATGCTTTTTTGAAAGATTTTATATAATGATTCGCAGCAGTTAATAATGTGTGTACAACAAAAATACACACTGCAGGGATGAATCACACAGGTACGCGTCTCTTATCCAAATTTCTTCCCAACATCCAACAAGAGGACTTTCAGTCAGAAAATCGAACGTTTGCTGTCAGGATCGAACTTACAAGCCCCAGTTTTTCACCAGAGTGTGTCATTTTCATTTTCAGGGTCCAACAGCCCGTCTTGAAATTGAATTATTCGTTCCTGGTAGATTAGCTTGAAGATAAAACTAAAATTATAAGAAAAAAATAGTTACATTGAAGACACGAAATTTAAGCATTGATATTTGAAACTTTAAACATTTAATTTGAAAATGTTTTTGAAAATTGTGACACCCTTTAATATAAAATTTAATGGGTAAATCTAAGTATCAACACCTGCGCCAAAATATCTCGCTAGTGCTACACCTGTCTGTCTGTGTTCAATTTAAATAAATCGAAAATATTATTAAGATTAAAAAAAGATTAAAGATAATATTTATGCTTATTTGCGTCACCGTAATAGTTATTTTTCTCTTAGTTATGAATGACATAATAGTTAAACAATATTAGTAGTAAGCAGAGGTTTTGGTGCGGCGGAACTTATTTCTGCCCGCCTGGAAGTGACGTCACACTTGATCCCCGACAACGACTTTTTCACACACAATGTTAGTGTTGTTACGTACCAAGGCGTGTAAAATGAGCGGTAAAATGTATTAACTGAAGAGAATTTCTCCGGGTGTTTTAGAAACTGTATTTTCTGAATTAGAACCTGTGAAGGAAAATAAAGCTTCCAGGTTGCTATCATAAAGTCAAAAAAAGCTTGAAGAAATAGTTGAAACTCTTAGTTTGGAATTTAAAAATTTTAGAAGTAAAATCACAGAACTGGTTAAAATGCAATTTGATTTTTTCACCTCAAAACAAGATGCTGTTAAATCAAGCCATCCAGCAAAAACAAACATTCTCACAGTGGGGAAAAAATTTGGAAAGCAAATTGTATCAAAAGAAATATCCCTGAGCTTGCAGATTTTTTTCTACTCTCACGACATTAGCATCATGTTTATTACAAAGGCCCACAGGAAATTAAGTTACAAAATCTACATTCCTAATTATATAACATACATAGTAGTTATCGACTACTTTATAATGGTGGAAGGTTTTGCTATTATCACGAAGAAAAGTCTATATGTCTCTCAATTCAATATTAGGGTGGAGCGAGAAATAAAAGTCTTCGATAGTTAAAAAGCACAACTTCCCAAAAGTTGTATATGTTCTAGTATCTCAAGCGTGGATTATTTCAGAAATTTTTTTGCATCATCTTCATACCCCGCAAAATCATTAACGCTTTGAAATTTTTCAAGAAACAACAAATTTTTGTAATTTTTTCAAATGTTTACAACTTGTCATATAAATACAATTTACCACTCAAGAGTTGTGTATGAAATAAAATATTACTTGCGAATTTTTCCAAAATTATTCCGCACTCGGCCTTAACTCGTCCTTAAACGCCTCAAAAGAAAAGGAAACTATAGATTCTGTCTACCAGAAATTTCCAGTCCAAATTTAACAAATCTAGGTATAGACTAAGAAAAGAAAAAGACTCCATCATATCAATTCTCAATAAACAGAATAGAGATTGTAAGCAAGATTGCTAAACTACAGAAGCGAAAGATGGGAGAAAAAAGTTTATTCTCTTAATTTAGAAAATAATTCAGTTTGGTGCATGTTAAAAGCATTAGAAAGGAAAAGTTATTAACAAGCACAAAATAATAATATCAAATATTACTCTGACTATGCAAAGTGGAACCCAACGCTTCGGATATTTCAGCATCATTCGTTAATGAGACTGAATCCAGATATGAAGATCTCAAATAGAAGTATATTAATGAACCACTCCTTCTAATGATGACAAAGTAAAAACTATCATCAGAAACCTAAAATATAAAGAAAGCACGTGGAACTGATAATATAAACATTAAAATGATAAATAATAAATTTGTCAATTGTCGGGGATCAAAATGATAAATTTGTTCAATGTATGTCTTCATTGTAACTATTTCCCCCCAGCATAGAAGTGTGCTGCTCGGATTTCAACACATAGGACGGAAAACAATTCAGTTCCTTCTAAGTTTAGACCGATTAGCCCGTAGCCAACTATTAGCAAAATGTTAGAAAGAACTATCCTTAATAGGCTAAAACCTTTCCTGGAGCTACGTTCCGTGAACAATATAGGTATAGAAAAGAGCTCTCAACTGTTAAACAGCTTATTGGACTGTTTGAACTTTATTTTATAACCGTATTTGAAAGGCTGACCCGATTTCGGGTTTACGACTATCAATGTTCAACTCCGTAGCTTTGTAATTTTGAACCCAATCCAGAAGACAAGGGTAATCATAGATTAAGTATTGGGGGAAATTTGCCTTTGAGGAGGACTTTTTGATGGAACGAACCCACATTTTGCGTTACAAGGTGAGGAAAACCAGGAAAACCTCCGACGGTTAGCCTGATGGCAAGGGGACTCTAACCCATGATCCATCTACCACTGAGAATATTTTTCGTCAGCACTGTGGTCGGTGCGAGCCGGGTATGGAATTCAAACTGACAAGCCATTGCTGGGATTCAATCCCGGTTCACATCATTGGAAGGCGAACACTCTATCCGCTAAAATAACACGGCCCAGACTGTTTGAATTTTTCTCATATGGATTTTACTTAAACCAAACGTTAGCTGTATTACTACTAGAGGCTTCTAAGGCCTTTGATCACGCTTGGCATTAAGGTCTTATATTAAAATTTCATAGTTTCAATTTGCCTTTAGAGTTACTTCAGCTACTAGAATCCTGAACAAGTAGAACTTTACATATCAAGCTAAATAAAGCGAACTCTACAGTCAGAAACATACATGACGGAGTACCCCATGTAAGTATCATTGGGCCCTGTATGTATATTCTGTCAAAGGGGAAAGACTGGCGATTCCTACCTTCTAGCCGCTTTCTATGTCAATGACACGGCAATTGTCCAAAAATTTTTAATCCCAGACTTTGCTATTTCAAGACTTTGTGAACAAAATTGAAGAGTGGTATAAAAATCTTCAACCAAACTATTCCAGTGCTGCAAAAAACTAAACACCTTGACCAGACATTAATAATAAACATACTTAGAATGAACATATAAAAGAGATTATCTCTAAAAACCTGTGAGTGCTCAAAGTTTTGAGACTATTCATAGAAGAACAATTAAATATAACACTTCACTCATCGACCGTGCACCTATAATGCCATTGTTTTTTCATTATTAATGTTTGTGCCGTCCATATAATAGACTATATGCGCAATCCTGAGTTAGATGAAGAGGAGTGCAGATTCCTCAAAACAAAACCCCAAATCGAAACATCATGTGTATTAGTTAAGTCAAAATAAATGTGAAAGCGAAAACAGTTCTGTTATATAAAAACCTACACATACTGAGCAACCACGCTGTTAGTTTTCTGATTAATAAATGCACTTGAGAACATCCCCTGCCTGCTTCGTCTACAAAGAACATCAATTTTTATTTTTATAAATCATTCCCTTTAAGAGAATTTAAGTATTTCTGATTCAATTCTTTCAAAATATATTTCCTTACTCAATTGAATATTAGTAGTAAGCAGAGGTTTTGGTGCGGCGGAACTTATTTCTGCCCGCCTGGAAGTGACGTCATCATGGAAAGTCAATGGATGCTTATTTCTGCCCAACCGGAAGTTGCTTATTTCTGCCCCCGTCTACAAACCGGAAGTTGCTTATTTCTGCCCGCCTGAAAATCGAAACTTCGTCTGCAGCGTCATGGGGAGCTTATTTCTTTTTTTTCTTAAGCCTAATATATTTTTAGTTTCGGTTTCTGTTTTTAATTTAGTTTCGTTTTTTAAATATTATTTAATTTATTAGTTTTTTTTGAGGGTGGCAACACTTATTATTTTTTAATATTAGATTTTAAGGATGGCAATACTTATAAACTTTGTTATTTGGGGGAGAAATTGTGTATTATGAAGTCATGACGTCATCTTTTATTACATAATAAATATCATACACATGCTTTTACTCTAGTGGTGACATCTATGTGGAAATAAAATAACTTTAAATCTATTTTGATATTTAAATCTGTTTTATTATTATTTATTAAATATAATTAAGGCTGAGGATCGAACTCACGCCAACAAAAAGCCTTCGCGGGTCAGTAGTTGGATATCATAACCACTGACCCACGAATGCTTGGTTAGATATGTGTTAATAAGTTTTACTTTTGTATTCTGAACACGTGTATAAATAAAAACTGTTTGATATCGATATCTTAATACAGTTTAATCGATATAGTTTCACTTAACCTTTGATAGTTATTAAATAATTATTTCTGCCCCTCTTAATGTTATTATAACTTTCTCTGGATGGCAACGGTACTGAACATACACGTGTTTTGTGTGACGCGTTTTTGGAGAAATCGTATATTATGAAGTAATGACGTCATCTTTTTTATTACATAATAAATGAACGATATCACGTATATGCTTTTACTCTAATGGCTCTATCTCTACTTAAAAAAGAATATATTAATAACTCTTCATTTTACTTATTTTTTAACACAAATATAGCTGATATAAATGACTGTAATTATTATTATCCTAATCAAAATTAATGAATACATTTTAAAATAAAATTGATTTAATATTAAAATAAAATTTTATTTATTAAGTACTGAGAACATTAAAAGTATTAGAATTAAAGCCATAATAATTTTAAATCAATGAATGTTGTTTTATAAGATTAGATATTTATCACCGTCGTTCGGAATTACGGCTATCTGTGTAGTCTTGTCATTTTTGAACCCAGAAGACAAGGAAACTCCTAGATCTTGAGGTAATACGTGTCTTTGAAGAGGATTTTGTGAGTACCCATGTTGTATGAAGAGGAAAACCACGAAAACCTCCTACGGTTAGTCCGACGACAAATAATGGACTTGGTTTCGTTAACCAGTTTCCTGTGAATGTACAGAGATCAGAGGAAAACTTAAGGTTAAATAAAATAAATGTTATCATTTTATATATATATATTCTAATGATGTCATCTATACTTAAAATGCTAGAAGGAGAATATATTAATAATTCTTCATTTTAGTTATTTTTTTATATATGTATAGTTGATTTAAATGACTGTAATTATTATTAACCTATTCAATGAAAAATACACCCTTTAATAATTAATACAAAAAAAAAAAAGTTTCAGAAAATATATAGAATTTTCTGAAAAACTAGAAAATTATTACAAAAATATTAGATTTTTTTTTTTTTTGAAAAACTAGAAAATTTTTACAGAAGCAAAAAATATTTTACTAAAAGATAGAAAAATTTTATTAAAAAAAATTATTTTCTGAAAATGTTAGAAATTTTTTATAAAAATATTTTCTGAAACATAGAAAGTTTCCCTCAATAATAAAAATATTTTTTGAAAACTGGAAAATGTTGTTAAAAAGTTTGAAATATTTTTACGAAACTAGAATATTTTTTACAAAACTAGAATATTTTTTACAAAATGCAAAAATATTTTACTAAAAGATGGAAAATTTTCATAAAAATAAAAAATATTTGGAAAATGTTGTTAGAAAGTTTGAAATATTTTTACAAAACTAGAATATTTTCATAAAAAATAAAAAATATTTTCTTAAAAGAGAAATTTTGTTACAAAAATCTGGATAGTTACTGGATTTCGAATGAATTATTTTAAATCTAAGAAACATATAATGGGGGTTTTTTACCGCTTTATATTCAAAACATATTCATTTTATTATTTAATATTATAATAATGCAAATAACTTACTTGATGTTTTAGGCTCGAGTGGGGATCGAACCTACGCGAATTAAAATTATCCATGAGCAGTTGTTGGTAATCTAATCTAAACCATATGTTAGGGGATGTACCGTATCTGTCATGACGTCAAAGCGGATACTACAAGACCAAGGTGGACAAGATTAAACAAGGGAAGGCTCGATCTCTGACGCATGCGAATTGAATTAAACTATCTTCACTCAAGTGATAGTACTTCACTTGCTCGCATGCATTTCGGTGAATGGCGTGTCTTCTAAATCTTTTAAGTTTTAAAAATTATTAAGTTACTGGAAATTAATGGACTATTCTTAATTAAATTATTAAGTTACTGGAAGTTAAATTTTTTTACTTCGCAGTTTTCTATTTTTACTAAATCGTTAGTTTCTTTTGATTCTTCTCTTCGTTATGGATGGAAACGCAATACTAAAGCGAAAGCATGATGATATTCAAGTAAGTACTAATTTTTTATTAAAATTTTATAACTATGTTATTTTATTATATAGATGATAAATAGTATATTTAAAATGTTAAATAGTATTATTTATAAAGCTGCTGAGCTGTGTTAATCTTTAATTAACCAAGAGAAAGTAAATTGTTTTGTTCATTTTAATTTTTATTTTTATTTTGTTAATAATAATAAAAATTACCCATCTTCTTAGTTACAAATTAGGAATAGTTATTTTTTTTCATTACGAAATCTAAATAAAGCTAATATTTGTTAAATTAACTTTCTATTTGTTAAAGGAACGTTTCATATTTGCTTTTGTAAAAAAGTTTATTTTAGACAGAACTCAGGGGGTAAAGTCTTTTACTTTGCAAATAAATTCTTAATCGTAGTAATCGAATGGAGTTATGAACATTATCATAAACATTTTAACTGTGTGTTGTTAATTATTTTTCTTGGTGACTCAAAATTTTCTTTTTTTTTTTATTGTAGGAAGGAAACCGAAAAGGATTGTCAGCTGTAGTCATTGATTTTGAAGGTTTCCAACTGTCATCAGGGTGCTACATTGTCAAAGAACTTGCTTTTCATGCCGTGAAAGGTAATCCCATTACCGGAGTGTGTACATTCCAACCACCCTTCCCGTTCGAAGAACTTCCAACACAGCAGAAAATGCAATATTCTTGGATAAAAAGAAATATTCATCGAATAGATTGGAACCAAGGAGAATTACCCTACAGTAAATTTCATGAAATGTTGTCTTTTTTGTGTGATATGTATTCACATATCTATGTGAAAGGACTCGAGAAACGGAAATTTTTAGAAATTCTAACCGGCAGAGTGTGTTACAGTTTTAGAAGATTTTGGCTGTCCTAAAGTAGATGAACTGTTACCAACTTTTTCTTTGTGCACTGTACATCCACCAGATTTTAAACATTGTGCTCTCGTTAAGGCGAAAGCATTTGGACGATTTCTACAAGACCTATAAATAGGATAAGCACTCGGAATTCAAGATAAAACTGTTCCTGGAAGTAATATAGTAGATCTTATAAATGACTTTTTGCGAATAGAAAATCAGCTCCAGTGGGGGAGAAATGTATTTTTAAAACATTTACCAGCACATTTAGATGTAAATAAAAAAAATTATAATTAAAAATAAAATTCATAAGAAACCTGTGATGTATGCTTGCAGAAGTGTTTGGGTGAAACTTTGAAAAATTATTACAAAATAAAAATATCTTCAGAAAAAACTAGAAAATTTTGTTAAAAATATAAATATTTTTACAAAACTAGCAAATTTTTAACAAAAAGTTCAAATATTTTTTAAAAAAAGAAAATTTTTTTAAAAACATAAATATTTTATTAAAAGATAGAAAATTTTGTTAAAAAGTTTGAAATATTTTTATAAAACTAGCAAATTTTTAACAAAAAAGTAAAAATATTTTCTTAAAAGAGAAAATTTTTTTGTAAAAACATAAATATTTTTTTAAAAGATAGAAAATTTTGTTAAAAAGTTTGAAATATTTTTATAAAACTGGCAAATTTTTTAACAAAAAGTTAAAATATGTTCTTAAAAGTGAAATTTTTTTTTTATAAAAAACATAAATATTTTCTGAAAAAATAGAAAATTTTGTTAAAAAGTTTGAAACACTTTTTCATTGTGAATACTTAATACTGCTTTTATGGTTGCTATTTTGTTTGGAAGAGGTAGGTAACTGATTGCTCTCAAAGGATTATATGTTGCAGTAAACATCTCCACATGTTACTGTAAACAAGTTAATATCGATTTTATCCTTTGTTCTCCATTATTACTTACAACAAAAATAAATAAATATATGATCTTTCTTTCAAAAATCGATTTTATATCACAAACAGTAACAATTTTATCTATATACGCATATTGAAATCCTCATAAGTTTTACAAAATCCTCAAATCGTAAATATTCAACATGTAATTTAAAGTTATGCAAAAATTAACTAGTCAAATTTCAAAAATAAAATTTGCTATTTTTGTAAAAAACATAAATATTTTCTTAAAAGATCTTTTTTAAAAATAAAATGAATAAATCTTAAATATTAAATATTAAGATTTATTCATTTGAATAAATTAATGAATTTGAATATTAATGAATAAATCTTAAAATTTTGTAAAAAAGGTAAAAATATTTTCTTAAAAGAGAAAATTTTTTGAAAATCTGGGAAATCTGGGAGGCTTCCATTTCATCCTGGGACTCATTGGCGAGTGTTATTTGTAAATGTGGAAGCCAGATTTTACAACTCGCGTAGGTTCAATCCCCACTCGAGCCTAAAATATCAATTCATTCTTATTATTCTATAATTCAATTAAGAATTATTTGCTAATGTAATTCCATATATGAAGCAAATCTAATAATAATATAAGAATAATAGCTTAATATTTAAGATTTATTCATTTTATTTTTAAAAAAGATCTTTTAAGAAAATATTTATGTTTTTTACAAAAATAGCAAATTTTATTTTTGAAATTTGACTAGTTAATTTTTGCATAACTTTAAATTACATGTTGAATATTTACGATTTGAGGATTTTGTAAAACTTATGAGGATTTCAATATGCGTATATAGATAAAATTGTTACTGTTTGTGATATAAAATCGATTTTTGAAAGAAAGATCATATATTTATTTATTTTTGTTGTAAGTAATAATGGAGAACAAAGGATAAAATCGATATTAACTTGTTTACAGTAACATGTGGAGATGTTTACTGCAACATATAATCCTTTGAGAGCAATCAGTTACCTACCTCTTCCAAACAAAATAGCAACCATAAAAGCAGTATTAAGTATTCACAATGAAAAAGTGTTTCAAACTTTTTAACAAAATTTTCTATTTTTTCAGAAAATATTTATGTTTTTTATAAAAAAAAAATTTCACTTTTAAGAACATATTTTAACTTTTTGTTAAAAAATTTGCCAGTTTTATAAAAATATTTCAAACTTTTTAACAAAATTTTCTATCTTTTAAAAAAATATTTATGTTTTTACAAAAAAATTTTCTCTTTTAAGAAAATATTTTTACTTTTTTGTTAAAAATTTGCTAGTTTTATAAAAATATTTCAAACTTTTTAACAAAATTTTCTATCTTTTAATAAAATATTTATGTTTTTAAAAAAATTTTCTTTTTTTAAAAAATATTTGAACTTTTTGTTAAAAATTTGCTAGTTTTGTAAAAATATTTATATTTTTAACAAAATTTTCTAGTTTTTTCTGAAGATATTTTTATTTTGTAATAATTTTTCAAAGTTTCACCCAAACACTTCTGCAAGCATACATCACAGGTTTCTTATGAATTTTATTTTTAATTATAATTTTTTTTATTTACATCTAAATGTGCTGGTAAATGTTTTAAAAATACATTTCTCCCCCACTGGAGCTGATTTTCTATTCGCAAAAAGTCATTTATAAGATCTACTATATTACTTCCAGGAACAGTTTTATCTTGAATTCCGAGTGCTTATCCTATTTATAGGTCTTGTAGAAATCGTCCAAATGCTTTCGCCTTAACGAGAGCACAATGTTTAAAATCTGGTGGATGTACAGTGCACAAAGAAAAAGTTGGTAACAGTTCATCTACTTTAGGACAGCCAAAATCTTCTAAAACTGTAACACACTCTGCCGGTTAGAATTTCTAAAAATTTCCGTTTCTCGAGTCCTTTCACATAGATATGTGAATACATATCACACAAAAAAGACAACATTTCATGAAATTTACTGTAGGGTAATTCTCCTTGGTTCCAATCTATTCGATGAATATTTCTTTTTATCCAAGAATATTGCATTTTCTGCTGTGTTGGAAGTTCTTCGAACGGGAAGGGTGGTTGGAATGTACACACTCCGGTAATGGGATTACCTTTCACGGCATGAAAAGCAAGTTCTTTGACAATGTAGCACCCTGATGACAGTTGGAAACCTTCAAAATCAATGACTACAGCTGACAATCCTTTTCGGTTTCCTTCCTACAATAAAAAAAAAAAGAAAATTTTGAGTCACCAAGAAAAATAATTAACAACACACAGTTAAAATGTTTATGATAATGTTCATAACTCCATTCGATTACTACGATTAAGAATTTATTTGCAAAGTAAAAGACTTTACCCCCTGAGTTCTGTCTAAAATAAACTTTTTTACAAAAGCAAATATGAAACGTTCCTTTAACAAATAGAAAGTTAATTTAACAAATATTAGCTTTATTTAGATTTCGTAATGAAAAAAAATAACTATTCCTAATTTGTAACTAAGAAGATGGGTAATTTTTATTATTATTAACAAAATAAAAATAAAAATTAAAATGAACAAAACAATTTACTTTCTCTTGGTTAATTAAAGATTAACACAGCTCAGCAGCTTTATAAATAATACTATTTAACATTTTAAATATACTATTTATCATCTATATAATAAAATAACATAGTTATAAAATTTTAATAAAAAATTAGTACTTACTTGAATATCATCATGCTTTCGCTTTAGTATTGCGTTTCCATCCATAACGAAGAGAAGAATCAAAAGAAACTAACGATTTAGTAAAAATAGAAAACTGCGAAGTAAAAAAATTTAACTTCCAGTAACTTAATAATTTAATTAAGAATAGTCCATTAATTTCCAGTAACTTAATAATTTTTAAAACTTAAAAGATTTAGAAGACACGCCATTCACCGAAATGCATGCGAGCAAGTGAAGTACTATCACTTGAGTGAAGATAGTTTAATTCAATTCGCATGCGTCAGAGATCGAGCCTTCCCTTGTTTAATCTTGTCCACCTTGGTCTTGTAGTATCCGCTTTGACGTCATGACAGATACGGTACATCCCCTAACATATGGTTTAGATTAGATTACCAACAACTGCTCATGGATAATTTTAATTCGCGTAGGTTCGATCCCCACTCGAGCCTAAAACATCAAGTAAGTTATTTGCATTATTATAATATTAAATAATAAAATGAATATGTTTTGAATATAAAGCGGTAAAAAACCCCCATTATATGTTTCTTAGATTTAAAATAATTCATTCGAAATCCAGTAACTATCCAGATTTTTGTAACAAAATTTCTCTTTTAAGAAAATATTTTTTATTTTTTATGAAAATATTCTAGTTTTGTAAAAATATTTCAAACTTTCTAACAACATTTTCCAAATATTTTTTATTTTTATGAAAATTTTCCATCTTTTAGTAAAATATTTTTGCATTTTGTAAAAAATATTCTAGTTTTGTAAAAAATATTCTAGTTTCGTAAAAATATTTCAAACTTTTTAACAACATTTTCCAGTTTTCAAAAAATATTTTTATTATTGAGGGAAACTTTCTATGTTTCAGAAAATATTTTTATAAAAAATTTCTAACATTTTCAGAAAATAATTTTTTTTAATAAAATTTTTCTATCTTTTAGTAAAATATTTTTTGCTTCTGTAAAAATTTTCTAGTTTTTCAAAAAAAAAAAAAAATCTAATATTTTTGTAATAATTTTCTAGTTTTTCAGAAAATTCTATATATTTTCTGAAACTTTTTTTTTTTTGTATTAATTATTAAAGGGTGTATTTTTCATTGAATAGGTTAATAATAATTACAGTCATTTAAATCAACTATACATATATAAAAAAATAACTAAAATGAAGAATTATTAATATATTCTCCTTCTAGCATTTTAAGTATAGATGACATCATTAGAATATATATATATAAAATGATAACATTTATTTTATTTAACCTTAAGTTTTCCTCTGATCTCTGTACATTCACAGGAAACTGGTTAACGAAACCAAGTCCATTATTTGTCGTCGGACTAACCGTAGGAGGTTTTCGTGGTTTTCCTCTTCATACAACATGGGTACTCACAAAATCCTCTTCAAAGACACGTATTACCTCAAGATCTAGGAGTTTCCTTGTCTTCTGGGTTCAAAAATGACAAGACTACACAGATAGCCGTAATTCCGAACGACGGTGATAAATATCTAATCTTATAAAACAACATTCATTGATTTAAAATTATTATGGCTTTAATTCTAATACTTTTAATGTTCTCAGTACTTAATAAATAAAATTTTATTTTAATATTAAATCAATTTTATTTTAAAATGTATTCATTAATTTTGATTAGGATAATAATAATTACAGTCATTTATATCAGCTATATTTGTGTTAAAAAATAAGTAAAATGAAGAGTTATTAATATATTCTTTTTTAAGTAGAGATAGAGCCATTAGAGTAAAAGCATATACGTGATATCGTTCATTTATTATGTAATAAAAAAGATGACGTCATTACTTCATAATATACGATTTCTCCAAAAACGCGTCACACAAAACACGTGTATGTTCAGTACCGTTGCCATCCAGAGAAAGTTATAATAACATTAAGAGGGGCAGAAATAATTATTTAATAACTATCAAAGGTTAAGTGAAACTATATCGATTAAACTGTATTAAGATATCGATATCAAACAGTTTTTATTTATACACGTGTTCAGAATACAAAAGTAAAACTTATTAACACATATCTAACCAAGCATTCGTGGGTCAGTGGTTATGATATCCAACTACTGACCCGCGAAGGCTTTTTGTTGGCGTGAGTTCGATCCTCAGCCTTAATTATATTTAATAAATAATAATAAAACAGATTTAAATATCAAAATAGATTTAAAGTTATTTTATTTCCACATAGATGTCACCACTAGAGTAAAAGCATGTGTATGATATTTATTATGTAATAAAAGATGACGTCATGACTTCATAATACACAATTTCTCTCCCAAATAACAAAGTTTATAAGTATTGCCATCCTTAAAATCTAATATTAAAAAATAATAAGTGTTGCCACCCTCAAAAAAAACTAATAAATTAAATAATATTTAAAAAACGAAACTAAATTAAAAACAGAAACCGAAACTAAAAATATATTAGGCTTAAGAAAAAAAAGAAATAAGCTCCCCATGACGCTGCAGACGAAGTTTCGATTTTCAGGCGGGCAGAAATAAGCAAGCGGGCAGAAATAAGCAACTTCCGGTTTGTAGACGGGGGCAGAAATAAGCAACTTCCGGTTGGGCAGAAATAAGCATCCATTGACTTTCCATGATGACGTCACTTCCAGGCGGGCAGAAATAAGTTCCGCCGCACCAAAACCTCTGCTTACTACTAATATTCAATTGAGTAAGGAAATATATTTTGAAAGAATTGAATCAGAAATACTTAAATTCTCTTAAAGGGAATGATTTATAAAAATAAAAATTGATGTTCTTTGTAGACGAAGCAGGCAGGGGATGTTCTCAAGTGCATTTATTAATCAGAAAACTAACAGCGTGGTTGCTCAGTATGTGTAGGTTTTTATATAACAGAACTGTTTTCGCTTTCACATTTATTTTGACTTAACTAATACACATGATGTTTCGATTTGGGGTTTTGTTTTGAGGAATCTGCACTCCTCTTCATCTAACTCAGGATTGCGCATATAGTCTATTATATGGACGGCACAAACATTAATAATGAAAAAACAATGGCATTATAGGTGCACGGTCGATGAGTGAAGTGTTATATTTAATTGTTCTTCTATGAATAGTCTCAAAACTTTGAGCACTCACAGGTTTTTAGAGATAATCTCTTTTATATGTTCATTCTAAGTATGTTTATTATTAATGTCTGGTCAAGGTGTTTAGTTTTTTGCAGCACTGGAATAGTTTGGTTGAAGATTTTTATACCACTCTTCAATTTTGTTCACAAAGTCTTGAAATAGCAAAGTCTGGGATTAAAAATTTTTGGACAATTGCCGTGTCATTGACATAGAAAGCGGCTAGAAGGTAGGAATCGCCAGTCTTTCCCCTTTGACAGAATATACATACAGGGCCCAATGATACTTACATGGGGTACTCCGTCATGTATGTTTCTGACTGTAGAGTTCGCTTTATTTAGCTTGATATGTAAAGTTCTACTTGTTCAGGATTCTAGTAGCTGAAGTAACTCTAAAGGCAAATTGAAACTATGAAATTTTAATATAAGACCTTAATGCCAAGCGTGATCAAAGGCCTTAGAAGCCTCTAGTAGTAATACAGCTAACGTTTGGTTTAAGTAAAATCCATATGAGAAAAATTCAAACAGTCTGGGCCGTGTTATTTTAGCGGATAGAGTGTTCGCCTTCCAATGATGTGAACCGGGATTGAATCCCAGCAATGGCTTGTCAGTTTGAATTCCATACCCGGCTCGCACCGACCACAGTGCTGACGAAAAATATTCTCAGTGGTAGATGGATCATGGGTTAGAGTCCCCTTGCCATCAGGCTAACCGTCGGAGGTTTTCCTGGTTTTCCTCACCTTGTAACGCAAAATGTGGGTTAGTTCCATCAAAAAGTCCTCCTCAAAGGCAAATTTCCCCCAATACTTAATCTATGATTACCCTTGTCTTCTGGATTGGGTTCAAAATTACAAAGCTACGGAGTTGAACATTGATAGTCGTAAACCCGAAATCGGGTCAGCCTTTCAAATACGGTTATAAAATAAAGTTCAAACAGTCCAATAAGCTGTTTAACAGTTGAGAGCTCTTTTCTATACCTATATTGTTCACGGAACGTAGCTCCAGGAAAGGTTTTAGCCTATTAAGGATAGTTCTTTCTAACATTTTGCTAATAGTTGGCTACGGGCTAATCGGTCTAAACTTAGAAGGAACTGAATTGTTTTCCGTCCTATGTGTTGAAATCCGAGCAGCACACTTCTATGCTGGGGGGAAATAGTTACAATGAAGACATACATTGAACAAATTTATCATTTTGATCCCCGACAATTGACAAATTTATTATTTATCATTTTAATGTTTATATTATCAGTTCCACGTGCTTTCTTTATATTTTAGGTTTCTGATGATAGTTTTTACTTTGTCATCATTAGAAGGAGTGGTTCATTAATATACTTCTATTTGAGATCTTCATATCTGGATTCAGTCTCATTAACGAATGATGCTGAAATATCCGAAGCGTTGGGTTCCACTTTGCATAGTCAGAGTAATATTTGATATTATTATTTTGTGCTTGTTAATAACTTTTCCTTTCTAATGCTTTTAACATGCACCAAACTGAATTATTTTCTAAATTAAGAGAATAAACTTTTTTCTCCCATCTTTCGCTTCTGTAGTTTAGCAATCTTGCTTACAATCTCTATTCTGTTTATTGAGAATTGATATGATGGAGTCTTTTTCTTTTCTTAGTCTATACCTAGATTTGTTAAATTTGGACTGGAAATTTCTGGTAGACAGAATCTATAGTTTCCTTTTCTTTTGAGGCGTTTAAGGACGAGTTAAGGCCGAGTGCGGAATAATTTTGGAAAAATTCGCAAGTAATATTTTATTTCATACACAACTCTTGAGTGGTAAATTGTATTTATATGACAAGTTGTAAACATTTGAAAAAATTACAAAAATTTGTTGTTTCTTGAAAAATTTCAAAGCGTTAATGATTTTGCGGGGTATGAAGATGATGCAAAAAAATTTCTGAAATAATCCACGCTTGAGATACTAGAACATATACAACTTTTGGGAAGTTGTGCTTTTTAACTATCGAAGACTTTTATTTCTCGCTCCACCCTAATATTGAATTGAGAGACATATAGACTTTTCTTCGTGATAATAGCAAAACCTTCCACCATTATAAAGTAGTCGATAACTACTATGTATGTTATATAATTAGGAATGTAGATTTTGTAACTTAATTTCCTGTGGGCCTTTGTAATAAACATGATGCTAATGTCGTGAGAGTAGAAAAAAATCTGCAAGCTCAGGGATATTTCTTTTGATACAATTTGCTTTCCAAATTTTTTCCCCACTGTGAGAATGTTTGTTTTTGCTGGATGGCTTGATTTAACAGCATCTTGTTTTGAGGTGAAAAAATCAAATTGCATTTTAACCAGTTCTGTGATTTTACTTCTAAAATTTTTAAATTCCAAACTAAGAGTTTCAACTATTTCTTCAAGCTTTTTTTGACTTTATGATAGCAACCTGGAAGCTTTATTTTCCTTCACAGGTTCTAATTCAGAAAATACAGTTTCTAAAACACCCGGAGAAATTCTCTTCAGTTAATACATTTTACCGCTCATTTTACACGCCTTGGTACGTAACAACACTAACATTGTGTGTGAAAAAGTGATGATATTTATGCCCAATTCTTTTCCCACGCCATGAATGTCCGCAGTTTCATATCAACTTTTGAATCATTTACGCGTAGTGGTTTGGAAAATAATTTTAAAACAATTTTACAAAACAAAGAGCCACTTCATATTTGTTTTTTTTTCTAAAACTGATGAAGTTTTTCAATCAGGAAAAGAATCATTAATTAAAACATTAGCATAGCTACCACTAGAGGAATTTTCGCCCAAAAGTGTAAAAAAATTGGTAGCTATATGTATTCCCCATTTTTCTAGTTTTACATTTAGACAACAAGGACCAGAAAGTTTTCGCTTCAACAATCCTCACCTGATGATGAAGGAGTAAAGGGCCACTCCGGTCTCAGGCACCCCAGCCAACTGAAACGACTGCGACTCTTCCCCATTCTATTTAATTAACAACTCACAGAGACGAACTGAACCGATGAAGCCCTCGATCGAAGCCGAAGGAGTGTTACTGAGATTTAACCCTGTCATTGGCCATTTATTTCTAGTGAAGGTAAATTAAAGTATTTTTTGAATTGAAATTATTTTAAGAATAGTAATTGATATAAGAAAGAAAAAACACATTTAGTTTTTAAAAAATGGCAATTTTTTGGTGGTAAATACATTTAACACGACCCTATATTACTTATTGACTTTTATTTTTCTTTATTTATAAAATAAATTTTATAAATGCTACAAACATGAAAAAGAATTATGTATTTTATAACTTTTATACGTTTTTTTAAACTAACAAATGGTTACCAATTTTATTCAGACGCAGTTCAAGAAAGCTGAAGTTATTATCAAATGGAAACCTAAATTAAAAGTGGCAAAAAAGTGGTTGGAATTATACTTCCCACGACCTTCGAAAGGGTCTATTTTTATTATCTGAAATAATGCATAGCCGCAAGAGTAAATTTTAGCAATCAGCCGCTAGATTAAATTTTTTATATCGTATATTTTTTTATAGTATTTTATTTTATCAAGATGTAGATAACAGTATTACTAACTCCCCTTTAAGTTTAATTTTCGATTTAGAAGCAGATAGCCCATTGGGGCAAATTTTTTTAGGCATACTCATCTTGAATTTCATAGTAGTATATAGAATTACTCTTACCTACCAATATGCGTCTTTGCAAATTTCAGTAAAAAAGTGTGCGTTACTTAGCAGATTTATACTTACTTCTTCCTTCATATTTATATTTTCAATTTTTGGCATCCGTGAGAGAAACAAAAAAATAAAAGTTAGTAATTTTTTATTAACATCATTAAGGATAAAGAAGATCTTAATATTTAAAAGTCTAACCGAAAGGTTAAAGTTTTAGCAATTAAAATAAAAAATAATTTCTCAAAACCAATAATCAATATTTACCAGTTGCATAAATAAATTAAATTAATTATAGTAATATTTTGTTTTAAATTAATTTTATTTTCCCTACCAAGAATTAGACACAAAGAAGCACATTGCACACATCACATCAAAAAAAAAAGAAGCTAATTAAGCCGGACTGAAACAGAGCAAAGGGAGGTCTCTTCTCTGATCCTTTTTCTATTTGAAACGAAAGATAAATTAAATGTTGTTTGTTACTTTAACAGATGAGGTGCTTTTCGCCACCACTACGGGAGTGACAAATAGTGACTCATTGTCCTAAATGAGTCACTGACGGGAGTGACTCATTTAGGACAAAGCTGGGAAAACGCGAAACTACAATTTTTTCACACTTTTTTGTCAGTCACACCCTCATTTCAATCCTCGTTGAAAAGCGAGAGTTATTATTAAAATTACAAACGGTAATTAGTATATAGTAACTCAATTTTTATGAAAATCGTTTAGTATAAACATGGTATACCTGCATCTCTCTATCTCAATATATATATATATATATATATATATATATATATATATATATATATATATATATATATATATATATATATATATATATATATATGCAAGAGAAATACATAATTCTATAAATTACATTATTTTGATTAACTTCTCTGAATACGAATAATTTCTGCAAATTTTTTAGAAAAATCATTATAATTGAAAAATATATAAATATCTTTAAAGAATCATTATCATTCAAATGTTCTCAAAATAAAATACATATTCGATTTCAGTGCTTCACAATTTATAGAAAAAATTGTTCTACTTGATATTATTATATTACTTCAACTTGGCGAAGAGCTGTCATACATGAATCAAAAGCAATATCAAGGCAAGGATGGAGCCAACCATAAATAATGGAATATGGAGAGAAATTACAGAGGTGCTTAAATAAAAGTAAAGAGGAATACTTATGCATATCATTTCCTTAAATATAATCCATCCAATATTGGTTTACATATTTCAGACGTTAAACGGCGAGCAACGTGAATAAAATTTGGTCTTCGAAAATATTTATAAGGCCAACAAGTTTAAAATTATTACAATCTTTCGAAAATCCGTAACCATTTAAGAGCTCTCCCTTTATTTAGGCACTTCTGTCGAAAAGCATTCTAAGAAATATCTTAAGTTCATTGAAGTTCAGGAAAACATAGTGAGCCCTATTGGTCAATTGGCAGATAACTGTGATTATCCTTGCATAGTCATTCATAAAACCTAATGGATAATAGATTCTGAAAATAAACTAGTTATCTCATCATAACTCCAAATTAAATTTCGAATAATATTTTTACCAGTATTTAACCAAAATAAATTTTTACAATTTTATAAATTATTCACATTGATTCGTTATCTGTCTCTCTCCCAATAATGCTCTTCATTTTCTCCTGCAGCGACCCACAACTATAAGGACTTTTTCGACTTAACTACCTCATGACTCAACAGTTTCGATGAATCGGTAAGAAGCGCTTAAAGCCGAGAATAAATCCATTTCCAGCGTTATTTGTCTCTTTGGAGTGTATGTACTAAGCTCTACGTGCAATTTACTCTTTGAGTTCTGAGTGCGAAGGACACGATTGGGTGCAGTGTTAATTGTAATGACCGTTGCTAGGGAGGAAGAATTATGTAGTGAAATTTTCTCTTTCTCTGCTAACAGGGAAGTGATTTCAGTTTTGTAGCTCGATATTAGTATTTTAAGACATACTCATATTAATAAGTCTGGAAACACATGACTTAGGTAAATATGGCTTATTTATTAATAGGATAATTAAAAGTTTCAACATCATTTCACATTTAGCGGCCTTAGATAGAACGGTAGAAATAGCACAAATCTCGGTACACAGCCTCGAAGCGGCTTTAACTGATTCAACGGAAGTAGGAAGGTAGATATATTATTCAAGAATAAAATATTTTTAAATTTTTTTTTCTGAATGTTAGGATGTATGCACACATTTGTTTTATTTTAAAGTTGAAGTTGAGATTTGTTTGCTAAAATGAAAATAAATAGCTTTGATTGCATGACAATTCCGGTATGATTTCAGTATTGGAATTCTTAGTTTTTTTTTTTTAGTTTGTATGGGAGTCTTTCCAAAACTCATCTTCATTTTATGCCGATCTGGCGGTATGGTGGCTGGGATCTGGGAAGTCAAAAAGTTCCCTAGTTCTTATCCCGGATAAGGCATGGATGTTCTTTCTTTCTCTTCTTTGTACTATCTGTCCTTCTTACTATCTAAGCAGCGTTGGCCGATTTTCAATGATGCCCACAGAGTGATGGTCAACTAATCTGCCCTTCTGACACCCGAATGGCGAAAGTCAAAATCCGGGTGGTCAGAAAAAAGGAACTTAATTTAAGTGACTAAAATATTTTTATTGCTTTCCGATAAAATAAGTAGATTCATAATTATATTTGCCTTATTATTATACTAATTGCCAACCGTATCTTATTTAAGCAGGAGAAGTTCTTTTTTTTTTAATTGTATGTATTATGTGCTCGTTTATGTATTATTTAGTTAGACAAATTTAGAAAAACAACATAAATGTAAATATTTTATAATATTTCAATTTATTTCAAGCGTGATTAAAAAATGACGTGACAAGAAGTGAAAACTAATGAAACCGGTGTTAAATAAAATTTAAATAATCATTTTCATTTTATTAACCCTTTTTAAAAGAAAAAAATTATTTGATTTATTCGTAAGCTTTATTACTACTGACCAAGACTATTAAAATGAACAAATTTCCAAAGACTAAGTAAAAGCAAGAATAACATTAATGTGAGTATCCTTTCAAATGATTTCCTTTAATCTTTTATTTACTCCTGAAATTAAGCATGCTTACAAGTAATGGAATAATGTACTTCATACAATATTCCGTCATGATACAATTGTGCTTTTTTTAAACAAGCAAAGAATATAGCAGCCGATTTTCGAAAACACATGGAGGATATTTTTCCGCAGGTAGTTGTGTAACTAAATTCCGCCAATAAAAAAAATTATTTATTTTAATTAACGATGAAAATTATAATATAATTATAATTTAATGAAAGAAAATTATTTATTTTAGTTAGCATTTGTATATATAAATACATAATTATTATATTACGTATTTTTTTTATTTATTTATTTATTTTTTTTTTTTATTTTTTTTTTTTTATTTATTTATTTTTTTTTTTTTTTTTTTTTTTTTTTTTTTTTTTACTAATTTATATATCATGAAGATTAAAATCTTTTCAAAAAGCATTTAAAAATCAAAGAACCAAATAAATTAATTCCTCATTTCACTGAGAAAAAAAAAAGGTTTTTTTTTAAACAAAAAGTGATAGTTGGTAGCTACGTTGAAAAAATTCATTATTCTTTGTTAATACTTAAAATTTAAAACACAGTTTCCATGAATACTTTATTAGCATTAAATTTAAACTATTAAAATAGCTGATAACGAATTTTCTGGCTTTCAAGAGAGAAAATTTTAAATGCCACGCCTTTTAATAATTTTACTTAAATTTATTTCTTAAAATAGAATAGTGTGAAATGTAAAAGCAGTAGCAATATTATGGGGGGAAAAGTTTCTAATGAATGGAAACCTCTCTTTTCCACTCATTGTTCCATCGTAAAATAGTCGTTAATGGAAGATGGTCGCTCTTAGGGATTGCCTCCATTAAGTTTAAACTATTATCTAAGGTACATGATTCATCGTAAACAGTTTTAATTTTTGTCTATGTCATTTCCTTAGTGCGGAAATGCCACTTGTGTTGGCATCATGAAAACCGAATCAATGAATAAAATTTAAAGTCAATAAAAAGGATTCTTAGAGATATAATTATTAGTAAAAACAAATGTACCAAATATGAAAAAGAGAACTGTTTTAAATAAATGATTAAATGATCATAGCTTAACCCCGTCCCGCCCCCGTCAGGGGGCATCCGGAGATTACTGTAGACTCTAAGTACGCGCACGTGACCTCTCAGCAAAAGAAAAAGAGGATTCAAAAAGGTAGGCTTGGTGGCGAGCCATGACAGCACGCGTCGGGAAAATGGGCAAGGGATTCAGAAGCAACTCCAGGGAGAACCCTGGTTGATGTAGGTTGGGCGCCGCGAGCTATTTTAAATAAATAAACAATTTTGTTTTTGCTTAAGTTTGCATTTAATTTTATATCATAAAAATTAGCTAACCTTAAAAAATGAGAAGAGGTTTGTCCGTTTTACATTACTAGCTTTTTTTTTTTTTTTTTTCTTTCTAAAATAAAGTTTTTTCTAAATTAACTTTCATTTCTAAAAATAAATCGTTGATAACATCGTCTTCAGTGTACTCTGGCTGCAACATGTGGTTGAAGATTTTTTTCGGAGATCTAATAAGAACCTCATCCTAGTACATTTTAATCTATTTACTTGTTTCGTTAATATTTTTTGTTTTTATTTTTTTTCGTGTTTCCTCATTTGATCTTTTCCGCATTTGGTGAGGATGTTTCACGGTCGCTGGTAAAGGTTTTGACGACCTCTCCTGAAGGTTTTCTTAAATACGTAATTTATAGATAATATTCCGAGCTTCCCGAAAATGTTTGTAGATAGAGGAGGAGGTCGCTACATAGAGGTGGTCTTTATTGGATGTTTCACGTAAAATCTAAAACTAGAACACACCATTTTAAGAAAAGGGTGGATATCAAAATTAAAAAAACAAAGATGACTATCTATCAATTTTTCAATCGATAAAATTCTTAAAAATATCTGTTTTCTTTTATTTCATCGGTATAAATTATTATAAAAAGGTTTAGCTCTTTTTTTTTAATTTTTTTTTATTTTTTTATTTTTTATTTTTTTTTCTTAACAGTATATATTATTTCCGAGCTGCCACCATTGCAATTACTGTGATAAAATTACATACTACTTCAAGTATTCTTACCATATCCTCAATCTTTGTTCTAGAAGTTGTGGTGGCTTTGAAAAGGAAACTATAGATATGTCTGTCTATAGTAAGAACTTCCTTCGCCACAAAGTGAAAGGCCGTCTGTTGCTATAGAAACATGAATGTCGCATTTCAGATAGGGGAGTTTCGATAATAGAGTAGATAGGAATAGTACTGACTCAGCTGTCAGTGGATACTTGATTCAAGAACTTTTCTATGATTCACATAGATTGAAAATGATGCTTTTTACACAATTTACTTAAAATGATACTTCTACGCAATCAGTTGCTATTTTTATAACTACATTAAAAAAAATAATAATAATAATTCAAATTAAAGGGTAATGAAGTTTTTTTTTTTTTTTTCGTGTTATGTTTTATTTTCATGCTAGTTGCTCATTATTTACACTATTATTAATGTTCATTGATTTTCAGATAATTTCATTTCTAAATTTAATATTTTTTAAAGCAGTTATTTTCTTTATTAGTTGAATTTTTTGGCAAAAGTGAAGCACTTAAAACTATTCTCTTTAATTTTAAAAGCTGATAAAAGTTTTCTTCAAGAAAAGAATAGTTAATGTTAGATATGCCAGAGAAAATTTCAGCGTTTTAACAGATACCTTAGATTTTTTTATAACTCTTTATTCATGTTGATGTTGTATATTCTTATGTGTAGATAATTTAATTAGTAATATTTAGTATAAATAACTTATTTAGGACGTTAACAACTACATTTTCTTTTTTTTTCCCCATCCTTTAAAGGATTTTTTGACGATGGTGGAAAGGGCACGTTTTTATTTTAATTATAGTTTTTTTTTTGTCGTAAATAATAAAAAAAAATTTAACAAATAAGTAATATGTTATAACGTGTTTTAGCTTTTTTTTTCTACTGCAAAAAGAGAAATAACGCAACTAGGATAAAATCCTATGCTATCAACGATAATTTTTTATCAACACTCCTCAAAACATCTGAAATAATCAAAGTATTTTTTATTTACATTTCCTTATTTTTATTTTAAATTAAGCCTCTATAATTTTTTTCACGATTTATTGAAAAATAATTCTGATTTTATTTGCAAATTTATTTTCACTTTTTTTTTGTCTTTTTAAAGAATCAATTGTACATAGGAGCTTTATAGATGAGTTATTTACCAATAAAATGCATGTACATCGAACTGCTTTAAGCCATTTTATAAAATTCTCCCATTTATCCACCATTATTCATAGAAAAAATAATTTTAACTTGTTTGAATATTTCGACAAATAATAATAAAGATGAAAATAGAAAAATGAAAAAAGCGCATACTTTTTTTTTAATAACTTTTTCGAAATAAACTTTCGGAGGAGAAAATATAGAAAGAAAAAAAAAAAAAAACAACTCTTCAAAACCGTTTACGAACCCTCTGAACAATGTTTTGGCACGAATGCACATTTCTTTGAAAAGAGACTTCCTCTGAAAAGGGGACAATTCCATAATGTTGAAGTGGGAACAGAATGAAAAAATAAAGAAGGAGAGAAAAATAAGATAAGGATATTGGGGGATTTTTTTCATTTGACTCTCGGAACCATTGGCTACTTTTTTTACGAAATTATAAACATTCCTTTCTAATTCATACACATTTATATATTCATACACATTTATACATTCATACATTCATGCACATACAAGCTACTTGTTAAAAATGTTCTATTATTTACAGTCATCAATACAGAATGGAAGGTGTGGGACATAATTGTGACAAAATCTATTCAACGAGTTCGAAAATTTGTACAAATAAAGAAATAAATTATTAAAATAATTAATATTACTTATATTAAAAGAGGTAATTTTCAAGACAGTTTTATTTTAATCAGAATGCATGATGTCACATTTACTGTTTTCCTTTCAAGCATGAATAGAATTTCTGGAACCTCCTCCGACATTAGAGAACAGCCCCTCTCTCTGGATCAAAATGATCTTTAAAGATCAAGAACGTCCATTCCCTTTGTCTACATTACAGAGCCAATTTTAAAAAAATTCAATTCCTCTTTCTTTTTTTTCTACTATTCGATCTTTCTTTACGCAAAAAAAGAAAATTTAATAAATAAAAATTTCAATAAATAAATAACAAAAAATAATAGTGAGACTAATAACACGCATCTGAAAATTTGAAAAGGCGATTTTTTTTTTCTTTTTCTGAGAAGCGAATGTTACTACCAGCACAGCTTTCCTGATATCGAGTTCATTTTTTCCTTTCGTCTGTTTCTATAACGGAATCTTCCTGCCGCTAAACATTTTTGATTTACTCTACGAAATCCTGGCAGGATTTGATCAGAAATTTAACCTGCGTCAATAATGTTTTAGATTTCTTGATAAAGCTCAGCCATCTACCTGCACAATTGTACTGGGATGACCAGAGCTCTAAGAAAATGTAATTACTTGAATATTGGATCATTAGTCTAATAGAATAAATTTTTATATTTATTCTATTTATTTTTAGAATGTGGTGGTAGATAAATGTCTTTTTAAACGTATTTTAGATATTATAATTTACTAAAGGTACTCATTGAAAGTTCATTAGCGTATTTAAACACTAGGTTTACAGACGTTTCTTATACCTATCTCTACTAACACGCGTCAATTTGACGCATGGACGAATACATATAACAGCACTTAGAAAGCAATGTAATTATATACTATGAGAAAAAAATGGAAATATGAGATATATATTTATGGTAAGTTTTTATTATTCAATTATTTTATTATACACATCTCTCTGATCAATTAACATCACTTTGATCAATTGACATTCTGTGTTTGTTCTCTCTATTATTGCTTATCGGCAACAGTTGTTTATCGCTTGTTTCATTTGAGATAACGATATCGGATAACGAATCGAAGTATTGTCGGTACATTCCTATTTATTATTGATGTG
Source organism: Parasteatoda lunata (assembly GCA_949128135.1). Taxonomy (NCBI): domain Eukaryota; kingdom Metazoa; phylum Arthropoda; class Arachnida; order Araneae; family Theridiidae; genus Parasteatoda; species Parasteatoda lunata. The sequence continues at coordinate 9,069,301 of OX421978.1, forward strand.
ATGTTTGCATGTTTACTCAAAATTTTGTCTAAATTACGATCGCGTTAAATTGACGCTTATGGCGGAATCAAAAATCTAATACACCAGTAATAATTATCGAACACAATTTTTACAGTAATAATTATCGAAAAATCCCCAAATCACTATAAATTAAATAAACATTTCTGCACAAAATACAGTTTAATATTTTTCAGTAAAAATGGGTTTTATAGTAAAATAATTTTTTCCTAGGATGCGTGCCGGCAGTTTGATCTGAAATTTTTTACAGTGAATTATCATCCTCACAATTTGTCACAGCTCTTTTTCAAAAACCATAATTCCTCTAATTTTGTTTCATTTTATTTATGCAAACGCCAGAAACCACTAGAATAAAAACGTTTCCGATTTGCGAATTCAACTTGAAATCTAATTTTAAGAATTAAACATTAAATACAATTTATGGATGAAAGAATGACTGTAAATGTTTAAAAAAAAATTTTTGGTTAGCATACTCACACCTGCTAATGAAATTTAATTAAAAATCGGGGTTCCACCGTTTATGGTTCAGTAGCTAAAAAAAAAATTGGGAACCGCTGCTGAAGTCACAGTTGTGACTGAAACAAACATTGATGTATGCCTTTTATTTTGCAAAATGAGTAAGTTTATTTTTCCTGCATCGAAATTATAGATTGAATAAATTAAAAAATAATGGCTAAGGTAAATTAATTGGGTTGTTTTTATTTCGAGCTGCAATTTGATTACAATTTAACATAATGATTTTTAAAATTGTAAAAAGAAATAAATTATTTTTCATTTATATTGATTTCGCTCAACTTTTTAACACTAATACTCTAACAAGTCAACGCTGTGATAAAAGCAAATTGCTTCCTGAATTCTAACTTATATTAACACTACACTTCGCTTTTGAAAAAAGATATTTTCATCTTTCTTTCTTTATTTATTTAAAATAAATTGGGTGCCTGGGCCACGCAGCGGCCCCTAACCCATACATCGTGAAATAAAACATTGGATGAAAGACATTTTGAATTTTGCAACATTATGGTGGCAATAATAAAAGGAAAATAATACAAAAATAAATAATAAAAGAATTTTCAGTCAATTTGGATTTTACATGGTTTTCAATTAATTGGAAAATTTTACTTTTAAGTTTAATACAGTAGATTTCGTAGATTTTAATAATAATAATTTTGAATTTTTAGAGTTCATATATAATGTTCAGAGTTTGTACTTTTGATTTCAGCTTATCAGAGTAGACTGCAGGTTGAACAGGAGATTGATGCAATTGGATAGTTGATGACTGAGGTCGATGACTCCTGTGCACAATATGCTGATTCTATGGTTTGACGATATTCTGACTGGATGGATGATTCTGATGATATTTAGAAAAAGTGGTTTCAGTTGGGGTAGAACCTGGGATCTTTGTAGTTGTAAGCGGGTGCGTTATCCATTCGGCTATGGCAGTTTACTGTTATTTATGTTGATAATGATGAAGTGAGGCATCTGATGTGTAAAAGGCTGCAATAGGTCGGAGATGGCAATCTTTTTTGTCGTTTTCAAATGATAGGATTTGGTTGAAGTTGGCTGTTTGGCATTTTTCGGCTTTTTTGTCGAAATCTGCATTTAACTTATTAATGTATTCGGAGAGGAATTTTGAGGTCTTGATGAATATTTTTATTTCTAATGAACCAACGGGCGCGGGTGATTTTTCTGAGGATTTTATTTTGGAATTGATTTAGCTTTTTCATTAAATGATCGGGTATTGTTGCCCAGGCTGGAGAAGCATATGTTAAAATAGGTCGGATCAAACTGGTGTAGAGTAGTTTTCTTATATTCAAGGATGTGTTTGGGTTTTGTATTAGTGGTTGAATAATATTTGCTGCTGCTGTAGCTTTATCAGTTATATGTTTAATGTGGTCTGTCCAGGAGAGTTTGCTATTTATTACGAGACCAAATATGTAGCTTTCTTAACTATTGGAATGGAGGTGTTGAAAAGTTTCGGTTTACAGTTTTGCTGGATTTTTATTCTTTTTTGAATGATTAGGATTTGTGATTTTTCTGCGTTGACTGCTGTCTTCCATTTCTTGCACCAGTTTTCTATTTCAATTAATTGGTCCTGCAGTTTTATGAGAGCTAAGTTAGGGTTTCGTGATTTGATTAGGATTCCAGTATCATCTGCATAGTAGGCTGTAATGCTGTTGTAGTCGTCTTTGTTGATGGGGAAGTCGTATGTGTAAAGTATGTATAGTATCGGGCCCAGTATGCTGCCCTGAGGTACACCCGCTGAGATATTTCTTTTGGTTGATTTATGATTTTGAAGACTGACTTGGAAGGTACGGTTTGTTAAATAACGGGATAGTAGTTTAATGATGCCAGGAGAAAAGTTTAGCTGCATTAATTTGTATATTGCTCCAGTATGCCATACTTTATCAAATGCTTTGAATATGTCAATCATGAGAAATGCTATAGTTTCTTTGTTAATTAGAGATCTGCCTATGTAATCTATTATCCGTAGTAGCTGTTTTGTTGTATCAAGTTTTTCGCGGAATCCATATTGTTCGTCTGGTAGAGCAGTTAAGAAAGGTTTTATTCTATTATAGATGATTTTTTCGTAAATTTTGCCTATTATGTTTAGGAGACTTATTGGTCGATAACTCTCAGGGCAGCTTGGGTTTTTATTTTTCTTTAGAAACAAGATGATTGAGGCATTTTTCCAGACTTTGGGGAAATAATTGAGGATTAAGCAACTGCTTATAATATGCGTGATTTTGCTGATATAGTTGGGTGGAAGTAATTTAATCATTTTATTTATTATGCCGTCCTCTCCAGGTGCTTTTTTATTTTTCAGTTTTCGGATTATGTTTAAGATTTCATTATTTTCTGTTGGTTCGATAGATTCGTTCGTTGGGTGTTCTTCTAGGAATTTGTTTACTGCTTCTGTTATTACATTGTGATGGATTATGTTGGAATTTGCGTTTGGAGCAAATTGATTTTCTAATGAGTCGCCAAAAATTTCTGCTTTTTCCTGAGTGTCGTATATGAGACTGGTTGGCCCTTTGATGGGCCTATTGAATTGAGGTTCTGTTCGAAAAGATTTAGCAATTTTCCAGATTGAATTGTCAGATGTACATAGAGAGGCGAGCTTATTTTTCCAGAGTTGGTTTTTGTATGTTTTGCACAGTTTTTTTATTTGTTTATTGAGTTGTTTTGTTTCTTGCAGGTATGCGGGGTCAGCTGTTCTTTGGTATGCTTTTTCTGTAGCGGTTTCTTTGCCTGATGGTATTTTTGATTTCTGGAGGGAACTTGCAATAATGAGCTGTTTTGGAGATTTCGATGGTCGCTGTTTTATATGCTTCTGATATTTATTTCTGGAGTTGATGGATGTAGCTTTCAATTGTGGAATCGTCGTCTAGGTCAGGTGGGTTGCTATTGTTTTCTGTCAGAATGCTTTGATAAAGGTTCCAATTAATCTTGAGTTTCGGTTTTTCATAATGCTTTGTGGGTAGGCCTACTGTGATTTGTACTGGCAGATGATCTGAAGAAAGCTGGTTTAGTGTACAGGCAACTATGGGAACTTGCATATTGGTTATGGCTAGATCTAAAATGTCACAGCTATGGTTTGGTGCGTTTGAGATGTATGTTGGGGTGGTTGGTGCGACTACAGTAAGTTTGTTTTTCAAGACTTGATTTCTTAGGTGGTTTCCTGTGTGGTTAGTGCTATTGCATCCCCATATTGCGTGTTTGCTATTGAAATCTCCGGCTACTATTGTTGGAATATTTGATGGAAAGAGTAGTTGAATATCTTGATCTGTAAGTTTGTTTGTTGGTGAATTGTAGATGCCTGTTATTTTAATATCTTGATTTTTGTGATTTAAAAGTATTGAGATCTGCTCGTATTCTCTATCTTTGGTTTGGTTGTAGGTTGTGGCTATAAGACTATTTTTTGTCAGTAGAGCTACACCCCCTCCTCTATAATTTCGGTCGCATCTATGTACACTGTAGTTGGCTATTGAAAGGTTGAGTGTTGGGTTCAGATGAGTTTCTGTTATGATGATGATGTCAGGGTTGTAATCGAGAATAAAGTTTTTGAATTCGTGTTGCTTATCAAGTATTCCGTTGGCATTCCAGATAATCAGGTTGAGTAGTAATTTAGTTGTTGATCTCGCGCTTGGAAAATGGAGTAAATGACTAAAACCAATCAACTCCCAAAAATAATGAAAATGAATAAAACAGTAACACAGTAACGCCTACTTTTTCTTCTATGCACTACTCCACTTTATGAACAGCATGCATTACAGGGGTGAAAGCGAGACGGAAAAGAGGAAAAGCTGGTAGTAAAACCTTTTCAGTTATAGCTAGTTTGGGGAAGGAGTTTAATTATTATTTTTTTTAATTATTCAGCAATAACTACTTTATCTTTGAAAAGAAGCAGTCTAATATATATGCCAAAATTATAAAATAAATCGTTATAGTTACAGATATTTTTTTTTTTTTTCGAAAAAATGCTGGAATGTTATGTCTTATGTACCAGTTTTTTCTCTTTTCCGTCTTGCTATATAAGGACTTTCAGCCATGATGCATTATAAAGTTAAACGGCGAGATATAGGAATAAAATTTGATTTTCAAATTTATAATGAAGTCCACAATGTTGAAATCGTTACATTTTTTGAAAATCCAGGACCTTTGATAATTCTCTATTATTTAGGCACTTCGAGCGAAAAGGATACTATGAAATATTGTAACTTTATTAAAATTTTGGCATTCGTGGTGAGTCCTATATTGTCACTGCAGGCTATTCCTTGTATTGCCATCCTTAAAACTTAAACTACAATAGTTTTTTTTCTACAAAAATAGGAGAGTTATCTCATTATTGAAATATCAAAAACTCAGCTTAAAATTTATTAAAAAACTAGCAGTCTTTAACTCTAAAAAAATTTATCAATATTTTTAAAATGTTAACATTGTTCAGAAGAATCAAAACTATTTGTAAAGTCTTCGCACAAGCGTTGTATGTGTTGTTTCTTATGTCACTTGCCACTTGGGCAAGCCTGCTTGGTGAAACCAAGCATATTTAAGGCAGAGTGGCGTTTCTTATTTTTCAGTGGCGCCAAAAATCTGACTTTGGCCACTCATACGTTGCACCCGTTTATAGGGCGGACCCATTCATTCACCCACAGATCGTAATTTTGACCTGAATCAGAGAACGATCGATCTCAAATCCAGAACCCCAAGAAGTATTGATCTGTTATGGGAACATGGAGGGCTTTTGCGACTCGACAGATTTAACGCACATCAGTCACTTTACTACACGGGGAATCTTCGGCCGGCGGGGTTCAAACCCACGAACTCTAATTAAAGTAGAACTCTTTCTAAAGTAGATGATGTCCATGAATTAAATTATTTTTCATTCTATACGTAAATTAAATTCTGAACTAGAGCAGATGATGTCCATAAATTAAATTATTTTTTTCAGTCTATACGTAAATCAAATTCTGAACTAGAGTAGATTCTGTCCATAAACCAAATTATTTTTCTGTCTATTCAAATTCTTAACTAGAGTAGAGGCTGCTTTTAAATTAAATTATTTTAGTCTATCTGTAAATGAAATTGTAAGGAGTAGATCCTGCTCTAAACCTGTAAATTCAATTTTTTTTACTCATAGCCCAATTTCAAGAACAATATTAATAATACGATTTGAAGAAAACATTTCCTACTCCATTCTTCCATTAAATGTTTATAAAGTAATTCATAAAATTTCAAACATTAAATGTTTTCAAAATAAATAATAATCGCTCTTTGAATAACATATTCAAAATATCCTATGAAATTTATTCATCAAGTCTCGGGGGTGCCACTTAAAGAAGGCAAATCATTTAGGGCAGGGCTTCTTAAACTTTTTTATATAGCGACCTCCTTCAAGCTTAGGAAATTTTAAACGACCCCCTCCTCCATATAATGAAATATATATTAACCGTAGATGTAGATGTAATATCGCACTATTTTACAATGTAAATAAAATAAGGATTAAAGAATACGTACCCATTCATTTCACATATATATAATTGGAAACGTTGACGGGATATCGGTCGTAATAAAACACAATAAATAGAATGACATAAAACTATATATATATTTATTCAATAGAAAAAATAAACTTTTGTAACAATTTTTTTATAAGAAAACATAAAACTATATCTATATATTCAATAGAAAAAATAAACTTTTGTAACAATTTTTTTAATAAAAACATATTATTAACATCAAACAATATTAATGTGACGGATGTGATTGTTTATTTTTACACAAATAATTAAATCTAGGCTCAATTTGAGTTAGTGCAGATCGTAATAAATTTTCAACGTTTATTAAAGTTGAACGGTATTTTGATTTTATGTAAGTTAATGTGGAAAAGGCTGATTCACATAAATATGTTGTACAAAATGGCAGTAATTTGTTCATTGCCATTTCCGATAGTAGGGGATATTCTGATTTGATTTCTATCCAAAATTCATGCACAGGCACTTGAGAAAATCTAAGTCGCAAGGTAGTATCACTTGTTAATTCGGCAAATTCTTCTTGTGCTTGTAAGTTTAAAAAATTAATTTCTTCCATTTCAATTGAAAATGGATTGCAAATCCATTGTTGTGTATCGATATCATTGGGAAAATACCTATGCATGTAAACTTCCATATCCTTCAAATGATTAACTATAATTTTTCTTATAGGAGTATCTTTTTTTGAAATATTGTTACTAATTATATACTCGTCAGTAAATGGAAACATTTCGAGCGATCCACTTTCCACTCGGTTCTTCCATATAAGAATTTTTTTAACAAAGGCCTCAAGTTTATTTTTTAACATAAACATATTAACGCAGACTCCCTGCATTGATAAATTCATATCATTGATTTTATCAAAAATATCTGCCAAATACCATTGTTGCACGGCGATACGAGATTAAATAAAAGAACTTAGTTGTCTCTGCATGGCAACACTTTTATGTAGTCGTTTTGTAAATAAAGGCAGATGATGTTCTTTTCTAAATATACTGAGATAGAAACTTAATTACTTTTACGCGAATTAACATCTGGTGCCGAAATACTCAAACGAATCAGCGACTTAGAACTACGACAAAATACTGGCAAGTTATTTTTACTATTAGAAAGTTTTCTATTACAAGTTATTTTTACGAAACTTTTACTATTGCGAACTACCAGAAAAATGGCGACGAAAGAAGAAAAAGTGTCGCAATTGAAGCGGAAACGAAGAACTATGCGAGGTAACATAACTCGTTTCTCAACTGAGATCAACAACATAACAGAAGTAACTTCGAATGACGATATGGAATATGCGGTAAGTCGTTTAACAACTATCTTAAATGAAATGAAAACGGTTGATAATGAAATCCATGTTCTTCTTACGGATGACGAATATGAAAATGACGTTACCCAATGTGAAACTTATACAGAAAATGCTGAGCGCGCAATTTTTAAAGCCCGAAAAAACATCCAAAATAAATTAACGCCAACTATTAACGCCAGCTATAATCTTAATTTGGGCAATGAAAATGTCAATTTGGCGACTAATTCGGTTACTAATCCATCACTTGCTGGTCAGATAACACCCGTTAGCTCAACGTACACATTGAAACTACCGACGATTAAGTTAGAACCATTTGGCGGTGAAATTGAAAATTGGCAAAGTTTTTGGGAACAATTCCAGTCTTCTGTCGACTCCAATCCAAACCTTTCAACTATTGACAAGCATGTGTTCTTAAGAGGTTATTTGCAAGACGAACCTAGACGCTTAGTTGATGGTATCAGTATTGTTGCTGCCACATATGAAACCACTAAAAAGCTCCTAATGGATAGATATGGGGACAAAAATAGAATTATCCAAGCACATTTGGACTTTCTGGAAAATCTAACACCAGTACGCAACTCATCGACAACAGCCCTAAATGAAACCTACATTGAATGTAATAGAAGACTGCAGGCCTTACGCGCACTTGGTGAGGACATTGACAGTTACGGTCGTGTATTAGCTCCAAAAATACTACGAGCGTTTCCAGATGACATTTGCAAACAGTGGATCATTCATGCCCAAAGAGAAAAATTGGCTGAAGGAAACATTACGAAAATGATGGAGTTCTTATCACAAGAAGTGCAAGGAGCATTAACTACGTTAAAAATAAAAGGTGATGTTATTGAACCGTTTACTCCAACTACTGCCTTTAACGTAAATACTAAGTTCACTTATGTACACAAGAAAAAGAATTATACCCCATTTTGCCCCTTTTGTGAATCTTCTGGTCATTGGGCTCAGAAATGCGAAACCATTACTGACTATGGCACTCGCATACAAAAGTTAAAAGGCTCTAACCGTTGTTTCTTGTGTACTAATAGAGGACACAGAATAGCAAATTGCCCTCGTAAAGACACTGCTTGCTGCACAAAATGCAAGAAGAAACACCACGTATCCATTTGCTCATCTGCACTAAGCACTGCGATCCAAAATAGTGAGGTTCATCACATTAACATACCTAAAACTTGTTTTACCCATTTACAAACTGCACGCGTGTATGTTACTGGCCCCACAGGTCTTACGAAGTTAACCCGATGCATTTTGGATGGAGGTAGCCAAACAAGCTTTGTCGATGCAAACCTCATTGACAAACTGAAACTCCCAATTGTAAGCACTGAGCAACTAAACGTACATGTTTTTGAATCTCCCAGTACTTCACGAAACATACGACGATGTGTGCAACTTTCACTTTCAAGTTTGTGGAACAAAAACTCTGTTTCTATAACAGCTTTCGAAAGTTCCAACAGATATACTTCACACCCTGCTGCCCCTGCGGACGTTGTTCGATTTGCTCGAAGCCGAAAACTAACACTTGCAGACCCTCCCGGAGACGACAACTTACCCATCGAATTGCTCATTGGTGGCGACTATTATTGGCATGTGGTCACTACGGAACCCCCGATTAAAGTTACAGAATCTCTGGCCATAGTACCCTCTATTTTTGGATGGATCCTTAATGGGTCACGAACACACACCACCATCAAACATGATTCATCAGTTCACCATGTTTCTGTTCAAATTTCCGGTGATTGTTTGGACGACGAAGTGCGTTGCTTGTGGGAGTTGGATTGTATTGGTATCAAAGACACTCAAATTAGGAACAAGACTGTTCGAGAGAATGAAATTATGAGAGAATTTCACGAAACTTACCAAACTGAGGGAAATCGAAGAATTGTGTCTCTGCCTAGAAAGCATACAACATCAATTTTGTCTACTAACATAGCTACTACCGAAAAACGTTTGAAGTCTCTCCAGAAGCGACTTGTATCTAATGATACTATGAATAAAGAATACGATAGTTGTATGCTAAACTACGTTGTAGAAGGACACGTTGAAGTTTGCGAGCAAGAGCCTTCGAATTTAACCACTGTATTTTACCTACCCCATCATGCTGTCAAAAAAGTAAAACTTAACGAGACCAAATGGAGGATTGTGTTCGATGCGTCATCACATGATCCAGGAATGCCTTCACTGAATGATACTTTACAAATCGGTCCAAATCTTTTACCTGAGACAATTGGTTGTCTACTCAGACTGCGGATGCACAAATTTGCAGTCACATGTGACGGAAAAAAGGCCTTTCTACAACTAAGCCTACACGAAAGAGATAGAGATTCCACAAGATTTTTCTGGTACAAACTATAGAGATTCCACAAGATTTTTCTGGTACAAACTAACACAGAGCAAAACTAACCCAACTTTCACGGACGAAATAATTACTTACAGATTTACTCGTCTACCTTTCGGACTAGCATGCAGCCCCTTTTTGTTATGTGCTGCAACACGCGAAGCGGCTTCAAAGCACGTAAATGAATTCCCGATTGCTGCTCCGATGATCGATAAACATCTTTACATGGACGATTTTGTTGCTAGTGTTGAAACAGAATCTGAAATAGTCACACTGCATAAAGAAGTCAAAGAATTGATGCACTTAATTGAAATTCCAATGGAGAAATGGGCTACAAACTCGACAATGCTTCAGAGCCAATTAAGAGATCAAGATGAAGAATTCAAAACAACTGTTTAAGTTTTAGGCATACAGTGGAATACAGAAACTGACACTCTAGGAAATACTTTCAAAACCTCTCTCTGCTCTGTTCAAGACAAACCACTTACAAAGAGATGGCTACTCCACTGTATTGCTAGCTTCTACGATCCTTTAGGACTGTTTTCTCCATTTGTTATCTTTGGAAAAATTCTATTTCAAGATACATGGATTCTAGGAATAAAATGGGATGAAATACTCCCTTCTAACTTGGCAACTTCATGGAATGCTGCTGTCGGAGAACTTGATGACGCTAGCTCCTTTCAAATTCCTCGATTTATAGGCGTTTCATCACACGTTCCTTTTACTATTCATGTGTTTTGCGACGCATCTGAACGCAGTTCTACACATAGTTAGTTCTCAAGATGATCAAGCAAACGTGCATTTAGTGTGCAGTCGCAACAGACTTGCACCTAAAAAGAGATTTTGGGAGAGAATGATTGGTACTATCAAACAGTGTCTGCGGAAGACCCTTGGTAAAGCTTGCCTAGACACTACCAGTCTGGTCACGGTTCTATGCGATATCGAAGCCGCCGTGAACAGCAGACCAATTGTCCATGAATATGGTATTACGGACGATCCGGGCGAAGCACTGACACCCTCTCACTTTCTGATAGGAAAACGACTCACAACTATCCCATCTGGCCCATCGAGTTCAGACTCTGATTTAACACGCATATGGAGAAGTCGTCAACATTTAATGGACTCAACTTTTGGAAAAGATGGCAGAGGGAGTATTTGATGGATTTGAGAACATTTCACCATGTGAAGAATCCACAAAAAAAAAACTGAAATCCGGGTCGGAGATGTGGTCTTGTTGCAGGAAGACGTCTGACCTCGGCACACTTGGAGGAAGGCGCGCATCGAGTCAGTGATCTTAGGCCGTGGCAACAAAGCCCGTACATGCATACTGCGAGTAAATGGAAGGACAATTTCCCGTCCCGTGCAGCTGGTCATCCCCCTGGAGGTCGACCAGGGCGGGGAGGATGTTGCACGGCGATACGAGATTAAATAAAAGAACTTAGTTGTCTGTGCATGGCAACACTTTTATGTAGTCGTTTTGTAAATAAAGGCAGATGATGTTCTTCTCTAAATATACTGAGCTAGAAACTTAATTACTTTTACGCGAATTAACAACCATAGCTTGAGAAGCCATAAATTATCTTGAAAATAATCGCCCAAATTAGAATTTTGCTCTGTTAGAAATATAAGAACTTCATCTTTTAAAGTTAATAATCGTTTCAAACTTTGACCTCTTGATAGCCACCTAACTTCAGCATGTAGCAATAAACTTGTATAATCCGAATCCATATCAATGCACAAATTTTTAAACAATCGACTATTAAGTGCTCGACTTTTAATAAAGTTAATGATTTTGACTGCATCAAAAAACACAGTGTTTAATTCTGGTGCAATTTTTTTAACAACAAGTGCCTCTCGGTGAATCATACAATGTGTAAATGTAATATGATCATTTCCAGCTTTAACAAATGCTGTAAAACCAAGATCTTGTCCGGTCATTGCTGCAGCTCCGTCCGTGCACACACCAACACAATTTTTCCAATTTAATCCTTCTTTTTCAAAAAACTCATTTACTTTTTTATATATATCTTTTCCACGAGTATGACCTTCCAGTGAACGACAAAACAGTATATCTTCATGAATGCTTCCCTCATAAATATATCTTACAAAAAGTAACAACTGTGCCATTTTTGAAATGTCTGTTGACTCGTCCAGTTGTATTGCAAACTTTGAGCTGTCTTTAAGCCTCATAAGAAGCTGTTGAAATTGATCATCGCTAATGTCTGAAATTCTTTTGGACACAGTGTCATTTGATAACGGAATTTTACTAATTTCAGCAGCATACTGTTTTCCATGAACAATTTCAGACATTCTTATAGCTGCAGGTAGTAAAAGTTGCTCTCCAATAGTAAAAGGCTTTTTCGTTTTTGCTATCAAATACGAAACTTCATACGATGCCAATAGATATTTATCATTCAAAGTAACATACTTCTCCAAAGTGTTCTTTTCTTTATTTGATGTTTGCAAAAGACGCTCAAAATATTCTATTGGCTTTTTTGATAACGTTGCATGTTTAGTATTCAAATGTCGTTGCAGTTTTGACGGTTTCATGCTTTCTGCAGCCAAAACTTCTTTGCAAATTAAGCACACTGGTTGTTCTTCATTGTTGTGAGAAGAGCATGTGAAGCCATACTGCAAATATGATTCGTCATATTTTCTTTTTTTTGTTTTGCTAGAAGTCGGATTTGAAGCACTGCAACTTGGTTGTGACGGCGTGGCTGACTTATTAGTTGGAATTTATTTTAATTAGCCATTTATCCATGATGGTAAAATAATAATAAATAATTAAACAAAATGTAGTTGAACTTTAACGTAATAATTAAAAACACCAACTGAAAATTACACAGTAAATACACACATGTCACTACGAAGACAAAGCTGAGTCCAAACTGAAGTACAAACAGAAAAATAACTTCACTCGAATCTTTACCAGTGCAATGACAACAAATTACGATCAGATCAACCCCGACGCATGGCGTGTTCAAAGTGTGCAGCGCACAAAGGCACCGTATCACAAAGACGCCGAAAAAGAAGCTTTCATTTAATTTTTTTTATTATTCTTTTATAAAAATAATATGCCGATTCACCTAGCCTAGCTTTATTATGCTTCGTATTGTATGTGTAAGCTGTAAGGCGACGCGGCGTCTGGGTACTTATAATCACTAAGTTATCTTGCAAACACTGACGCCGGCGGCCAGACATCAATGTCGAACGTTCAGTTGAAAATCGAGGAGCGCGTTGTATTTATTATTTTAAATGCTACTTCCATATTTTCATTTATAGGCCCTACATAACAGTTTTGCATTGCCACTTTTTTCAAAAAATAGTTATAATAAAACTACAATAGTATTTTTTATGATTTTTATTTGTATTTATATTTGTACGTAGTGTGTATACTAATTTTAAAATTTTATTTATAATGATTGAAAAGTATCAGATCTTTGCGACCCCCTTTCAGTAGTCTCGCGACCCCCCTGGGGGTCGCGACCGACAGTTTAAGAAGCCCTGATTTAGGGTTCCACAGCCGGAAAAAAAATTTGAGAACCATTGCTATATAGAACTAATACTGTTATCTTCGACGCAATGGTTTCAGTAAATGTAGGCGTTACTTTAGTGATGTTCAACTTTTTTCTTCCCTATCCTATCTACTCAATTTTTGCACCTGTGAAGGAAAGAAATATAAAACTCAGTTAATTTTTTATGATTTCTATTAAGTGAAAAGAAGAAATCAATAATAGGACGTCTGATCAAGAGGTAAACTTTTCAAGAATTAAAAAAAAAATCTTTTTTAAAAGTATAATTGCAAATATACCAGTAATATAAATAAATTGAAATGATGAGTTTATGAATTCGCTAAATGTTATATGGCTATGACGTTAGGACTTCTTCTCAAAACATCTACCGGGACTTGCGCTAATCTGAGATCTGGGTGGAATGTGATGTAGCAATAAAATGTTAACTGAGTGAAAAAAACGGATTTGCTTAAATCTCGCCGTGGGAAGAGGTTAAATTGGATTTATCTCTCTGTCACTGTTACACTGCTAGTGTGACTCAAACAAAAGTAGCAGGGTCTGTACTCTGTATCATCGATTTCTTAAGATAGGCATTGACGCCCACTATTCATCTGCACTCAAACAAAGTCTTTATTATATCGTTCGGGATCTGGAATCGGTAGTGATAAAGATCCGCCTACTTTACACCTTGGCTTCACAAAGGCTGTTTTCCGGTTTTAAAAAAAACGCCCACCATTTATCTCGGCTCAGACTTTTTACTAGATTGCTCGGGATCGTATGATAAGGATCCGCTCACTTTATATCTTGGCGGACTTCATCGTTATATTAATTCGCAAAAGCTGTTTTCTGTTTAAAAAAAATCTTACTAAGCATGGGAGCATGCGACGTTGTGAGCGATAATACAAACATATATCAAGTTGCATAAATGCAACGAAAAAATTGTTCCAGCTTTGTAATTATTTACTGATTCTCTTTGCTATTTAGTAAGATTAGTATGCTTCACGTTTTATAATATAATTATATAGTATTCTGAAAAAGTACGCGTTACAATTCGTATTAAATAAATTTATACACTTAGTACGGTGCGCAGAAAGACGCGAAAATTTAAAAACTTTGACTTTATGTTCGCATTATGTTCCTGGAATAAATATTACTTGTTCCAAAGCCTAATAATTAACGAATATATATTATAATATATGCTACATAACTAGTGTGTAGATAATATTTTATGTCACGAAATAAAACATAAAAGTGAAAAATGTCAATTTCAAACAAAGATCATAATTTGCAGATTACAGCTCCCCCTCCCCATTTTGAGGGTTAAAAACCTAAATCAGTTTTTTAAAAAAAGCACGTCTATTGAGATAAAGAGAATTTTTTGTGTCTGATTTCGCAACTTGAAATAATATCTATACTAATTAATTAGAATATTTAAGGATAGACACAATTGAAATTTAGTCCTGGTACATGAAAATCCGATTACCTCTTCCAAAGTTTCAATGCTTTGATTAACTCATTTTTAATTGTAACAGTACAATAATTGTACCATTGCAACACCATGGTTGTAAATAATAACTAATACATTAATTATTTAAATCTTTAAATGTACAAAGATATATTTCATTCTTAATATGCATTTAGCAATTCTCCAATTATGTCTGTAAATTTGTACCAATGCAAAGTTTATCTCTGATCAATTCTGTATATATTTCTCCAATCATGGTTGTATTTTGATAATTTTGTAAAGCTACCATATTGACGCTTAAATTCAAAATGTACCTTTTCATTGTAAATTTTTATATTCATGATGAATGGGATAGGGGACGCTGCGCGGCCCAGGTGCCCAGCTTTTTTAAATAAAGTAAGTAAGTAAGCATTTAGCAATTCACCAGATTTAGAGCTTTTTTTTTTGCCCAGCACACCAGAGACCAGGATATAAGCTTGACCGCCTCTCCACAGCTCGCTCTCTGATTCTCTTGCAATTATGTCAGTTTCTACTAAAGTTTATAGTTTTAAGAGTTTGTGTATGGTTTCCAATTAAGTTAAATAGTTTCTGCCTATTGTAGTCATCAATTTATGATTTATTACTATTCAAGCAATCAACTCATTTATGCAACATGGCTACCTACCACCATCACGGACGTGGCGGAAAGCGGCGGACGGAAAGGCCTGCTCGGAAACACTTCGGTGAGCTGACGAAGACGAATGGAATTCACCAACAGAATGTTTGAAGGCTATGAAGTGAAAGAAAAACTTGACGAGCACTATCCAGCGCCCAAAAAGATCAGGAACGATTTATAGAAGAAGGCAAATCATCGTTAATTTATGAGTTCATGATTGCTACCCTAAAAAAGAAATTAAAGGATCTGTATCCTGAAGACAATGTTAAATCATCAGCGCATCTCATGCCTGTGTCTGTTAAGTTTGACTTGCCGACCAAAGCAGCAGATGACTCAGCCATGGAGATAAATGACAAAAATCAATTGCAATACATAAGTGAAGTGCCGACCACAGATACTGAAAGTATCACTAAAAACAATATGGAACCCCCTCCCAAAAAACGTAAAAAGAAGAAGAAGAAAAAGCGATATGATGAAAATAACCCTGAAAAAAACCTTTCAAACATGACTACAAATAGCTGCTCTTCTACAACGATAGATACCGCCACTTCCTTATCACTACCTAAAGTCACAGCAGAATCATCCAAAGCTCCACCCATTGAAATTTCAAATGAAGCCATAGACTCACCCACAACTCCAGCACAAGCACATCCAGTTAAGCATATTAAAATCTTACTCCGTGGACTGACAACAGAATTTAAAACAGAAGAAATCTCCCATCAACTGGCAAAATTTAACATCATAACTCATAAAGTAATACAGTTTCAGAGAAAAGTGGGCGAGGCCTATAGGCTCCTCCCACTTTTTCTCATAATTCTCAAAGAATCAGTACAAAATCATCAAATTTACTCCATCACTAGCTTTCAAAGTATTCCAGTCAGAATCGAGCGATTTCGTGGTGGTCGTGGACCGATCCAATGTTATAATTGTCAGGCATTTCACCACACTCAAAGATCATGCAATGCACCCGCAAGATGCGTGAAATGCGCTGGCGAACACAGATCCTACGAATGCCAAAAAGACAGACGCACTCCACCCTAGTGTTTCAACTGTGGTGGATCACACACAGCAAACTACACGGGGTGTACAGCTCGTCCCACCAGGAAGGGCTCTCGTCCTGCTCCCACAACAACAGCTGGTCTTGCTCGCAGACTAATTACATTGGTGAAGGAGTTGCAAGAACTAATAAAGAATGAAGAGGTTCTCCAACTGCTGCAAAGGATCATTGCAGAGAACATTCCTTAGTGTCTTTTTCATGTTTAATTCTGGACTATACATTCTGAACTCTATTATTAGTGTGTTTTAAAATTATCATTTTGCTCAATGAATGAAAAAATCAGCTCCATTAAATGCTTACCGTCAACGATAGATGGCGCCACCAATGTCAAAACTTCTGTAAATATATCTTTCATTTCAAAATTGTATTGCATCTCAAGTTCACATTAAATTTAAATTAATTTCAATGATCTTAAAAGTTCTCAATGCTTAAATATCAATTGTGCTTATTTTAATCAATGAAAATTTCTGATTATCTCATAAATCATGATTCATTCTAAATGTCAATTGTACTTTTGAATATTTCACAATTAAATTCTTAAAAGTTCTCAATGTTTAAATATCAATTGTGCTTTTTAATTAATGAAAATTTCTGATATCTCATAAATCATGATTCATTTCAATGTCAAATTATGTTTAATTTATCAATCGCTCCAAATTCTGTTTACATCCACGACAACTTATGTTTCAATTCTTTGATATTACTTACTATTAAGTCTCAATTACAAATGTTATAAAAAGATTCTCATTTCAATATTTAACTTAAACATATAATTTATCAAGCAATTGTGCTTGACCATTGTATAGCTACCATAATGTTGCTAATTTACAAAATGATTTTTATTCACCGTTTTATTTCATGATGAATGGGTAAGGTAAACATGAAGGTAAACATACAGGAGAATATTTAAAATTACATTTTTTTGAAATTGATATGAGACGTCGTGCGATAGATATACTAGATGACTTACAGATAAAATACCATACTTTCCAATTAAATGAAGAAAAGCCAATCAGAGTTGTCATTAAAAGTATTCCGGTAGAAATTACAGAAGAACAAGTGGAACAAAACCTCATATTATATGGATTCACACCGAAAAAAGTTACACAGATGACAAAATTTACTGAGCAAGGCAGGACTAAATTACCTCTACATATTATCACATTAGACAAAACGGAACAAAACAAAGATATCTTCTACCTAACCCGATTCATGGATTTTGTTGTCTCAGTGACCAGTTACAAAGGGCGCCGAGGACTCACACAGTGTCATAGGTGTCGACAATATAACCACGTCCAGGCCAGCTGCAGACATACACCTAAATGCTTGAAGTGCGGTCAGGAGCACCTAACTCATCTCTGTCAGAAAACCAAAGATACTACAGCTACATGTGCCAACTGTGGTGGACCACATCCGGCCAACTACAAACAGTGCCCAAAATATCCTACTCTCAAGATGAACAGCTACCACAATCAAAACAACAGAATTACTCCTGGCAGCACAAACAGTTATGCAACAATCGTAAAATCAGCATATCAACCAACTACCAGCAATAATCTACAAACAGACATAACCATCATCA
Source organism: Parasteatoda lunata (assembly GCA_949128135.1). NCBI lineage: Eukaryota > Metazoa > Arthropoda > Arachnida > Araneae > Theridiidae > Parasteatoda > Parasteatoda lunata. Next base: position 9,087,281 of record OX421978.1, read on the forward strand.
AGGAAGCTAAATCAGAACTCAAGCTCTTTGTGAACTTTTTACAAAGCAATGAAAACTTTAACATGTTCAAGAAAATCCAAAAGGCAGTTTACTCAGAAGAACAAGAAGCAATAGATTCAGAATACTAAGATTAACACTCAAACCAACCCTCAATATTTATTTCTGGAACGCTAATGGTATAATCGAAAAACAGCATGAACTAAAAAACTTTATAATAGAACACAATCCTGATATACTCATAATAACAGAAACCCATCTAAATGCAACTCAAAATCTTAAAATAGCTAACTATACAATCTACAGATGTGATAGAAGGTACAGAGTGGGCGACGTAGCACTTCTAGCAAAAAACAACTTATTAACAACCGAATATAACTCAAAAGATGATAATGGATATGAGCAAATTTCAATTTTATTAAGCTACAGAAACAAGAACATCAAAATCACAGGTATTTACAATTCTCCAAAAAATAAATTAACAGACAATGATATGAACCTCCTATTTCCATCCAACCTAGATACAATAGTTGCAGGTGACTTTAATTCCAAGCATCCAATATGGGGCTGCAACAACCTCAATCACAGTGGCGCAAAATTGAAAGATCTTATTAGAAAATATCAATTAACAGTAGCAGCACCATCAGCTCCAACTTACATTCCAAATCTGATTAACCATAGTCCGGACATACTAGACTTCGCAATAACAAACATGCAAGTTCCTATGGTCGCCTGCTCTCATAACCATTTGTCATCAGATCATCTGCCAGTTCAACTGCTCGTTGGGGAAACCATAGAACAATCTGAGAAACCAAATTATAAAACTGACTGGAACCATTATCAAAATATTCTTACAATCAATGGAACAGACCTACCATCCTTGGATAACGAAACTGCAATAGAAAACTATATACAGCAAATCCAGAATGAAAAAACAGATGCTTTTAAAAATGCTTCCACAGAAACCAAGTATACTGCCCATCATTACAGATTACCACTTGAAATAAAGAATATAATAAGATTAAGGAACTCGCACAGGAAATGGTACCAAAGAACTTTGGACCCAGCCCACCTGAACGAAATAAAACAACTCAATAACCAGATTAAAAAACGCAGTAAAAAATATAAAAAACAACTGTGGCAAGCAAAAATCGCCTCCCTCTGCACTACCGACAACTCTATATGGAAAATGGCCAAGAAACTGAAAACAACTCCTCAAATAGACAGACCAAAAAATGGACCATCAGGCACAGCGTACACAATATCAGAAAAAATCGAAATATTCGCAGATTCACTGCAAAATCAATTTTCACCAAATATCAACTCTGACCAAAATCATCACAATATCATCACAGAAGAAGTTAATAAGTTTCAAACTGAACATCCCAGAAACAATAAATTCAACCAATAATCAAGAAGTTAGCAGCATCATACAAAAACTGAAAAACAATAAAGCTCCAGGTGAGGACGGAATAAAGAATAAAATGATTAAACTATTACCAAACAACTACATCTGCAAAATCACGCATATTTTTAATATCTGCCTTGCTCATAATTACTACCCACAAATCTGGAAAAACGCATCAGTCATTTTATTTCTCAAGAAAAACAAGAACCCAAGCTGCCCTGAGAGTTATCGCCCAATCAGTCTACTTAACATACTTGGAAAAATATACGAAAAAATCATCTACAACAGAATAAAACCACTACTTACAGCCCTCCCCGACGAGCAGTATGGATTCCGACAAAAACTAAATACCAACAAACAGTTACTCCGAATAATAGACTATACTGACAGAGCAATCATAAATAAGGAAACAATAGCCTTCCTGATGATCGACATGTCCAAAGCATTTGATAAAGTATGGCATACTGGCACAATATATAGACTCATACAACTAAATTTTCCAACCGGCATTATCAAACTCCTATCCTGCTATCTTTCTGATAGAACATTTCAAGTCACCATCAAAAACAAAAAATCGACAAAAAGAAACATCACAGCCGGAGTACCCCAGGGCAGCATTCTGGGACCGATTTTATACATATTATACACTTATAATTTTCCTATAAACAAAGCCGATTATAATAGCATAACAGCCTATTACGCAGATGACACCGGTATTATTATTAAATCCAGCAACCCAAATCATGCTCTTCAAAAACTACAAGACCATATATATGAAATCGAAGACTGGTGCTTAAAATGGAAAACTGCAGTAAATGCTGGAAAATCACAAATATTAATTATACAAAAAAGAAGAATTAAAATATTTCCACAGTTTCAACCAAAAATGTTCAATATACCAATACCAATAGTTAAAAAAGCAAATTATCTTGGCCTTATAATCAATGGCAAACTCACCTGGAATGATCATATCAAAAGCACAATAGATAAACAAATGCAGCAATAATAGCCATACAACCATTAATATATAATCAGAATATGTCACTTAAACTAAAGAAGCTACTATATACAGCAATGATCCGCCCAATACTCACCTATGCCTCACCTGCCTGGACAACGATACCTCAACATCTACTGAAGAAATTAAACCAATGCCAAAACAAGATCCTTAGAAAAATAACCAGTGCAAGATGGTTCATACGAAATACCAATATACATGCAGACCTCAAAATACCAACTCTATCACAGCATATATACAAGCTAAACGCAGATTTTTTCGATAAAGCCATAGAATGTAAAACAGCAAATTTTAATGAAGTCTTTAAATTTGAAAATTATATCAAAGATAAAAACTACAGACCAATAGCTGCACATTTCACCTCCGACGCCTCATATCATAACTATCAAAACAAATAATATCATCAACCTTTCTGAAAATGACTTTTCCTCATGCTGATACAGTTCTGAACAACTCCAAAATCAAACAAACACAGTTTAGAGCAAGCTGCTTATTTTATTTTTGATTCCTTTTTAGTTATTCAAGCAAAGTGTTTGAAACATTCATAAAAGCAACTCCACTGCCTGCTTACCTCAATGCTCAACCAAAACTGTGTTAAAATTCCAGATGAATGGGATAGGGGCCGCTTCGCGGCCCAGGTGCCCAATAAAATAAAAACACTAGGACTAGGCATTTAGCAATTGCAAACTAAAGATTTAACTTATTTCTATATCCGAATATTGCTACGAATTTTGAGTTTTATAGATGATACTTGGATTTTAGTCCTAATGCAGTCTTTTCTATTTGAAGAGTAATTAAATAATTGGACAAAGTAAAAATTTTTATTTAAATATTTGAAATTAAATAAGTCAAATATTTTCATTAAGTTTTTAAGAATATTAAAGAAAAATTCCAGTTATACGCATTTTTAATAATTTTTTTCAAACGAAAATGAAAAGAAGAATAAAAATAAAGCCGTTATTGTTTATTCTATTTTATTCTTCTTAATGATTTGTTTATTATTATTATTTATAGCAAGCTTATAGAATACATTAAAGCTACGTACGGAATAAGATAGCCCGTTAAAAAGAAATTTTAAACTTGAAATTAGATTTATTAAAATGAATTAATAAAAATCAATAGCCCTACACAAGTAATTATTTTATAGCGTCTAGAACATAAATTATATTTTCTTCGAGTCTAAATATTTTGATGAAAAGTATAGGAAATTAATATAACGTTAGGTATATTGTTAAATATATTGCACTCGCAGAACAAAACTTTTACATCATAAAATCTGTTCTAAGTCTAAAGTAACATTCTAAAATTTCATAGTGAATAAATTCTAACAAACAGTTAACTCTTACACTTTAGAGATTAATATTGCATTAATTAATAATTTCGATATGAGACTATTTCGTGCGGAGTCAATATCGTTTTGTCAGTGATAAATTTAATTGTAATTTTCAGAAAAAAGTCAATACTCTGTTAAATTTTCTATTGAAAAAAATTATTTACAGAATTCAATAGTTTTCAAGCAATTGTTTGAAATTTGAAAAATTTTGTGGTTGTCAAGAAAATGCTAACGCTAAAAAATGTGAAAAGGCAGATAATCTATTTAGATTATAATCTTCCCACTCAATAAAGCCACAAAGAATTTTAAAATTAATCTTGTTTTTTACTCATTGGCTTAAGAGTTTTTTGAGGATTCGATCGTCCATCCGTTTCTCTTCATCTATTCTTTTGCCTTTTTCAGATTATCTTCGACTTTTTAAAAACATTTTTTCCTTGGTCTTCCACTTTGTCTAGAACAATTGAAGACTCTTTTCCCATTTCTGATTTTTCTTCCCTATTCAATAGGACTTGACCGTTACAGTTTTCTTATCTTAATCTATCAGTGAAAAGCTCTGTATAGGTATGTCACCATACTTTTCCGCAATTTCTGAAATGTTCTTGCTCTTTTTACACACCCAAATCCAAGACCCACCTTCATTCAGAGGCACATAGTCTTAAAAGGAACGCTATTTTGCAATTTAATTAAGATACAAGTATATTTTTACAGTGTTTGAATACACCAATAACCTTTATTTGCCGCAAATAACCGGTTCGTTATCTCAACTGTTGTTGATTTCAGCTATCATAGAGTCTAATAAGATGTATCGTTTCATTCGTGCTAGGATTTCACCACCAGGTGTTAAGCTTTGTACGTGCTGGGATAGCCTGGTCGGTAGGGCGCTGGGACCAATGTTCAAAAGATCGTGGGTTCAAACCCCGCTGACTGAAGACTTCCCCGTGTAGTTGGTGACTGATACACATTAAATTCTGCCGAGTCGCAAAGTCCTCCATGTTCCCATAACAAATCAATACCTCTGGGGGTACTGGATAGGAGTTCAATCGTTCTCTGATTCAGTTCAAAATTACGATCTGTGGATGAATGGACGTGTGAATGGGTTCGCCTTATAAACGGGTGTGACGTAGGATGTGGCTGAAGTCGGATTCTTGGCCATAGATGGCGCCACTGAAAAACAAGAAACGCACTCTCTGCCTTAAATTGCTCGGCTTCGCCAAGCAGGCTTGCCAATGTGACATTAGAAGCAACAGCAAAATTTACTCTAACCTTAACGTCATGGCAAATTATTGCATGAGCTCAAGATGAATCTATCCGCTCTATATATTTCAAAAACAAAATGCTTCATTAAGAATCGTATTGGTTTAAAATGTCGTTAAATATTACATCATTGTCGATAAGTATTGACTTATCAAATATTTAAAAATCAAATTATTTAATACATTTCATTACTGGTAGATATTGTATTGAATATTTAAATTATGTTTTTGATATTTTAGTGAAATTAGAGAACTATCTTATTTTTAAGAGATTATTCTCCATTAAGTTTTACCTATGACAATACAAGGAAAACACAATAGCCTGTAGTGATGGTGTAAAATTCACTATTATTTCCAGATATTCATTAAATTTATGATATTTCATACTTCCATGTAAGTGCATAAATAAGGGAGAATTTTCGAAATATTCTGAACTTTAAAAACTTTTAACAGTTTAAACATTGTGTACGTTATTTTATTTTTGAAAATTAAATTTTATTCATCTTTTTCTTAATTTCACAGAAGATGATATTACCATACGCAAGCTATAGAGGAAAGAATACAAGAGAAAGTAGGCGTTACTGCCTAATAATGTAAGTTCACCATTTTTTGGACGATTAACTATTAGGAAAATGACAAGTGTATGTATAAAATGGATACATGAATATTCCTCTCTACTCTCAATTAGAGCCATTGCTTTTCATCTACCTTCATTTGTGGATGAATCCTTCCATGTCTTGCGAATTGCTTTTAATTCATGTGTATCAGTCCATTCCCAAACTGAAAAGAAATATTAATATCGAGAAGAATTATTTGTTTATAATTTGTGAATGCACCAATTTCGAGTATATATTTTAAGACCACTTAAATGGTACTCAAGATATTCGTTCTATCACCCTCCCCCTGCATAAAATGTTTAATGTTGCAACCATTCTTCTTCAGTTAGTTACCTCTTTTAAGTTAACAAAAAGAAACTCATCCCATAAAATTGAAATTTTTTTCGGTCATTAAATCACTTTACTCCCCGTGTAGTAAAGTGAGTGATGCGCGTTAAATCTGTTGAGTCTCAAAAGTCCTCCATGTTCCCATAACAAATCAAAACCTCTGGGGGTACTGGATTGGAGATCGATCGTTCTCTGATTCAGGTCAAAATTACGATCTGTGGATGAATGAATGGATGTGTGAATGGGTCCGCCCTATAAACGGGTGCGACGTATGGTGTGGCAGAAGTCAAATTCTAGGCCTTAGATGGCGCCACTGAAAAACAAGAAACACACACTCTGCCTTAAATTTGCTCGATTTCACCAAGCAGGCTTGCCCGTGTGGCATGTGGCATTAGAACCAAACAAAACCAACCAACCAAGCTTTGTACGTTAATAAACATAAGTTTATTTCTAGCGGCAATGAGACAATTTTGGCAAATAATATGGACAAGTGGTAATATAGCTAGGCTGCAAGTTCTTGGCGGTGCATTTAGAATACCAGCAAAATAATTAGAATAACGAAAAATTAAAATTCACCTAATATAGTTGAATGTCGAATTTAGCTCATTCATTTAAGAGATACGTTAGCAATATAACTCGTTCATCTGTAATTTTCTCGTCTAGTCCTCAGTTCGTTCATCGATTCATGATGCTTGCTGTAGGGTGATATACATTTATGTCAAGCGTTTTTACTAAGGTATTATAAGTTTTATGACTAACATTACAACAGAAATCGGAAAAATTTTAAAGATAAATATTTAAAATCTACCTTGACCTTGAATATTTGAAATCTTTCTCGAAGTTGGGAACCATACCTTGATTGTTCTTACCTATCGTAGAGCCAAAAATCATTTTCGGTACTTTATACAAAAATTAATAAATGACGTAATCTTAGCTCGTCCAGCATAAAGGGGTTGTTTGAATCAATGAATATTTTTTTATGAGAAGATAAATTTCACCAAAATATATAACGAGTGGAAGTTATCAGCTTTTTACAATTAAACTTTTTCGTATATCACCATTGATACTTAAAGTGAACTCTCATAGCATTCTATTAACAAACTTTTAAATCTGTACCTATATCTTTAGACGCTAAAATAATTTATATACTTTATTTAAGCTACATCAAAATTAATAAAATCTCCAAATTAAATAATTAAATCTCTCTCCTCCACGAAGGCAAATTTCATCCAATACTTAGGCCAGGAATTCTCTTGTCTTGTCTTCTGGATTGTGTTCAAAATTACAAGGCTACGAAGGTGAAAATTAGTTTTAAATCAAAAAATTGAGTCTGCTGTTCAACGACTGTTATAAAATAAAATAAAAGTATCCGATAGGACTGAGCGGAACATCAAATCTGTACTAAAATAAAAAATGTCCTACGACTTTTTTTATAAACTCTAATTTTTTTCAACTTTTTAATCTAAAAATTTTTTATAATTTGGACAGAATTTTTTAGTAAACATAATATAATGTTTTCAATTTTATAAGTAGTCACACTGCCAAGCAGTGATTGACAGTACTTTTCTTACTCCATCAACCCAGGGTAAGACTGATCATAAATCTAAATTTGAAATCATCCACAGGGCTCCAATTACTGTTGTGGGCCACCTTGAAGTTGGGGCTCGGTGACCCCATGTCAATTCCAAACAAAAAGAGCTTATACAAAATGTAGCATACTTTAAAAGCATATTTTATTGTAATTGATTAGCATTTTTAACAATGTTAATGAAATAGTTTTTAGAACTTCGTTGAATGTTGAATATTAAATTCCCGATAGAACGGCCCAATTTAAGCAGCTATTGCGAGCAACATCTCAGCTTAATGCAAGTGCAAAGTCTACATTAAATAAGTGAAGCCCCACCCACAAAATCTTTAATGTTAGAAGATTCCGCAGGTTCAGCCGCCTCTTAATGGACAAAAAATAAAAAGTAAAATTACTCAATACAAAATTACATTTGAACTTTTAAACAATATTTCTTTAACATTTCGAAGACAAAAAATTTAAAAATATATATTTCTCCTTTAAGTTAAGGTATCATAAACAAAATAAATTTTTTTCCAACAATATTTTATAGATAATAAGATCACAGACTTAAAAAAAAAATTCGTTAATTTATTACACTAAAATAGAGTCTTTAGAATGTCAAAGTTAATTCTTCAATCAACAATTATTAAACAATTTAACGGAAAGTACAGTTAAACCTCCGGGAAAGACCACTTCTCTATGAAGCGACCACCTCTATGTTAGAGCGTCCATATTTCTTTCTATAGACTTTGTGTTGAGAAAAACTTTTAGGAGAGAAAGACCTCTCCCAGCAAACATCTGTACCAAACGCGGAAAGGGTGATATAAGGAAACACGACAAAAATATCAAAACAAAAAAATTTAACAAAACAAGTAAATAGATTGACATTTATTTAAATATTTGTGTGAGGTTCTTATTCGGAGAGCTCTTATTTGAGGATGCAGCCTCATGTTGCAGTGCACTAAAGACGATGCTTACAAAAGAAATTATTTTAGAAAGAAAAAAACAAACATCTCAAACAAACAAACCTCGTCTCATCTTTTAAAGCTAACTAGTTTTTATGATATCAAATTAAATGCAAACTTAAAGTGTATGCATAATTGTTTAGTTATTTAAAATAGCTTCATCATTCTTAATTGCTAAAATAGTTTTTTGAACATAAATATATCAGTTGGGATCATTTTTAAAGGCCCCAAATATTTTTCTTTGAGCTGTATTTTTATGACGCCAACAGAAGTGGCATTTTCTACACCATGAAAATAACACGCACTAATAGTAAAATCGTTTGCAAAAAATCATGTATCTTCGATAACAATTTTGAAGTGAATGAAGGCATTCACTAAGAATGACCATCGTCCATCAACAATCATTTTACTGAGGATCGAGACGGGTGTCTCTCTTCAGGTTTTACTATATTTGATTTTTTAAGTAATGTTTGAAATTCTTTTTAAATGCATGATTCAAGTTATGAATGACAAAACCAATAAAATTTTATTGCAATTTCTGGAAAAAAGGAAAATGTCATTCTTCGGACGATCTTTTTCAAGTGCCCCTATGGGGTCCTTACTCCCAGTCCGACTCAGCTTAAACAATATTCAGAAAACAGGTTCTGCAACACAATTCTAAAAGAAGTTATGGTATAAGTCAGTGTTCCCCAACGTCCGGTCAGCTGACCGGTAACGGTCCGTGGATGAAATAGTACCGGACCGCCCATTTTATTGAAACTAAATTTAATTTCCAAGGTTTATACTCCAAATAAAAGATATCTGTGCTCCATTAAAATCTTATTTATTTAAAAAAAAGGTACCTCCGAATGTAGTGACGTAAATTTTTTAATGTTTGTAATGTATCATTGTCTCCGATTACCCCCAGATGGAACAGCTTAATCAATTCAGCAATCTAATCATAGTTGTGATTTAAGCCAACTTTAATTACGCTGTTATATTTGTAAGATGTGTGAGTCCATTTTTCTTGTATCGAGATATTTAAGGGTTAGCGATTAAATGAATTAAAAAATCTTTGCAGAAGTATATCAATTTAGATGTTTTATTTTATTTCATAACCGTCGTTGAACAGCCGACCCAATTTTGGGTTTACGACTACTAATTTTTATCTCCGTAGCCTTGTAATTTTGAACCAATCCAGATGACAGGGAAACACTTGGATCAGTACCCCCTGAGGTATGATTTGTAATGGAAACATGGAGGACTTTGTGACTCGACAGATTTAACGCGCACCAGTCACCATTTACTACACGAGGAGTCATCGGCCGATGGGGATCGAAGCCATGAACTCTAGGACATGGGCCCGGTACCCTACCAACCAGGCTATCCCTCCCCTAATTTAGATGTCTGTAGTTAATGCTATAATTTGCCACATGATTATTTAAATCGTAATCATAAAAATAATTAAGCCGCATAGTAATTTTGTATCCGTTCGCTATTATTTGACAATCCACTTTTTGCAAGTGGTTTGTAACTTATGCTTTAGTAGGCTGTTTTCGAGAAATTTATCAACAATATTTATAATTTATACGTAATTTGCAAAAAAAAAAAAAAAAAAAAAAAAAAAAGAAAAAGAAAAACTATTTGTTTCTAATTTTTTAACTACCAGAACAGATGAAAATGTATTAATTCGGATTCTTAGTTTTTCAGAAGTTATTCACAAATAAAGTCACCCATTAAGTTGGGGGTTCTCTTCTATCATAGGAGGTAGGCAAACCCCTTTCACCTTCCTAACAAATCAAAGGTGTCCTTTACCCAAAGAATATAGAAAGGAAAAGAAGCCCAGCTCTTAGAATACATAGCTAACTCGGGAAACTGCTATACCAGAAAAACAACTTACAGGGTGAGAAAAATACTCAGACTTAGCAGAGCGAAGGTTGTACTAAGAACCAACGCATGCGCATAGGCAGCAAAGTGACAATAAAGAGGTATGTTGTCTGTGAACCAGTTTTTGGACAACTTTACATACCTGGTTGAGTAAGCTGCTTCCCGCCAAACAGAATTTAATTTTTTTTTCTTTCTATGCCAAAATTTGTTGGCAGATTTAAATGTATTGTAAAAGAAATATCTTAAATTAAGAGTACACTACTGTTTATTAATAGTGTAAAAATAAAGAACAAACCAACCATAAAAAAAATTTACCCAAACGCTTGCTCATCCTCGGTTTGGTTAGGAGGAAGAGAGGGTGCAAACCAAGAATCTCTTAGATTGTACCTCTAAATGTCGTTTTCTCTTTTAAACAATGGGACCACACCCATGGGTGAAAGCCCTTATATAGCAAGACGGAAAAGAGAAAAACCTGGTACGTAAGACATTTCATTCCAGCATTTTTTACGAAAAAAATAAAATATCTGTAACTATCAAGATTTCTTTTAAAATTTTAGCATACATATAAAACTGCTTCTTTTCGAAGATAAAGTAGATATTGCTGAATAATTTAAAAAAAGAATAAGTAAACTCCTCCCCAAAACTAACTATAACTGAAAAAGTTTCACTACCAGCCTTTCCTATTTTCCGTCTCGCTTTCACCCCTGACCACACCCAATGGTTTACGTTATATCAATGGAAGCTAGAGTTCTCCTATTTATATTCTTTGCTTTACCTACCCGAGAAACTTTCTGCCATTTAAACTGAACTAACAGTTTACTTGTGAACATTCCTTTTTCTTTCTTTCCCCACAGAACTTTTTCTGGTTAATTATTCAAAAGGGTAAATTAAGTAAGTAATGAGATGTTATTTTAAATTTTTTTTTTATTTGCTTTTCATTCAATAAAAAATAATGTTTTGAATTGGGGACATTTATTCTATAAAAAAATTATTTTTTATATGCCTATATAATACAAAAAAAAAAAAAAAAAAAAAAAAAAAAAACATCTTTCCCCTAATAATGTGCTGATAAGTCAGTTTTCTAAAAGTTAAAAAAAAGGGGTTTTATTATTATTGTTTTTTATATAAATTAATAACACTTTGTAATTGTTGAAGTTTAATGATTAAAGGTTAAATGATTAATGATTAAATTATTATATTTAGTAATGGTCGAAAAAATTTTATTTTAACTTTGAATAATTTGCTGAATAAATTTCAAAAATTTAAACATGTACATTATTTTAAGTATACAACTGTAATTACAAATTTCCTAAATTTTAATGAAATTATTTAAATAGTTATCAAAATTACAAATTTTCAAATTTGCGCTTTAGTGTCTTTTTTATTTTTGATTAGCTTAAAAAGTTTGCAAAATATCGGGAGATACGCAAAATATGAAATTACCATTAAAGGAATCTACCTTTCGATTTTCCATACTTAAATCATTTTCTAAATTTATTTTTAGGATCAGGAATTTATTTTTGCAGAAAAAAGGAGTGTTTGTTTAAAGAAAGTTCTCTTCTGTATCTGGTTAAATACTTAAATTATCGGTTACACCAAATCAGCATGTTTAAGGTTAGGTTATCGAAAGATTAAGATTGTCGCCTTATAGGTGAAAAATCTATTAAGAGATCAAGGGTTAATTAGTTTAAGACGGTTCATTTTTCTATTTTGTTCACTTTGTAATGACTAAAAAAAACTTGTAATTAGTAAAAAAATGAAAGAAAAATAAATACGTAAATACTATTTATTTTACCAGTTTTTCAAAAAAATCATATATTGAATATTTCAATCATAGAGAATCTTCATTGGTATAAAATTTAAAAAAGATCTATATAATTAAAACAGTTGCGTATTTGGAAGTTTTGTTTCTGGACGTGGCGTAATAATACAAAGATGTGAAGTAGAAATTTTAAAATTCCATGCGTATTCCTATTTGTTTACTAAATTTACCTCAGTTCAAAATGTAATTTATTTAACACAGAAGTAACGCCTACTTCCACGCAAATTTCTTCAGCACCAAGAAGGTGAAGCAATTTCAGAAAGAAAAATCTAGGAACCAATGTTAATCAATGGTAACAATGAATAACCAATGTTTAAATCAATTGACAAAGACAGAGCAGAAGGAAAAAAGAGCATGTGCATACATATTCAAACTTATAACGAATGTATCGGCAGAACTAAGAAGTAAATATGATATATTAAAAAAATAGTAAACCCGTATCACTTTTTTTTTTATGAATCAGTTTTTTTTTTCTTTCAATCTAACTTTAAATATTTTGGCTAGAGACTTGAAATTTCGATATTCTTTCGTTGCATTGGGCGACTAACTCCGTTGTAGAGGCAAGTGTCGTAATTCAAATACCTCAAATATAACACTCACATTAAAGCATTTCGGCTGGAGCTTTCCAGTAGACTTAATATATATTGCTATTATTTAAGAAGCTACACTCTCAGACAGTTAATGTCTGTGTTTTCCTATTCGTTAACTTATTCGGGAAACAAGTCCAGCGTCGCTATTCTAGATTAAGTTATTTATGTTAATCCGCTCTCATTGATACAGCAGTATAGTCCAGCGATTCCCAAAAGGTGTTCCACTGTACTTTGGGCCCTGGAGTCGTAGAGGTTTCGAGAAGTATAGGATCTTTTTATTTAAACAAGTAATGAGTTGGCAAGCTTGTAGTTAATTTACATCCAACTTATAAAAAATTATTTATTCAATATTTAGGTTATTTTTATGGAACTATTTTAGTAAAATGCCGCTAAAAAATGGCAAATTTAAAAAAAGTAATAATAATTATATATACTGAAGAGATTACTAAAAGGATATGCATTAACAAATGATTTCAGCTGAATATCTTATTCAATTTTAAAAATTCAAAATAAAATTTGCAGATTGATAAATAATGAAAAAAAAAAACATTTTATTTATAAAGGAAAATTATTGTAACTTTTAAAATATGATAATTCGCTTATCGTCTCATTCGATTTAGCGAGAAAAATGCATAGAAGACAGTACCTCACTTGTTCGTATAGCAATGCATAAAAGATAAAGTACAAAATTGTATTTTTTGTTCATAAAACGCTTAAAACTATCTTAGAAACTGTTAATCCGATCGTCTTGTAATTCGTCTCATACAATTACGTTAAAAATTGCTTCGGAAAATTTACTTTACCTGTTCAGATAGTATCTGGATAGCTATATAAAGTATATACATCAGATTTTGCTGAGAAAAGTTTTATTTATGCATAAAAATTCTTTAAAATTTTTGTTCAATTGACTATTGTTCTATTTTATCTATATTTTGTTTTCTTTGTTTTATTGATTTAGTTTTAAATTTATTAACACATTACTAAGTTTCGATTATTAAAACAATACTAATTTCCCTTTAAAAATCTATAAAACATAAGTATTAGACGGCAGTTAATTTAGCTTCACGTCAATTTTGAATTTCTGAACACCAAAAACCATAATTCAGCTTAATAATTTTATTAATGCAAACGCTAACTACTAGTTTAAAAACCGTTTCAGACTTGTGAATTCAACATGAAATCTAATTTATTGATAAAAGAATGAAAAAATTTCACTTTTGACTGCAAATGTTTCGAAATTTTTTGGTTTAGCATATTCACACCTGCTAAAGGAATTTCTTTAAAAGTCAGGCTACCACAGTACCTAAAAAAAAAAAAAAAAAAATTGGGAATCGCTGCTGTCACAGTTGTTATTGAAACCAACTTTGATTTCTGCCTTTTTTTTTTTTTTTTTTTTTGTAACATGAGTAAGTTTATTTTTCCAGCATTAAAGCATATTTAAGGGTTACTACAGAGTGAATAAACTAAAAAATAATGGATAAGGTACTGGGTGTTCGTATTTCAAGCCACAATTTGATTACCATTTAAAAGAATGATTATTAAAATTGTAAAAGGAAATAAATGATTTTTTCATTTTTAATGCAAACACACGTCAATGCTCAGAAAGAGTAAATCACTTCGTAAATTCTAGCTTTAATAACAACTACACCCCGCTTTTGAAAAATTATATTTCAGAAACAAGATGTCTTTTCAAGAGTGATTATTTATTATTTAATTGTATCTGCAACTGGAATTTTTAATAGTCTATGTATTTAAATTTTAAAAAAAGTGGTAGATTAACTTAAATTTTAATATTTGTTTTATTATTATTATTTGCATTTTTTTTTAGTCATTTCATTTCATTATTCTAGATCAGTGATTCTCAACCACTGTGCCGCGGCACTTTTGTGTGCCGCCAAATTCTTAAAATGTGCAGCCAAATGTTAGAAATGATACAATAAAAATTATAATGCTTTTTTTTATTACGAGTAAAGTTTAAATTAAAGAAAAGTGTATATATATAATATTATATATACATACATAATATTATATATATACTTTTATAATTTTTCCAGGCTTTAACCGCGTGAGCATCTTTGTAGGCGATTGTTTTGTCTCTGACAATCTTAAAATAAGTTAAAATAAGAAGGAAGCGTTTAAATTGTCTTTGGCAATTTTAAAAAATTTTGAATTAAGTAGGAAATTTAATGATTATTAAAATTATTAATTAACAAAGGAAAGCAAGCTAAATATTAACTTTCAAACGGAAATAAAAGCTAATCATTAAAGTAAGCTATGCAATAATAGTTGTAAAAGCAAATTAACAAAGGATAACTAACAAAAAAAATAAGCTAACAATAAATAATTAGCAAAAATACTAGTTAACAGGAAATCACAAAAAATAACAATGTTAAAAAACTAACAGTTAATAAATATAAAAAAAAGCTAGCAATTAATAACTAGCAAAAAAATAAATAAATAACTGATAAACTAATAAAACTAACTAATAAATTACTAACTAATAAAAATTACTCGAAAGAAATAATTAATCCCTTAATAAACATGCTTTTGTAGTACATATTATTTGATTTCACATTCAAAATTATTATCACAAACTATTTAACACATAGGTAAGTAAACAACTTTTAAACTAATTTTTTTCATGGTGTGCTGTCAAATTTCGAAATCGTTGAAAGTGTGCCGCCGCCAAAAAAAGGCTGAGAATCACTGTTCTAGATAAATGCTCAATACCCTTGTTTTCAGCACATTAAGTTTTACAAGGAATTTTTTTTATTGCAAACAGATGCTTTGTGGGAAGACAGTATTTTTAATTCAATACATTTAATTGTTGACCCATTAAATTCAATTGTTGATATTTTCCTGTAAACAAATGTTTACTTTTAAAATAGTATTTTCAACTATATGACTTATAATAGCCTAGCCCTCTTTTATCCATGAGATAAATTAAACTATCTTATGATTTTCCACTGTACAAGATCCTCGAAACTATTTTTATCGGTTTTAGGTGGGACGAATCTGTCATTAGCGCTTAACGCCCACAAGCCGTGATCAATGTACACTGAAGAACCAAAAAAACTGGTATACCTTCCTAATATCGTGTAGGGCCCCCGTGAGCACGCAGAAGTGCCGCAACACGACGTGGCATGGATTCGATCAATGTGCGAAGTAGTGCTGGAGATAATTGACACCATGAATCCTCCAGGGCTGCCCATAAATCAGTGGGAGTAAGAGGGGGTGGGGATATCTTCTGAACATCACGTTGCAAGGCATCCCAAATATGTTCAATAATGTTCATGTCTGGGGATTTTGGTGGCCAGCGGAAGTGTCTAAATTCAAAAGAGTGCTCTTGGATCCACTGTGTAGCAATTCAGGACGTGTGGGGTGTCGCATTGTCCTGCTGAAATTGCCCAAGTGCGTCGGAATGCACAACGAACATGAATGGGTGCAGATGATCAGACATGATTCTTACGTACCCGTCACCTGTCAGATTCTTATCTAGACGTATCAGGGGTCCCATATCACGCCAACTGCATGCACCCCATACCATCACAGAGCCTCCACCAGCTTAAACAGTCCCCTGTTGACATGTAGGGTCCATGGATTCATGAGGCTGTCTCCATACCCGTACACGTACACTGGAAACGAGACTCGTCACACCAGGCAACGTTTTTCCAATCGTCAACAGTCCAGTGTCGGTGTTGACGGGCCAAGGCAAGGCGTAAAGCTTTGCGTCGTGAAGTCAACAAGGGTACACGTGTGGGCCTTCGGCTCCGAAAGGCCATATCGATGATGTTTCGTTGAATGGTTCGCACGCTGACACTTGTTGATGGCCCAGCATTGAAATCTGCTGCAAATTGTGGAAGGGTTGCACGTCTGTCACGTTTAATGATTCTCGTAAATCGTCGTTGATCCCTTTTTTGCATGATCTTTTTCCGACCGCAGCGATGTCGTAGATTTGATCTTTTATGGGATTTCCGATACTCACGGTATACTCGAGAAATGGTCGTACATGAAAATCCAAATTTCATTGCTATCTCGGAGATGCTATATCCCATCTCCCGTGCGCCGACTATAACACCACGTTCAAACTCACTTAAATCTGCATAACCTGGCATTGTAGCAGCAATAACCGATCTAAGAACTGTGCTAGACACTCGTTGTCTTATATACGCTTTTATACGTTATTACGCGTTTATACATTATCTTATATACGTTGCCGATCGCAGCGCTGTACTTTGATTGGCTCCATATTATTTGCATACTCATGCCTGAACCAGTTTTTTTTTTACTCTTAAGTGTAATGTCCAACATTTTAACGCATTGAAAAACGTCATTGGTGTAAAATTTAAACACATATCGTCATAATTAAATGTCACGTATCGTAAAATTTAAACACTTGGCGAATACGTCAAAAAACGTATTCGCCAATTCTCGATATCTGCTTAAAATTTTGGAATGCAAAATCGGTGGTCGCCTCGAAAATGTTTTGGAATTTCCTAAAAAATTTTGAATATCTTCTTCGTTTTTAAAACATCACTTTTACTGAAATATTTCTTTATTTTTCAGAATCAAATTAAATGCAGAAACAGTATCTTTTATAGACAGTATATAATGCAAAAAGTTAAATTACTTTTTTTGATCAATAAAAGATTTCTATATAATATTAATAATATTAGAAACCATATAATATTTATAATATTAGAAATCATATAATATTAATAATATACGAAATGATCTAACAATAAAAACATTGTTAAAACTTTGTTTCAAAAAACACATGCAAGTGATGCCATAAATGCAAAATATATTCAATTTACAAAAAGAAATTTTAAAAGTGCATCATACAATGAGAGGATTTGAAGATATGAAATATATTTATTAAATGAAATGTTTAAGTTTATTTGCACATTATATATTTTTTAAATTTATATTTGCAGAAAAAATGCTCGATATTTCTAAAGGTAGGAAAAGTGAGAAGTTTTTCACTCTTCATCAGAACAGGCAAAGTAGTTGTGAAGAAAGGTCAGTCCCAAGAGTTCCCACTGAAGTAAAACCTGCTAAAAAAATTAATATAATTTTTACATAAAATCTTTTGTTTTGCTTTACGTACAGATTATTAATATCAATGATTCTCTATTGTTTTCAAAAGGTTTTTATTTTATATAAAGTCAGCTAATGGGTTAAAAGTTAGTGATTACTACGCGATATAATAAAACTCTAACTAGAGCAATACAAATAGGCTCTGGGTTTCAGGAAATTTCAGGTACTCACTAGTGTTCCTTTAAAATTACTATTGTTTATAAGAATCTTCGTTTAGATAGTGCAAAATATCTAACAATTCTCTACAATTAGATCAATGTTTGAAAATTGAGAACCATTGCTATATAGAAATTATTATTGTTATCTTTGACGCAATGGTTTCAGTAAATGTAGGCGTTACTTTATTGATAAACTTTTTTCCTCCATACCCCATCTATTAAATTTTTTGTACCCGTGAAAGTTATAGAATTCAGTAAATTTTTTATGATTTCTATTAAGTAAAAAGTAGAGTTCAGTATCAAGACGTCTGATCAAAAGGTAAATTTTTTCAACAATTAAAGAAAAATTTTTTTTAAAAATTCTTGAAATAATTGCATATCTACCAGTAACATAAATAAATTGAATTGTTCAGTTTATGAATTCGTATGTAATCTGCTTCTAAAAAACTGAAAATACTATTAAAAACGTCCACCAGAATTTCAGCCGATCTGACTTCTGGGAGAGATGTAGCAATAAAAAAAAAAAGCAAACACCTCTTCTAAAGCTGTGGTTATGTGAAATTGTTTTGTTGTCTCTCTGTCACTGTTACTCTTGCTAATGTGACTCAAAAGTAGCTGCTTCTGTGTCAGGCAAAAATCAATATAAATTTAATATGTTATTTCTCTGACGCAGTGGACTGTTATTTTATTTGCTTCACACACTTGCCTCTTTCGAGGTTGTTAATACACCCACTAGTTCTCGTTGCTTTCACAGAGATATGTATGCTCGCATACAAAACTGAACAATATATATTATAAATAATTCGATTTATTGCTGTAAAACATTGTTGCTATTAATCGATATAAGCAATAAATTAATCGAAAATATTAGGTGTTTAAAATTAATTGATCTATACTGAATTTAAAGAATTCACATTTTTTAATGTTATCAATCATACCATTATTTAGCAGAATTATAGATAATATTCATTCTGATAATAAGCAATGTATAAGTTTTAATGACTAACATTTGAATACTATTTAATTTTTTCAAATAACAAAAAAATAAATATTTTACATCATATATAAAATATATATTAAAAAATTAAAATCAGCTATAAAATACGTATAATATCTTATGCCACAAGACTAATATTTGAATATTATTTTCTTCCTCGAATATTTTAAAATAAAAAAAAGAAAATTGTTTTATATCAGATATTAAATTTAATCAAACCACAGAATTTTTGCACAACCAAAACTTTACTGTGTAACGCATTATTGTAACATTATTAAAATGAAAGCATTTCTTGAAATTTAGGTAGGTGAGTAATTAGCTCTTAAAAACTGTTTTTGATTACATTAATTCAATTTATTAGATGAATAAATTTTCGATATTTTATTTCAAAAAGTATTTATTTTTTTATTTAAATGTACCGCAAAGTGTTGGTATAATCATGAGTAAGGTAATGTTGTGATAAAAAATATGACTGTATTTATTAAATTCAAAATTGTGGTGTTGCTACATCACACGTGCGTCGATATTCTACTCCTCAATAGTTTTTTCAGTTTTCATTCATTTAACCACTATAGCCTTCTACTACATTTAAATTGATCAATTGATTTTTTCATATCGATTATTCCCACCTTAACTTTAACCGAGTAACGCTTTGCTCCTTTCCGCGTGCTTTCTTGGTGTCAGTTGAGTAAGCCACCGTATGAGAGAAACATCGCTCTCAATTTTTAAAAACTTTTAGGCGCTCGCCTTCCAGTTGAATATCTCGTATTTCACCTTTTTTTTTAAACTAAAAGGTGGCAATATATTTAAATTAAAGCTTATCAATTAAATGTGAAGATAAATCACATTTTTGTTTCAATTTGAGCGTTAGCGAATTAAGATGCTCAACACGTGTACCTTGTCCCCAATAGTTGGCGAGTTTTCATAGTAGCAGTCACCAAATCTGTGATGATCCTGATGTTTACAAGTTGTTATTCTCGTTTTTTTTCCCTTTAAAAGAAAAAAAAAGGAAGCCTCGTCTGATTTCGAAATATGATCTAGAATGTGGGTTCCATATGAGCGAGTGAATGCCATCTAAAGGGGAGCCAACATCATCAATGAACCAGCTCTATCAATGATATCTGCGAAATAAAGTGAAGTTTGTATTTTGAACCATGGGCCCCTCTATGACTCAATTTCAACAGCACTTGACCAGTTACTGAATCTGGAGATCCTTCTGGAACGAAGGATCAGGTTACTCATTTGGACAATTTTTTTTTTTTTTTTTTAAAACTATACGATCTTCTATTTATTTCCATAATATCAAGCAACAGTAAAATTTCCCATTTCTCCTGTTATGTAATTCCTGCGATGAATTTTATTCACTTTTTAATGTAATGATCTATTCCCTTATTTATTTAAATTACTTAAATCCTAACTATACGATAGAAATGGTTTTATTACCGTAGTAATATTTTTTCTCTTTCCTTAAGAAAGGAATGCTAAGTTTGGAAACAAAAATCAATTTATTTATTTTTTAATATTATTAGATTGGGTACTTGCACTTCAAGAAGATGAAGACCTCCCATACATACACATGTGACCAATGACGTCATCGCCAGCTAATCTTCATCAGCAAAATGGCGTATTAAAGTTGAGCTAAGTTTCTCTACATGAGTAGTGGAAAATTGGGGCTCCTGTCGCAGTCATTGACCCCGAGTCGATGTGGCAGTATACTCATGGGGCTCCTGTCGCAGTCATTGACCCCGTGTTGATGTGGCCGTATACTCATGGGGATTTTTCTGAAATGAGATTTTTCTGAAATGGAGGGATATTGTGAGATTCCCTCTTTAGATAAGGTTTTATCAAAAGGAAGATTTTTATTATCTCTTCTTCGGAAAGTGGAAGAATTATTTTTATTTTCGGGGCTTAGAATATTTTCGCAAGCTTGTATATTTTGTTATGCCCTCAATATTTAAACTAATGTGTGAATTATTATTTTCTCAATAAAGCATCTTAATTTCATTGATTTAATTTTAAAAATGAACATTCAGAGATAACATTTATATTAATTTTATACTACATGACTAAAAATTCTAAACTGATTAAATAGTTTCATAATCAGCAGGTTTATATTTAATTAGTTTTCTCAGTGAGTTGATCGCTAATGTGATGAGGAACTTTTTTTTTAATTCAGGACTTTAAATTTATCTATAGAAATTTTTCGCAAGATAGTATATTTTTTTCATGTGATTTTCATATTTTTATTAATGTGTGAATTATTATTTTCCCAATAAAACGTTATGATTACATTGATTTAATTTCTAAATGAACCCTTCTTAAGAGATGACATTTTTATTATTTTTAAATTATATGTCTAATAATTCTAAACTGATGAAAAAGTTTCATAGTCAGGATGTTTATATTTAATTATTTGATACATTAAATGTGTAATAATCATTCTAAGTGATAACTATACATATTCAGTTGAATAAAATGGTTTATGAGCTGATTTCCTAAATTTGCCTACTCATTATCAGTGATATAGTGTAATTATGATCCATTAACATTTTCCGTTAAAATTCGTTCTATAAAGAAAGTTTTGGGAAATATAGATAAAAATACTGGCGTCTTTGATATTAAGCTAAGAAAGCTATCTAAACTCACATCGTCACTCTATAAATGGAATTTTCGAAAAGTATGTCTGGTTTTTAATCATGTGTATACAAAAACTCTTCTGATTGGTAGTTAAAGTTAGAATAATTTTCCAACTGCTTCTACTCAGAAAATGTTTGATGTTATTGGTACTTAGAAAATTTCTGAAGTTGAAAAAACGATATTTAAAGAGTTGCAGAAAATTGGTGTTAGAAAAGTTTTCTATTTGTTTCGACTTTGAAAAATTTTTAAATTATGCGTACTTTAAAAAATTCTGACATTGTTTTAACATGGGAAATTGTTTTAGTTGGAAAAAACGGGTATACCACAACCTGCACAAGTTTTTATTAATTTTTTCAAATTGTTTTGACTATGAAAATGTTTTCAATTATTTATACTTTGAAAATTTCTGAATCTGTTGGTGAAATGTTCTGAAGTTGTTCGTACATAGGAATTTTTTTTAGTTAGAAAAAAAAAATTTCTTTTGTTTATTTACTTATTATTTATTTACTTTATTATAGTTTCCATTTTTTTCAGAAAAATATTTCTATGACTTAAAATACTTTACTATATTAAACTTAAATTATTATTATATAATTTTAATGCAATTTTGACAGTTTTTGTAAAGCTTTAACATTTAATTGTAAAAACCAGGTGTATAAGGAATCGGAGAGGTTTGAAGTTAGGAAAAGATTTTCCATCTGCTTGTGCTTAGAAAATTTATGATGTTGTTAGTACTTAGAAAATTTAAGTTGTTTGTAGTTTGAATAACTTTCAAATTGTTTTGAGTTTGAAAAATTATCAATTTTTTTGAACTTAGAAATGCTCTGAAGTAGCGTGAACATAGAATTATTTTTTAATTTGAAAACACTGATATATGGTAGTTAAATATATTTTCAACTTGTTTGGAATTTTAGGAATTTTCAAACTTTTAAAAATGCTGATGAGTTGTTGGTAGAAAATTTCTGAAGTTGTTTGTACGTTGAATTATCTTCAAATTGTTTTGACTTTGAAAAATCTTCAAACATTTTGTACGTAGAAATAATTAGAAGTTTAGTAAACTTGAAAATTTTTGAAATTGGAAAAGAAGGTATTTAAGGTGAAGCAGAAGTTAGTACCTTGAATAATTTTCAACTTGCTTCGAATTTAAAAAAATTTCAAATTATTTGTATTTTGAAAATTTCTAAATCTGTAGGTTTTAGAAAAATTATGAAGTTGTTTAATTTCAAATTGTTTTGACTTAGAATAATTTTCACATTTTTAGTGTTCAGAAATATTATGAGGTTGTTTAAACACAGAAAATTTCTTTAGTTGGAAAAACTTGTATATAAGGAATCGCAGAAGTTCTAAGTACAAAGTGAAAACTTTTCAAACTGTTCGTACTTAGAAAATTTCTGAAGTTGTTTGTGCTTTGAATAACTCTCAAATAGTTTTAACATTAAAAAAATTTTTAAATTTTTCCAAAACAAATTTTTAAAAATTCAAATTATCCAATATTCTTAATTTTTCACAATTAGAAATCCTTTGAAGTCTTGTAAATTTGAAGTTCTCGAAGTTGGAAACAAAGGTGTTTAAAGAGATGCAGAAGTTTGATGTTAGAAAAATTTTCAATTTGTTTCAACTTTGAAAAATTTTCACATTATTTGTACATTGAAAAATTCTGAAATTGTTTGAACCTAGAAAAATTTTTTGGTTGCAAAAAAATTGATATGCAAAGATTAGCAGAATTTTTTTTCTCTTTCAAATTGTTTTTGCTTTTAAAAATTGTCAAATTATTTGTACTTTGAAAAGTTCTGAATCTCCTGGTTTCAAAAGTATTCTGAAATTCTTCGTACATATAAATTTTTTTTAGTTGGAAAAAACGCACATATAAAAAAGTAGCAGGTGTATTGTCGTGGAAAAATTATTAAACTGTTTTAGACTTTAAAAATTTTTCAAATTTTTTGTACTTTGAAAAATTGTGAAAATTTTTAGAACTAGAAAAATTCAAAAGTCGCTGTTGTTTTTAATAATTCTGAAGTTCTTAAGAAAACAAAGGTGCAAAATTAAAGAAAAATCACAGACGCTATAAGTTACAAAAACTTTCAAACTTTCACTTTGAAAAATTCCGATGCCGTTGGTTCTTAGAAAATTTCTCAAGTTTTTTATTGTTTTGACTCAGAAATTTTTTTTTAAATTTTTCGTACTTTGAAAAATTCTGAATCTGATGGTTTTAGAAATATTCTGAAGTTATTTGAAATAGAAAATGTTACTGCAATATAACAGATGGCAGAAGTTTGTTCTTTGAAAAATTTTCAAACTGTTAGTACTTAAAAATAATTCCGCGACTGTTTGAACTTGAAATTTAAAACTGTTTGTACTTGAAAATAATCTACAAATGTTTAAACATAGAAATTTTTTGAAGTAAAAAAAAAAAATGCCTATTTAATGAATAGCAGAAGTTTGGTTTTAGAAATTTGTTTTCGACCTTAAAAAAATTTCAAATTGACATAGAAAAATTCTGAGGTTGTTGGTACTTCAAAAAATTTTCAAATTATTTTGACTAAAAAATGTAAACACTTTATGTACCGAAATGATTATGAAGTTGTTTGAGCTTGGGAATTTTTGAAGTTAGAAAAAAAGGTATATAAGTTGTCGCAGAAGTTTGGGGTATAAAAATTTTCAGCCTATTTTGTACTTAGAATTATTCTAAAATACTTTGAACATTGCAAATTATTTTAATTATTTTAAAATTCTGAAAATGTTTAGAATTAAATAATTGTTGGCACTTAGAAAAATTCTGATATTCTTAAGAAACTGGTCTATAAGGAGTCACAGAAGTTGGAAGTTAGAAATATTTTCAAGCTGATTGAGCTTAGACAAATTCTGATGTTAATAATTGGAAAATTTCTGAAGTTACTTTCATTAATTTGTAATTTTTTTTTTTTTTTTTTTTTTTGTACTTAAAAATATTTTAAAGATGTGTGAACTTGAGAGTTTTTAAAGTTGGAAAAAAGGTATTTATAGAATAGCAGAAGTTTAACGTTAGAAAAATTTTCAAGTTGTCGCGACTTTGAATACTGAGACACTGGGACTGTGTACAGAGGTCCCATCCATACTGATGAAGTCGGGAGTAGCCATTGATTAAAGCAATTGCTTCATCGGCGGTGAAAAGAGCGTTGAAGGAAGGAAGGACGATTTTCCACTCGCAGTACCTGAACCTCGCCGTTATCAGGAGAGACGTTGGCTCGAGATTGTCCGAGATGTGTGTCCCATAGTGTGGCTCGAGATGTGTGTTCCATAGTGTTGACCGATGATCCTACAGTTCTTAGTGTTCAAGAATGTGAAAAAGTTGTGAAAACAAAAGTGAATGTGCGCGAATCTAAATCATGAATATTCATGAAGTGCTTCGAAGTTTTAAATGCGCATTTCTGTAAAATGATAATTTCTTTTTATTTCTTCTCTTCACAAAGATGAAGGTCGAAAGAAAGTGTTAGCAAATGGAACGGAACAGCATACTGTAGATATATATATATTTTTTCTCATATTTTTCTTTCTCATTCTTATGATTAAATATTTTATTGACATTAGATAGTGATCTGAAATTTTTATTATCTGACTTAATCAATAGAATATTATTAATGGTTGAATTGCATTTCGTATGTTTACTTTCCATTTTTTAAAACAATTATTATATAATATTGTTTTTATAGTGCATTTAAAATGTTTTTGAAAGAAATAAATGTGTTTCAAACGTCAATTAAACTAGTGACGGCAAATAAAATAAAGTTATTATTTAAACTTTTATTTCCTAATGATTAATCCATATTAAATCGTAACAAAATACTAAATTTTTCAGAATGTTCTTTTGAACCTAACGATGAAGAATTTTCAAATAAACCTAAGGAAATTTGTAATACTGTTACTTTTCCGGACTTGGTCAAAACTAAATATTACCAGTAAAAAATGTGAAAACTGAAATGTTACCCAAACAAAAGGACATTTAACACTTAACAAAATTTTTGAGTTTTGTTTTGTTTGTCCCATGAAAATTAATTTAATTGTCCCATTTTCCTGGCTAATTCTATTTAGTGATTTATTACCAAAATAGATAGAGCCATCAATCAATAGCTTATGTTAATATATTGATTAGATATCATTCTATCTGAACATGTCTTGTTGCATGAATAAAGAACCAATTCTCTGGTTCAAAATCTATTTCAAAAAATTTTTTCAAGGTGAGTAGGTTTTTATGTTGTCATTTTCCTGGCTTCTTGAAATCATTAATAACATAAACTACATAGATTTATCTGAGTTATTTTAAGAAATCCTGTTGTTTTCTACAGAATATAAACGTCTTAGGCTAAAATATTTCATTAAAGTAATGTTATATGCTATAAAATGGCGAATTTGTCATTATCCTGGCTGTCATTTTCCTGGCTTATGAATGCCAGGACATTGAAGTGTTACCAGAATTTTTTTTTAACTGCTAATACAGTTAGGAGGAAAAGCAAATATTAACCTAATACCAAGTTTATGTATGATTGCAATATGGTTGGATGTAATCAAAGTTATTTATTTATTTAAATGATTGATCACAATCTTATTCTGTACATATTAGTAACAAAAAAACATTTGATTCTTTCTACAGTGGATAAAAAGAATTAATTTAAGCAATTTATGGTCCATTTAACATAAGGCTTAAGTTGAGTTACTTACTATTAACTTAAAATGACTGTTTTTTAAACTTCTAAGCTAATATGTCATTTTCCTGGCATTCAGGATTTGGTGAATTTCTATTTTTTTTTTCCGAGTAAATGTCAATAAACTACACTGCTGTCTGTAAGATATTAATAAATGTAACTAAAGAAGTATACAAAAAATTTTTTTAGATTTTTTTGAAGACTTTAAATTTGAAGAAATTTTTTGTTCCGAATTGTCATGTTTAAAAAGAATCACCCATATCATCTTCTAAAAGCTGCCTCTAAGGTTTATGATCAAAATTTGATGGCCATCAATTACTCTTTTGAGAACACTGCTAACGCAAAATTTATTCGTGTTTATTTTGTTGCTTGTATTTCGCTGATTAGAGATTATGTGTTATGAACATAATAAACAGATTTCTCAAAAAAACTAACTAAATAAACAAATAAATAAAAAAGAGGAAAAAGAAAATGCAAAAAGTTGAGCATAGGCTGGAGTAAAGTTTCTGGCATGGATGAATTAGCCATAAAAAACAATATTATGCTTTAAAAAAATTTGTTTTCGCAAAGAATGTACAGGACCTTACAGATGAAAATTTAAACAAGATTCTTTTCTACATTCCTTACTACAATTTCTTTTTTTTTACAATAATTTAAATGTTCTTCAGCTAAATTTTAATTATTAAATCAAAGACATGTTTTATCATTGTACCCTATTATCATTGTTTTAAACATGATATAAAATAAAAAATATCTATGTTCTTATCTAATATTTCAAACAAATAATTCAAAATTAATGAAGTAAAAAGAAAATGCTGGAAGTATAAATACTCATAAGCTAAACTTCATGTTTAGCAACAATGATAATATAAAATTGCTTCCAATATATTGAAAAATTCAAAGTAGCCAAATTTTAATATAGCTAACTGTTTTACACATAACACTTAAGCACTGCAATAAAAAAATCCAACATCATAACTTATAAAGTTTCAGTAGTGCACATGTCATGCGTGCCAAAAACCCCTTTTTCTAAAATTGTTAAGATTTATTACGAAGTTGTAGAATAAATTATTCACTGCAACAATTACATATTAAAAAAATCATGACAAACATAATCATTTAACAATATAGTTATTTAATTTTAAAGCAAAACACTACAAAATAAAATTCATTCAATTATAAAAGCAATATTTTCTTACCTTCATTGATTTAATATAAACACATCAATAATCTTTTGTTAAAATACAAATTAAGACATATTTGTTATTGAATAAAATGGTTTTTATACTGTGTTCCAAAAAGCAACAGTTGGTCTAAGTGCTTTTAATTTATTCATTATTTTTTAAAAAAAAAAAAAAAAAAATTCAAAGACTTAAGAATAATTTCATGCAGTTTTGAATTTTATTCATTCAATTACAAGTTTTTTTTTACTTGCAACTGTATTTCAGAGAAATAAACCGAAAATATTAAAATGCTTTTTTGAAAGATTTTATATAATGATTCGCAGCAGTTAATAATGTGTACACAACACAAATACACACAGCAGGGATAAATCACACAGGTTCACGTCTCTTATCCAAATTCCTTCACAACATCCTACCAGAGGACTTTCAGTCACAAAATCGAAAGTTTGCGGTCAGGATCGAACTTACAAGCCCCAGTTTTCAACCAGAGTGTATCATTTCCATTTGCAGGGTCCAACAGCCCATCTCAAAATTGAATTGTTCGTTCCTAGTAGATTAGCTTGAAGATAAAACTAAAATTATGAGAGAAAATAATAAATATTTACATTGAAAACACGAAATTTAAGCATTGATATTTGAAACTTTAATCATTTAATTTGAAAAATGTTTTGAAAATTGTGACAAAATAAAATTTAAAATAAAATAAAAATACCCTTTAAAATAAAATTTAATGGGTAGATCTAAGTATCAATACCTACGCCAAAATATCTTGCTAGTGCTGCACCTGCCTGCCGGTCTGTCTGTGCGTGGGTGCGTGTGTAGTTTAAATAAATGAAAAATATTATTAAGATTAAAAAAATTAAATAGACAGTAAGATACCACGTAATATTTATGCTTAATTGCTCCACCGTAATAGTTATTAGTTACGAATGACATAAAAGTTAAGTAATATTCAACTCAGTAAAGAAAATTTTTTGAAAGAATGAAATAAATAATCACAAATATATATATTTTCTTTTAAAGTGAATGATTAATAAAAATAAAAATTGATGTTCTTAGTAGACGAAGCAGGCAGGTGATGCTCTCAAGCGCATTTACTAACAACGTGGTTGCTTCAGAATGTGTACATTTAATGTAACAGAATTGTTTTCGCTTTCACATTACTTTTGACTTAACTAATACACATGATACTTCGATTTGGGGTTTTGTTTAGAGAAATCTGCACTCCTCTTCATCTAACTCAGGATTGCCAAAAGGCATATAGTCTACTATATGGACGGCACAAACATTAATAATGAAAAAAAAAAAACAATGTAATCGTAGGAGGACGGCCGATGCGTGAAGTGTTATATTTAAGTGTTCTCCGATGAATGGTCTCGAAACTTGGAGCAATCTTCAGGTTTTTAGATATAATCTCTTTTATATGTTCATTCTAAGTAAGTTTATTATTAATTTCAGGTCAAGTTTTTTAGTTTTTTGCACCCCTAGAATAATTTGATTGGTGGTTTGTATTCTTTCATTGAATTTTGCACTAAATTTTGAGTTTTAAATTAATAGTAATTGTTTTTATCAGCATTTATACCTATACACTGAGTTTAAAACCACTCCTCAAGTTTGGTCACAAAGTCTTGAAATAGCAAAGTCAGGGTTTAAAGATTTTTGGATAACTGGCGTGTCATCGACATAGAAAGCAGCTAGAAGATTGGAATCTCTATTCTTCTTAAGGAAATCAGGTGGTGTAAACAAAATATACAAGGAGGGTACAAGGATACTTCCCTGGGGTGCTCCGGCATGCATGTTTCTGACAGTTGAGATCACTTCATTTAACTTGATATGTAAAGTTCTATTGAGTTAGGAGTCTTGTAGCTGAACTAAGTCTAAAGACAAATTGTAACTATGTAATTATATTTTAAGACCTTGATGCCAAACGTAATCTAAAGCCTTAGAAACCTCTACTAGTAATACAGCTGATGTCTGTTTCAATTAAATACACTTGAAACAGATTCGAACAATCTAATATGCTATTTAACAGTTCACAGTTCTTTTCATACTACCCTGTACTGTTCATCGAGTAGCTCCAGGAAAGATTTTACCTTTTTAAGAATCATTTTGAACTAATCGGTCTAACTTAAATGAAACTGAGTGGCTTTTTCGAGACCTAGGTGTTAAAATCAGAACAACATGCTTCCATGCTGGGGGGAGGGATAGTTATAACTTATAATGAATACATCCAATGAACAGATTTGTATGATTATGTAATGAACAGAATGAATACGTCTAAGGAACAAAACTAACTTATGAAGCATCGAGGAAGGGTTTTGATCATTTTAATTGTTTATGCTTAAAGTAGTTTTTAAAATGAAACCTAGATGGCAGCACAAAGTCACGTGATTAGTAAATGTTTAATTTTTGTTATATGTATATGTAGTTTAGTTCTCTATTTGTTTTGTCTCAATAAAGTTGTGTTATTAAAACCGGCATGGTAATTTCAAAGTGATTATTTCCCCGAGAAGAAACCTTTTACATTTGTGGTGCCCAACGTGGGGCCTTGATGACTCATGTAAGTGACTTTCACTTTGATTTTGAATTAATATAGTGACATTGTTTGAAATTTGGAACTAATATAGAACGTCACTTATTGTTTTTGAAACTTGAATAGAATTGAATTTGAATAACCATGTCGGTCAGTGATATTAATGAGACAGTTGAAATTGATGAAAAATTAAAGAAAAAAACCATTCAAAAGAGAACGACCTATCGATCATTAACAACTAAACTTCTTAATAAGATAGAAGCCTGTCTTAAGGTATCTGATCACCTTTTTTCCGTGATAATCAATCAAAATATCAATTTCTAGATTTTGATAATTTTATATAAAACAAACGTTTATCTTTCTAAATCCGTTTGAATTTTGTCTCTATGTACAGTAGAAGTTAAGTTATAGCATTTTTTGCAATGCTCTATCACGAAATATTGAAACCGGAAGTTGTTTTCTCTCAAGCGGAAGTCGAAGTTTTACCCCTTTTGGTTTCAGTTTCTGTTTGAAAATATCGTAAATGACGTATTACTGAATATACTTCATTTAAAATGAATTTTATTATTATGTATTTGGAATGGCAACAAATTGAGAGACTATTTTGAAACTTTGATCTGGCAAGTCAATAATCAGATCCTTGTTTATTTTTAAACTTGCGATAGCGTTTTGAATTAGTTACCTTTCAATTGCTTTTATTTTTGATAATTTCTTGTTAATTTTTATTTTATTGTTGTGTTATTTAGTTTTATTATCGTTATATTTTGTTTTATTGCCGTTATTTCTTGTTATTACTTTCCAATTACGGGAAAATCGATCGCCAGAAAACGAAAACATCGCTTCCAAGGAAATCAGTTTTCATCACAAAAGTTGCAAACAAATCTTGAAACGTCAAAAATAAATAAGCATTTGGATGTTTCTGATGTTGAAGAAAATAAAGTTACTGGCAATCGCATAATAGATGTGCAAATTCTGAATGATTTGAATGGACAAAACTATTTTCTGTCAAAATTTTTATTACTGCAGCATAAATTTTTTTATTTACATGGATATTTTCAATGTATGAATTTCAATTTTTATTTCATTCTTTTTTCTTGAAATTATTACTAAATGAAATTATTTTCTTGAATTATTACGTGCATATAACATTGAATATCATTAGGTATAATCATAGATATAATGTTAAATGTTTTTTATTTGTTTTTGCATTTCACTTTATCAAAGTGGCTTAGAACTTTTTTGAATGTGCTTTCATCGTTTTTATTTTCATAGTAAAATACAGTTTTCATAGTAAAATATAGTTATTTCTTGAATTTTTCAATGCACTCAAAAAGAATTTAAAAAAAGAAAAAACCATACATAAATCAATGTAAAAGCCTTTTGTATGAATTATCGAAGCAATCAAAACAAGAAAAAATCTTATCGCTCAGATTTTCAAACACTGAAAAATGTTCTTTTTAAATGTTTCACCATAGTTCAGTGCTTGATTTAGTGTTTCGAAATCATTTCAAGCACAAATGATATTAAAAAATATTAACGTGCTTTGAAGTTATTCTGTAAAGTGTACGTATCTCAAATTTTGCAAATTTCTTCCATCTTTTACTCAAAACTTAAATATTGCATAAAATTTTTAAAAAAGTAAATTTTCACAAAATAACTATTTTTTTGGACAATAAAAATGTTATTATTTGGATAATCAGGCAGTTTAATCTAATATTTTACAATTATATATTAATAAAGTTCAAGTATAATGTTATTTTGTGTTTTTCTCAAAATGCATTTTAACGATTTTTCAACCATCGCAAAACACAAAATCTCAAAAACTTTTCATTAGATTTTCCTCAAATTTTTTTGTGCATTCGTATTAAATGTTTCTAGGGAATGAACCTTGCTTTTGGTTCTAAATTGATTTTCTCATATTTTGTAGGAGTTATCTTGAAAAAAAAGTTTCTAATTTCTAGCATTTTTACCCGTTACTTTATTGAAATGGTTGCTAATTTTTAAAATATTGAATTACAGAGCTATAAGTGGTTCATTCCCGGCAGCAGTGGTTTCTAATTCTTTAATACTTTACAGAATTGGAAAATATCAATTTGTTTTGAACTTACAATGTTTTGCATATACATCAAATTTTGACACTTTTTAGGCACTTTTTGACTTATAAAATAAACAATTCAAGCTAAAATAATAATTTTTGCTGTTTATTTTAAGTTTAAATAGCTCCTGCAATAAATAAACCAAAAAAAGTATAAGTCAATCAAAAATTTCAAAATTTTTGTGTCGAAGGTGATCAGATACCTTAAGGACGAAAATTTAGATGATGAGAATAAAAATGAAGAATTAAAAACTTCATGTGATCAATTAATTGAAAAAGAAAATAAGCTTGTAAAACTTAACATAGAGATAGAGGCATTCATTTCCGTTGACGAAATTGAAAGGGAAATAATTTCGGTTGATGAATATTCGGAGAAAATTATGAAATGTAAAGGTAAAATTAAACGTTAACTTGATAAGATTAATGAAGAATGTCAGTCAGTTTCTAGTAATGACAATTTAGTGCAAAGTTCATTGAATAGAGTTCCTATGATAGAACACAAAAAATTGATTTCTTTGCCGAAATTAACTTTGCCTAAATATTTTGGAGACCCTTGTTTATGGCTTGAATTTTGGTCACAGTTCGAAGATGCAGTACATAAAAATACCGAATTGTCAAATGTAGAAAAGTTTCATTATTTAAAAAATTCGTTGGGTGGTTTGGCATTAAATTCTATTAAAGGTTTTTATTTGACAGAGTCAAATTACGAGAAATGCATAAAATTAATATCTGATAGATCTGGACGAGAGGATCTTATAATTAATGGTCACATGACTAAACTCCTTAATTTAGAACCCGTGAAAAACTCCTCTAATTTGAGAGTGTTTCGAAATTTGTACGATCAACTTGAAATTAATATTCGTTCCCTAGAAAGTTTGAAGGTCGCACCTGGCTCATATGGCCAGCTTTTGTGTCCTATTATTCTAAAACTATTACCTCCTGATGTCAGTTTAGGTTATAACAATATTAAAGAATCGAAAAGTCAGTTTAATGTAAATGAATTAATGAAATTTATTAAAATCGAATTAGAATCGAGGGAATCTTCATTACAGTTAACCCAACCGAAAATAGATTTCCCCCCACTTAATCATCGTTCGTCAAACGAATCTTACACTTAAAGAAATAATCCACTCACTTCCGCTTTAACAACCATTATAAAAGATAAAAAATGCATATTTTGTTTAAAAGCACACGAATCTTTAAATTGTCTCTTATTATCGCTTTTTGAAAAAAGGTCTAAATTAAAAAGAGAAGGTCGCTGCTTTAAATGCTTATGTAAAGGTCATTTGAGTGTAGAATGCCAGGAAAATATTCGATGTAAGAAATGTATGAGTTAAAATTATAACGAGCGGTTTTGTTTTGGGAAAGAAAAACCGATAGTAGCAAATCACTCAGAAAAGCGAAATGAAGAGTCAACAACCACGCCTCAAATGCCGACGTGTTCTGTAACTGCGCGTAATCCAAATAAAAAAATTAATTCTAAAAATATTTTAATGCTTTATGATTCAGCTAGTAGCTGTAGTTTCATTACGAAGGAATTAGCAGATAGTCTTAATTTATTGATTTCTCGAACTGAGCGGTTAGAAGTATATACATTTGGAAATAACCCAATTCAAAAAGTTTTCGGGGTCACGACAGTTAACCTATCTCATATAAGTAATCCAAGCAGATGCGCGAAAGTAGAATTATTTATTACTGATTCTATTTCTCATTGTCACGTGCAGGCTCCAAATGATATGATTAAAAGAATGTTAAAGGAATTAAATTTATCATCTAAAGAATTGTTTTCTTTTGAGGGAAAAGAGAAAATGCACATTTTATTGGGATGCGATTTAATGTGGAAATTTTATACCGGAAATAAATTAGAATTTTCTAAAGGGCTTTATTGTATCGAAACTTTATTTGGTTATTGTATTAGTGGAGTTTCGCAATCTATGAACTTAAGAACTCAATAAGTTAATGTATGTATTTCGGAAAGGAAAAACATAACAAACTCAGATAGTGATTTAAATGCTACATATTTTAAGGAAAATTTGAGAAATAGATAATTTGTTTATTGGAATTGAAGATAATAGCATTTTAGCTAGTGATATGGAAATTTTGCGAAAATTTGAAAATGAAATAAAATTTTGAAAATGGAAAATATGAGGTTAGGTTGCCTTTTAAGGAAAACATGAATCTTTCTGATAATTTTTCTAATGCTAAGAGGAGGCTCTGGAGTTTGACAACCCGCTTTGAGAAAGATATGCTCTTTTTCAGGACTATAATAAAGTGTTTAGAGAACAGTTAAAATCGGGTGTAATTGAACCTATTACTATTGAGAAAGGGGTTTCGTCAGACCATATGTATTACATGCCTCATCATCCAGTTATCAGAAGGGATAAAGAAGAATCGCGTACTAAACTACGTATTGTATTCGATGCATCTTCTAAAGATAAAAATTGCTATTCATTGAATGATAATTTAGAGGCAGGTCCAAATCTTAACCCTAATTTGTTAAATCTTCTTTTGCGGTTTCGACAGAATTTTATTGGAATTATAGCAGATATCGAGAAAGCGTTTTTGCAAATTTCTTTAAATAAAAACGATAGAGATTGTCAGCGCTTTCTTTGGTTTGATCAGATGCCGCCAAATGAGATTAAGATTTTTCGAAACACTACAGTTGCGTTCGGGGTAGAGTCTTCGCCATTTTTGTTAGCCGCTACAGTTAAACACCATATTGAAAAATTTAAAGGGTCACACGAGTTAGCATACGTGGCGTTAAGCGATTGTCGATGATTTAATTACAAGTGTGAATAATCTAGAAGACGCTATTGAACTGAGTAACGACACAAAGAACATTCTTATGTCTGCCAACATGAACTTACGTGCCTTTAAAACTAACTGCATCGAACTGTCGGAATATTGGCAGGAAACGAAATTCGAAGAACCTTCCAAGAATAGTTTGATTCCTATTAAAGTACTAGGTGTCATATGGGACACCGAGAAAGATGAACTGAAATTAGATTTATCTTCCATAAACTATTCTCTCTCAAGTCCTATTTGCACGAAACGTGAGAGTTTGCAACTATCATGCATGATTTTTGACCCTATTGGTTTTATAGCTGCATTCACGATTCGAGCAAAGATATTGTTGCAACTTACTTGGCAAAGAGGACTTGGATGGGATGATGAGTTACCTAATGATTTGAAAAGAAAATGGAAGAAATGGACATTTGAAGTTCCGAAACTGGAGGACATTATTATACCTCGTTGGTACTTTCCTAGGTCTAGTCGAGAAAACGTCGAATTTCAGATACATATTTTCTGCGATGCCAGTGAATTAGCTTTTGGTACTATAGCTTACCTCAGATACATCAATGAGTCAGGACAGTATGAAGTTAGTTTTGTCCTTGCAAAGGCTCGAGTTGCACCTGTTAAGAAAATTACCTTACCAAGACTAGAGCTTTTATCTGCTGTCCTTGGTGCAAGAGTGCTAGACTCCCTGAGAAGTGTTTCCCATATAACGAACAATTATTATTTATGGAGTGATTCAATGGTGACTCTACATTGGATCAAAGGGTGTGCTAACAATTGGAAACCTTTTGTAGGGAACAGAGTAATGGAAGTTCAAACGAAAACTGAACCAGAAAATTGGAGACATTGCTGTGGTATCGATAATCCTGCTGATTTGTTGACACGTGGGTGCAATGCAAGCGAATTAAAGGAAGGAGATGAATGGTGGCATTGGCCTTCTTGGTTGAGACGTGAAGAGTCAGAATGGAATAATGGTAAAGGTTTCAGCTCTTCGAATAGAGAAAACTTGGACGAACCTGGACGACTTATTGAAAAACGAATCAAGCCCATGAAGATCAATATGAATGTTTGCAAGGAAGAAAGCCAGCCTAATATTATGAACGTCATAAGTAAAATTTCGTCATGGACTAAATTGCAAAGAGTATTTGCCTGGGGTCGAAGATTTATTCTAAATTGCATGTTTCCAGCTGCAAAGGTTAGTGGTTGTTTAGCAACTGCAGGGATTCAAAATACTAGAAAATCTCTGGTGAAGATAGTTCAAGAATATGCTTTTGGTATTGAAATAGAATATCTACAGAAGGAGAAGATACTCCCAAAAAATAGCAATCTGTTGACTTTGGCCCCCTTTCTTGACCCATCGCAACTGCTCCAAGTTGGTGGAAGATTGAAGAATTCCAATATTTCTGACGATCGAAAACATCCAATACTTTTCCCAAAGGGTCATCATTTATCAGTGATAATTGTGAGATATTTTCATGAAAGCCATCTACATGGATCTATTCAAATGACATAATCAGTATTAATCCAAGAATATTGGATAATTGGTGTCAAGAATCTTGCCAAAAAGACTATCTCCAGTTGTGTGAAATGTCATCGTCAAAATGCTAGAGTTTTGATACATCTTATGTCTGATTTACCTTCAGTACGAGTCACACCTTCCAGAGTTTTCTCCATTGTTGGAACTGATTATGCCGGACCTTTCCAAGTGAAGTCCAGAAAAGGAAGAGGTGTAAAAAGTATGAAATGCTATGTTTGTTTATTTGTGTGTTTATCCATAAAGGCCGTTCACTTAGAACTCGTTAGTGATCTGACTTCCGATGCCTTCCTAGCTTCTTTAAGAAGATTCACATCTCGACGTGGGAAACCTGATCAAATACACAGTGACTGTGGCACAAACTATGTTGGTGCATATAGAGAGTTGAAACGCCTGATTGCATCACTCTCTTCAGATGAAAGTTTTCAAGGTTATCTTGCAAAAGAAAACATCATTTGGAAATTCAATCCTCCTGCGGCACCTCATCATGGGGGATTGTGGGAATTCACTGTTAAATCTATGAAGTCACACCTTGAAAAAACTGTCGGTGAACAGATCCTCACCTACGAAGAATTCCTAACCCTGATTGCTGAAGAAGAAGCTTGCCTTAATTCTAGGCCACTTGCCCCTCTGTCAGATGATCCTGCTGATTGTGAGGCATTGACGCCTGGTCATTTCCTCATTGGTGCTTCATTGACATCAGTACTCAATTCTGATCTTTCGAAGGAAGTGATTACACCTTTGCAACGATGGAAGTTAATGCAAAGAATGATCCAAACGGTGGTCAACTGACTATCTTTCCACTCTTCAAAGGCGACCCAAATGGCTCCAAGTAAAGAAAAATCTTGCTGTAAATGAACTGGTACTGATCAAGGAAGATGATTTACCACCATTGAAGTGGAGATTAGGACGTGTGCTAGAGACTTTTCCTGGAGCAGATGGTAACATCAGAGTGGTAAGGTTAAAAACTGCAAATGGTGAGTTAAAACGTCCTATTGTTAAACTTTTCCCACTACCTATAGACTACAAACTTTGAACTCCTACGAACTTTGAACTGTTAATTTTAATTTTCTGTCAAATTTAATATTCATTTTAAATCAAAATTTAATGATAGTTGATATTTGTCTTTGAGTACATTTTATTTGATTAATTTTGTTTATTGTTTGTTTATGATTTACATATATTTCATTTAAGGTTGTTTCAATTTGTGTTAAGATTCTTAAACTTGAAGTTTTCTGTAATTCATTTATTGCTGCCTTTGAAATTAAAGTTTGAATGAATGTAATAGCATTTTATGAGCCCCCTAAGGGTTCATGGCGGGGGAGGATGTTTATGCTTAAAGAAGTTTTTAAAATGAAACCTAGATGGCAGCACAAAGTCACGTGATTAGTAAATGTTTAATTTTTGTTATATGTATATGTAGTTTAGTTCTCTATTTGTTTTGTCTCAATAAAGTTGTGTTATTAAAACCGGCATAGTAATTTCAAAGTGATTATTTCCCCGAGAAGAAACCTTTTACATTAATGTTTATGTTATCTACCCCATGTGCTTTCTTTAGTTTTTAGGTTTTTAATAATAGCTTTAACTTCGTCTAAATTGGTAGGAGTGGTTGCTGATTCATTAATAAACTTCTATTTGAGATCTTCATACCTGGATTCAGTCTCATTACCGAAGTGTGTTGAACTAGGTGAAGCGTTGGGGGTATTTGTTGCTCAATTTTATCTCCGAAAAGTTCCACTTTGCATAGTCTGAATAATATTTAATTATTCTTGTTGTGATAGGCTTGTTAATCAACTTGTCCCCTCTAAAAAACTGGTTAAACTTATTAAAAAAATCAAAAAATTTCGAAAATTTTCCTTTACTTCGGAACTTTTGACGAAAAAAAACTATGAAATATCGTAACTTTATTAACGTTCTGACAATCATAGTGAATTCTATACCGTCAAAGCAGGCTACTGGGTTTTTCCTGCTTTGTCACTGTTTAAACATAATGGATAATAGATTCTCAAAAATTATCCAGTTATTCCATCATTGAAACATAAAAAACAAATCTTAAAGTAAAATTAAAATATCTACCAGTATTTAAATAAAAACAATTTTATAATATATTCTAAAATTAAAAACTACCAAAAGGAAGTTGCAAACAGTAGTCTTCTAAAATTAGTAAAGCCTTTTGCTTGATCCGCTAGCTAATGCTAAGTGGAGCGCGAAAGGTATATATTGACAAATTCTTATCATCTTATCTTAAGGTTGTTGTAGACCGTTCTTCTTAGCTTAAATTTTTACTAGATAGATAGCTCGTACTAAATTAAACGTACTAGTAACTGGTAGATACTTTTTAGTATTTAGTGGCCGTCGTACCGTTACCGTATATTACTAAGTGGCGTTCTAGATATTTCAATGAAATTAGAAAATAATCCTATTTTTATGAAACTATTGTCCATTAGTTTATATCGATGACAATGCAAGGAATCACAAGAACCAGTAGTGACTGTATAAAACACACTATTATTTCCAGAACTTTATTAAAGTTATGATATTTCATACTTCCTTGTATGTGCATAAATAAGAGAGAAATTAAGAATGTTCAAGATTTTCAAAAATTTTCTTGGTTTCACTGACGATGATATACATACCATACGCAAGCTGTGTGTACTGCAGAGGAAAGACTAGAAGAGAAAGTAGGCGTTACCGTATAATGTAAGCTCGCCATTTTTTGGGCGATTAACTTTTAAGAAAATGATAAGTGCATAATAAAATGTATACATGAATATTCCTCTTTACTCTCAATTAGAGCATACGGACGCTACCATTGCTTTTCATTTACCTTCATTTGTGATTGGTTGACTCCTTCCATGTCTTGCAGATTACTTTTAATTGGGTATACTATCGCCTACGTCACAGGTTGTGTTATTCCTATTAAATTTAACCAGTGAACGGCATTTTCTGCGAGCCTGACTTCAAGCCACAAATAAGCAAACTTAATGTTCGATCTTTTAAATAGCTGCTCGCCAAATTATATTGTATTATAAAGAAAAGTTCGTTTTGTAATAATTGATTTTGTTGTTTCATCTAAGTAAGTTAATGTTTTTAGTAAACATATTTAAAACTCAGTTTATTAATTAAATTAAAAGTTTTTTTTCTCTTCTGACAACGTGAGACATCAAACCAATTAAACTTAACGGGCATCATTCTATAGAATCCATATTTTTAAAAAAATCAATGTTTTCAAATCAAATTAAATTAGCGCATGTAAAATATTAGTCAACAACCACTATCTTCCATTCATTTAGCATTGCACGATAGTATATGTTATTCCTACTAAAATTTTCGAAGTGGAAGTAGTTGTGTTTTTTTTAATATTATACCCAATTCACGTTTTTCTATTATTTACCAACTTGTTAATTTAATTTTTTTTTAAAATGGGACAGTTAAAGTTTTTTTAACCCTTTAGTATAATTGCTTTCCTTCACTCACCTACACTTGTTTAATACTTATGTGATTACATTATGTGATTACTTATGTGATTACATGTATAATTCTTTATTTTAAAATATAAAATTAGTATTGAATTCATTTAGTATTGGACACAGGAAAGAAAGGCAAAGCGTGTTAATGCTACGGGAGTTGAGCTGATTAAGATTAAATTGTAAAAATCAATTGAGTTAAATTTCTTTGAAAATTAAAGTTTTTTAAATGACTTGAAATCCTCGCTCGTCAGCAATCGTAAATGATTTTGATTAATCTTTCTCAATTTCTTCTTAAACAATAATATCTTCCACGGAAACATAGAAAATAAATATTTTATTACTTTTGCTTTATGTAAGAACATTTTGTTATGAGTAACGGAGTACACGATTGAAAATATTTGAAAAATAAGTATCTGTACTTGGAAAAAAAAAAAAAAAACTAACCTAAACACAATTTGTATCAATTGTGAGATAAAATGTGAAGAAAGAAAATGAGAAGGAATTTCATTCGTTGAAGAGACATATCGCTGGTTCAAAACTAAAACGACACATCTCCAATTGAGTTAACATTGCAGATGTGTCGTTTTAGTTTTGAACCAGCGATATAGTGATTCAAATCGAAAAATTTTTCTATCTCTACTTACTAGTTTTTTTTTTTTTTTTTTTTTTTTTTTTGTTTAAGTTTTATTTTCAGAAATTTATTTATGAAAGATAAAATTTATACCTTGAAACATTTAATCTCTCTCTTTTTCTATTTCTGAGTTCTGCACGAGTTAATAATCAATAACGAGACAGTGAGGGAAAAATGAATTTTCTACAACAATGGATCAATGGTTAATATTTAGAGCAAAAAAATATTAAAAAAATAACGGAAAAACATTTAAATTTATACTAAAATTTAAATTTGCATTTTTTGTATGAATTTAAAACTTCATAATACAAATCTCTTTAAAATTATGTTTTTTAACGCAATGCTGTTAAAAGCAAAATTTTAATTAGAAAATGGGGAAATATTGCAGAGTATTGAGATTAAGTTTATTTTAAAATAGTAGTACATTTAAAATTCCATTTCTAGGTAACTATTCAACCGATTTCGCTTAAATTTTATATTTTGCCATTTAAAATTTCACATTGGAAAATAATGTAAAATTTTTTTTAAAATTAGAATTCGAAATTCTTTCGACTGCTGATAAATAATCTAATGAAAAAAAAAAATTTTTTAACAAAATTTAATTGTTTACATAAAATTACGTTTAGATAAATGTATTTTATAATTGCATGCATGCATTTTTCAACTTGCTTATGTAGTTCTCGAGATATGCAAAAAATAAAACGAACATTATGAGGTCCAAACTTTGAACAACTCTCCTGAACAAACAGTGGAGACCATATTTCCCAGATTGCGGCTACTCCCTATATTTCGAGATTCAGAAATCTAAATCCATCGATAAAAATGTATGTCTATTCAGAGTAAGTGCGTTTTTGTGATTGATTTCGAAACTTAAAATATCATATTCACTAAATAATTAGCATATTTGATGTCACCCTTCTCGAAAAATTAAGATTGAGTCCTAGAATGTGAAGATCCAATCATTAAAGCAAAAGTAAATCAAAGTGGTCTTTTTTTTTTCTTTTTGTAGCACTGCACTTTATTTTTGGATGAACAATCTCAACGCAACAATTGTATATAAATGCTTACATAATGCTTGTATAAGCTACTTACCTATACATTCCTCTTTTCTACCATTTCTTTCTCAAAGTGGGCGTTTGAAAGCTAGAGGGGGGCGTTAAGGGGCCCAGAAAAAATGGGGGGCATTGATGTGGGTTAGGGGGGCGATGTATAATTTATAATTTCATTTACTTTATATAGTATTTTAAATTTCACTAAAATTAAAACCCACTTACTACTCAATAACGAATAATTAGTTTATATTTCTATGATGTTATAAAAACTTAAAATACTTAACATAGATAGCCCGCACACCATACGCAATCAAGTTGTAACAAGTTTCTGCGGATAGATAAAGGAACATGATCGATGATGGTTAAAAAATTAGAGCAATTTTACCTTAATTACATTGCACCAGAAATTATTTTAAACATTAGGAAAAAAACTACCATGCAGAGTTTTAAAATATTATACACACGTAAACTAACATAAATTGAAGTTTTCTTTACTTTCTTTCTTGTTTTTAACATAAGGGCATTTTACAGCATTTTCCTAGCATTTTATAAGAAATTACTGATGTAAGAATCATCATTTTTATATAAAATGGAAATACGTATATAATTATTGTTCAAAAAGTTGTGTTAGAAATTTTTTTTTACAATTAACCCATTACCGTCCAGTGTCAAATAGTATAGTAAGCCTAAACAGTTCACTTATTGTAAACATCGTTTACTATTTCTATATATTATAAATATTACAAATAATATAAACGCTGGCTTGGGCGGCGGTTTTTATTTGAACCAGTTCTAAATTATAAACTAAAATTCTATGAAAAATTACCCATATTTATCTATAATACGAAATGATATTAATTTATTTTCCGTAGTTAAATAAGTTATTATTGTTAGTAGTATTATTTACTAGTCTAAATATAAAATTTTAATTATCTTATGATGAGAATCTTATCTTATATTAATGAGAAAGATATTCAACAAAAATAGTTTCGTTCTAATAAATTAGTACAATAATAGTACAATAAAATAGCAATGTATTTTTCTTGTAAATTAATATTTCGTATTAAAACTTATTATGTTTGTTTACGATAGTTGAACTGCCTATGTAAAAACATTAGAAAAGAAATAAGTTCCGGTTGCTCCGGAAGCTCATGTGGATCAATTCGTCTGCAAGCGAAAATAAGCTCCGCCTACGGATAAGGTGAATATTAAAGCTCGCAATTTTTCTTATATTTTCATTTGTAGTTTCGCGCGCTATCTTTAAACAAGTATTTAAGTTTAACTCTTTATTTACATATTTTTGAAAACAAAGCCATGTCGGAAGCAAAAAAGAAGAAACGGCAATACAGTGTAGAATATATTAAATATGGATTCATAGAAAATTCGACAAATCCATCTTTGCCTTTGTGCCTTCTTTGTTCAAAAATATTTTCAAACGAAGCGATGAAGCCATCAAGACTTCAAGATCATTTGAATAAAATGCATCCGGATAAGAAGGACAAAAATGTAGCCTATTTTCAAGATCTGGAAAAGAAGCATAATGCTCAGCCAAGTGTATCGAAACTTTTTTCGATGGCTGCTAAGCAAGACGATGACGGACTTCGAGCTTCATACAATATCTCTCTGTTAATTGCTCAAACAGGTAAACCACACACCATCGGAGAAACGTTAATTTTGCCGGCGATAAAAGAAGTTATAACTACTGTGCTCCATAAACCGGCGGCAGATATAATTCGAAAAATTCCTTTGAGCAATAGTTCTGTCCAAAGAGGAATTGATGAAATGGCTGAAAACATTGAAAAGTCATTGTGCAATCATCTGAAGACTAGTAAATTTTCAATTCAGTTGGATGAGTCCACTTTACCAACTAATGAAGCATTGTTGTTGTCTTACGTGAGATTTATTAAAGATGAAAAAATATGTCAAGAACTTTTATTTGCTAGAAATTTAGAGACAGACACGAAAGGAGAAACCGTATTTAAAACACTGGAAAAGTTTTGTGATGAAAAAGGAATTCCGTTGAAGAATATTATATCAGCTGCTACAGATGGTGCTCCAGCTATGACGGGGTGTTAAAAAGGCTTCATATC
Source organism: Parasteatoda lunata (assembly GCA_949128135.1). Classification (NCBI taxonomy): domain Eukaryota; kingdom Metazoa; phylum Arthropoda; class Arachnida; order Araneae; family Theridiidae; genus Parasteatoda; species Parasteatoda lunata. The sequence continues at coordinate 9,131,000 of OX421978.1, forward strand.
GTACTTAAAAAAGAAAATTCCTGCTTGCTGTACATTGCGTTATACATCGACAGCATTTAGTTGCTAGAAATTTAAGTGAACGACTATTTCAATCATTGCAACATGTCAATAAAATCCGAAACAACTCTTTAAATGACAGATTATTTAATCAGCTTTGCGTTGATAATGATGAAGATTTCAACAGATTGATCTTTCACACAGAAGTGCGTTGGCTATCAAAAGGAAATTGTCTGACTCGTTTTTACAATCTGTTTGACTCTGTCATAGAGTTCTTGGAAAACACAGAATTGAGCGAAAACCTCATCACATCAAAGAATGATATCGCATACCTGACAGACCTTTATACATTGCTTAATGATATGAATCTCCAACTTCAAGGCGATGACTTGAACTTAATAAAAACAAATAATGTCGTCGCTTTTTTCGTAGCCAAGCTGCTCTTACACAAAAAGAATATCGGCAGACGTGAGTTCCATAATTTTCCCAATTTATCAGTATCCTGCAACAACGACGACTTGCTCGTATACTGCCAACATTTGGAAAATCTTCACAGTGATTTCATTGAAAGATTCCAGGACATTTTGAAATTGGAAATACCAGACTGGGTGTTAGATCCTTTTTCAAATGTCAACATAGCAATATCACCCCAGTTGGAAGAAGAACTTTTAGAGGTTTCAAAGTGTTGATTATTTTCCTCTAATCACTAAATATATTGAGAGGACTCCAATATGTGAAAATAGCAAGGATGACGATTCTAAAACTTAACAAACATTTATTGAAACTTAACAACCTTTTGTGTGACCGATCTCTGACGGGATACTCTCCGGAATGAATTAAAAATCCTTAATCCCGGCCTCTCAGGGTAGGCTAAAGAGGCACAATTTGGGGGTTAGATCTAAAAATAGATTTTCTAGAAGGGAATCGCTACAGAGTATCCCCCCAGTGACTCTGTCACGATACAAGAAATTTGCATTTATACAATTAGTATGTTATATACAACATGTTTTAAGTTTTATGACATTTTGATAATGGAAAAACATGTATAAATATATACAAATGAAATATAAAAGGATAAAATAAATTTATAAATGTTTTCATAAAGATTCTTCAAGGATTATATATATACAATAGGAAAGATTTTTAAATGACATATTTATTAGTTAAATGCTTGGGAAAACGTACACGCCGACCAGATCTGGTGAGAGTAGGTTGCTGTTCTTGTGTTTTTGACAACTGAGTAATCTTTAATGGTATGGAATTTTGTTGAATTATATTAGAAATTTGGAATGCAGGTTTAAGCCTGTCGATAGAAACCGTTGTCTTTTTTCCATTAAATTCAATTACAAATGTTTTATCAGACCTTTCTATCACCAGATGAGGTCCGGTGTATGGTGGTGTTAAAGGTGGTTTGACAGCATCAATTCTTAAGTAAACATGCGAACAAGTTTGTAAGGACTGATGAATATAAAGGGATTGTTTGCCGTGATACTGAGGTAAAATAGGACTTAAGCTATTCATTGTGTGTTTAAGTTGTGTAACATAATTTTCTGTTGGTGATGACAAATCATCTGCACAATTAAAAATGTCGGATGGCAAGCGAAGAGTAGTGCCGTACACCAGTTCAGCTGACGATGCATTAATATCAGCTTTAATGGCTGAACGTATGCCCAGTAGGACGACAGGTAATATTTCTGTCCACCTAGAAGTATTGTGGGCCATTATAGCACTTTTTAAATGCCTATGGAATCGCTCTATTATGCCATTTGACATTGGATGATAGCTTGTACTATGAATCCTATGTGCACCTATCATGTCTGTAAGTTCGCGAAATAAATTTGATTCAAAATTCCGACCTTGGTCAGTTGTGATTGTTAATGGGCAGCCAAACCGAGTTATCCACCCATTAACTAATGTTTGACATGTTGTTTTGGCCGTCATATCCTTTGTTGGTATGACTTCGGGCCATCTAGTGAAGCGATCGGTTATGGTCATGCAATATTGAAAATTATCAGAAATTGGGAGTGGACCTATAAAATCGATATGAATATGGGCAAATCGAGCATCTGGAAGGGCAAAAGTACCTATTGGAGATTTAGTGTGCTTGTGAATTTTAGCACGTTGACAATTCTGGCAAGATTTTACTGAGTTTTTTATAAATTTATTCATATTAGGCCAAACAAATCTTTTTGAAATCATTTTAGTTGTTACAGAAATGCCAGGATGATAAAGGTTATGTATATGGTTAAATATAATATCGCGATATGATTCAGGAATAAATGGTCTAGGAATGCCTGTGTCTAGATTACAGTAAAGATTGATATTTTCAAGGGGAAAATAGTGTTTTTCTAACTTTAAAATTGGTGTTGATTGTGAAAGAATGTTTTGTAATTCTAAATCCTGGAGTTGTTCATCCGCTAATTTTTGATAATTTAGTGGTTTACAAGAAATTGTGTTTATCTCGATTCTAGACAGGGCATCAGCAACTATATTGCGTTCGCCTTTGATGAAACGTATATCGGTTGAGTATTGGCTAATAAAATCAAGATGACGCAATTGCCGAGGCGAACATTTATCGGCTTTTTGTTTGAAGGCATATATTAGAGGTTTTTGATCTGTATAGATGGAAAACACTCTGCCTTCAAGCATATGCTTAAATTTCTTTATAGATGAATAAATAGCCAATAACTCACGATCATATGTAGACCAATTAATTTGAGATTTGCTCAATTTTGTTGAATAAAAAGCTATAGGTTCCCACTGTTTTTCTGATAATTGCATAAGGGATCCGCCAACAGCTACACTCGATGCATCTACCCATAAACTTAATTGTGCACCTGGAATAGTGTGTCTAAGAAGAGTTGCTTTAGCCAAAGCTTGTTTTGAAGCAATGAATGATTTATTTGCATCGTCATTCCATTTTAAATGCTCCGTATCGGCAGCTTTGGAACGAGGATGTTTTTTCGTGTTTTTGTGACCCTCTAAAAATTTAATTAAAGGTGCAAGAATATCAGCAGCTTTGGGAATACATCTACGATAGAAATTAAATAGTCCTAAATAGCGACGCAATTGGGTTAATGTTTGTGGTTGGGTAAAATCAAGAATACATTTTACTCTATCAGGTAGCGGTTCGATACCCGCACTGGACAATTTAAATCCTAAGAATTTAAGAGTGGATACACCATACTGACATTTTTGCGTATTTATGCAAAGTCCATATTCATCTAATTTTGCAAATAATAGGTCTAAATGATGCAAATGTTCTGTCTCATTATCTGATGCAACTAATAAATCATCAATAAATGCGTAAACGAATGGTAAGTCTCTAATGACCTCATCAATAAATCGTTGAAAAGTTGACGATGCATTGGTTAGACCGTATTGCATTCGTAAACTTTCGTACAAGCCGAAAGGAGTGCAGATAGCAGTTTTGTGCACATCTGCAGGATTAATTGGAATTTGATGAAACGCTTTGACAAGATCAATATGGCTATACATCCGTTTACCATGTAATTCAGCTGTGAAATCAGTTATATGAGGGATTGGATATTTATCTTTTATTGTTTGTGCATTAAGAGCACGATAATCCCCGACAGGTCTCCATTGAACAGTGCCTTTTTTGGGTACCATATGCAAAGGTGAAGCATATTGGCTTTTGGATGGTCTCATATGACCTAATTCTATCATGCATTGAAATTCATGCTTTGCACTTTTAAGACGATCCGGCGCTAGCCGTCTCGGTTTAGCTACAACTGGAGGACCTTTTGTGTTAATAAAATGTACAGTATTATGTTTAACTGGATTACTAGGATCGGGAAGTTTAGTAATATTGGGATATTTTAATAATAGTTTACCATACATATTATTTTCAGTAACTGATTTCACAGAAAAAATAGAACAATTATATAATTTAGCATGCACTTTTAAATTTGTATAAGTATCAATTAATTTTTTATTTCGGAGATCAGGAGCTAAATTAAAATTATATAGAAAATCTGCTCCAATTATTGAACATGAAACATCACACATATAAAAAGAAAATGAAAATGATCTCCTTAAACCCAAATTAAGTGTTAAATTTTTACGTCCATAAACGTTAATTAACGTGCCATTGGCAGCACGAAACGTTTGAATTACTGGATTTTGTTTTTATTTTTTGGTTGCCATTATTAGAGATGCATCACTACCGGAATCAATCAAAAATGATTGACCCGAATTTTTATCCATGATAAACATACGGCGAGATTGATTGGAAGGCAAGGAATTACTCGCCGCTATTCCTTGACCACTTGATTTTTTTGAAAATCACAAGGGGACACGCATTTATGCGCGTTTTCTTTGAATTTACGATGGTAAAAGCACAACTTCGAAGCACTATTTCCAGAAGCAGTGGAAGATGAGCGAGCGCGCGAAGAGTTTCGGTTTCCAGTATCATTTCGAAACTGAAACCTGCTCCTGCCTCGAAGAAAGTTCACCTCCTTCCGTAAAGATTTTATTTCCTGGTACAGCTGGGAGAGAGATATATCACCCACCCCCGATGAAGAAGGAGAGAGAACGGGGTGTTGAGAATCCCGCAGGGTTGTTGAACTCGTGGTCGTGGATGAATGGACTGAGGGAAGTGGGGAGTGAAAATTCGAGATGGCTAGTATTCTGTCCGCAACTTCGGCTGCTTTCTCCGTTGACAAGGGGGAAATAGAAGCAATAATTGTTTGGACGGGGAGAGGCATTGCTTGGATAAATAATTCGAAAAGCAGTTCATCTTCGATCTTATGATTCTCTGCTCTGCGTTTCATATCCCGCAAGAGCTCAGTTGGTTTTCTATCCCCGAGATTTTCACCGGCAAGTAGACGTCGGATCTCCTCCGTTTTAGATTCACCACAGCGTTCGAAGATTTTGGATTTTAAGTCCGTGTAGGGATCAGTGACATCAGGTTGCATGATCACATCTCGCACGATCGTGGCCGTATCCGGTGGCAAATGAGCGACGACGTAATTATATTTCGTCTTCGCTTCTGTGATTGCCTTAGGAGCTGCTAAAGCAAATGTCGATTCTAACATAAAGAACCAAAGGGCTGGGTCAGCTCGGATGAAGGGAGGGATGACTACGGCTGCGGCGTCACCCATTGTTCTGGATCAGAAGTTTTATTATTCAAGTCCGGTCACCAATTTAGAGGTTTCAAAGTGTTGATTATTTTCCTCTAATCACTAAATATATTGAGAGGACTCCAATATGTGAAAATAGCAAGGATGACGATTCTAAAACTTAACAAACATTTATTGAAACTTAACAACCTTTTGTGTGACCGATCTCAGACGGGATACTCTCCGGAATGAATTAAAAATCCTTAATCCCGGCCTCTCAGGGTAGGCTAAAGAGGCACAATTTGGGGGTTAGATCTAAAAATAGATTTTCTAGAAGGGAATCGCTACAAACTTATAGAACTGACAACGAACGAGGAAATAAAAATACAAAAATGGCTACCAACAATTTTGGCTACAAAAGTCAATTCCGCAGTTGTACCCTGGATTGTGGTCTATCGTTGAACGATTTTTGATAGCATTCCCATCGTCATATTTGTGTGAACGTGGATTTAGCGCTGTGACGACGCTGCTTACTAAAAAGAGAAATCATTTGCAAGTTACCAAACGCGGCGACTTACGACTGTTTTTGAGTAAAATTGAACCTGATATCAACAAACTTATCAAATATTATCAAATTCATCCATCTCATTAGATTAGTATAAAAACGAAAACTGATTACATATTGATGTTGTTTCTTTTAATTTGATTAAAATATATTATTAGTATTATAAAGTTGGGTTTTATTTGCTTTCACTGGTAAAAATTTCTAGCTTAGAATGTAAGTTTAAACATCAGAACCGACTACATAACTAAATAAGATGTAGTTAATTTACGTCGCACTAGAGCTGCACAATGGGCTATTGGCGACGGTCTGGGAAACATCCCTGAGGATGATCCGAAGACATGCCATCACAATTTTGATCCTCTGCAGAGGGGATGGCACCCCTGCTTCGGTAGCCCAACGACCTGCACGCGAAGTCGAGCACTTTACGGTAGAACAGTTTAACGAGGACCAATACCGCACAACCTCGGTCCCTACGACATAACTAAATAAATTAAAGTAATGAAATTGTGTTTTTTAAGTTTTAGGGGTGTATAAAAAATGGTGGGCGCTGAAAAATGATTTTCAAAGAGGGCGGTAAAAGAAATAAGTTTGATAATCACTGATTTAGAGCATAGGGCCTTCCTCTTTGCCCGCCAAATTTTCCTATTTGTGGATGTTTTGCAGATTGCTTTTATTACATGTGTAACAGTCCTTCGCAAAGTAGAATTAAAATTTTATTAACAAGTAGAACAATTTTCATTACAAAAATTGAAGAGCCGAATTCAAATATGAAGCTACTTATAGGGTTCTTAAGTTATTCACTGACCACGGACGAAAAAATAGGTTCCATGTTGCATATAACAGAAAGAAACTTATTACAGTTCTACTTTAGTTAAAAACTGCTTTAATTTAATTAAAACACAATACGTATTTGTTTACAATTATATCAAAATTTTCATTTTAAAAATGTTTGTATAATACAGGATTCATAAACAGAGAGTGCAACCAATATAATGCAATTTATAGAATTATGTAATTTCCTTGCCTATCCATTTTCATCATTTTTAAATGAGGCATGAAATATGATTTTATAACTGAGGTATTTAGAAGGAAAAAAAAAAAAACAGTTAACTGAACCTCTGATAAATATTTTCCTTCCAGAATTTTTTCAGCAGAAAAGAAAAAAGACACGTGTATATTTTGTAGCAATTTTAGAAAGATTAATTATAACTTAGAAAGTAAAAAGATTAAATCGTTGATTAATTTTCATTAATAGCAATAGTTTAATTTGAAAGATACATATATTTTAAACAATTTTTTAAATTTAATTTTTAATGCCAAAATAAAAAATTTGAATGTTATGGGTTAAATAGTTTTTAAGAAAGGTATTTTAAATGCACTCTAACTTCCCTATTATGCACTCGAGATCTAATAAACACTCGATTATAGTTAACTTTTAGAAATTAAGCACAAACTGCTATTTGCACTTTATGTTATAAAGTTATTTCTAACATTTATAGTGGAGAGATGAGAAGTAGGTGGTTTGTATAAAGTGAACTCAAATTTCAAAATTATAATTATACATACAAATAATAAAACAACTTTCAGCTTATGCAGTAAAATATAAAATATATATTACGGACTTTTGATAAAATGAAAAATAATAACATACATTAATATACGCTATAAAGAAGTAAGTAATTTTGAAATGCTATTGTCATTGCTATTGCCATTGAAATGTTATTGCTATGTATTATCGTTACGATAAATAATACTTAATGCTCTGGAAATCAGGCCGTAAGAGAACAAATTCCTTAAAAAGAAATTCCAAGTTTCAGTTGCAACTTTCTTTAAAATTAAAGAAAATCAAACCATACGAAAGATTCCAAAAATGATCGGAATCGGAAAATTAACGTCTAAAAATTCGTTATAGAGCAGGGGTTTCCAACTGGCGGCCCGTGAAGTCTTTTTTTTGTGGCCCGCGAACTAAAATATATTAGTTGTAATTTTTTTGCGGACAATTTTCGTAAAACATCTATATCGGTTTAAAATACTTTTCTCGTTAATAGAAACCTAATTTCTTCGCTTCTGTGAAATTTGACATACCAACGGTGCAAAAAAATTTATTTATCGGGTTTTGCATCCCAGAAAAATATTTATTCAAATACAAAAATAATCGTGTATGTTGCTCTTTTTTATTTCATTTTTTTGTATTTTGCGAATATAATTTAGCGTGTGTGTATCAGAAATTTTCTGGAAGAAATTTTTCGATTTAACTTTTTGAAACCACTCATTTTGGACGAAAATATTTGCAGACACATTTGTAAATTTTAAATGTAAATATCTATTCTCTGGTGGTTGCTGCAGACACACCTCAATTTTCTCATTGAACATTTCGTGTCGTACTATGTAAGTTTTAATACCAAACTTTTTAAAGTTTTATATCTTAACAATTAAATATCTGTTGCACATTAATTGTTTAATACATAGGTGCACATTAAAGTTATTGTAGCCCGAATTTTTATTATTTATTTAATATTTTTAAAAATATTATTAGTAACAATTAAGTATTTTTAAAAATCTACTTCTTATTCTAATTTGTAATTCAATACTTTTGTTTTGTACAACTTATTTGACAGTAATATTTAATGTTCCTTCAAACATAAAAGAGTCCTACATAAAAGATTGATAAAGTTGCTGCCCACCATTTGATTTACATTTTTAATTGTGGCCCCTGACCTCATGTTAATTGGAAACCCCTGTTATAGAGCAACAATCACTTCATATGGTGAATATTGTAAATGTTATTTAGAATCTTGATAAATCTAAATTGTACAAGGAGAAATTCACTGTAAGGTAACTAATAGTTATTTACAGGCAAATTAAATTGTCTACAAGCGGAATCATTACTCCCAACAATATGATGTCCCGCAGTGGACTCATCGTTAAGACACGGTTCCCAGCAGATCACCGAAGTCAAGCATCACTGGCTGCGGTCAGTGTGCGGTATGGGTCCTCGTTAAACTGTGCTACCGTAAAGTGCTCGACTTCGCGTGCAGGTCGTCGGGCTACCGAAGCGGGGGTGCCATCCCCTCTGCAGAGGATCAAAATTGTGATAGCATGTCTTCGGATCATCCTCAGGGATGCTTCCCAGACCGTCGCCAATAGCCCATTGTGCAGCTCTAGTGCGACGTAAATGAACAACATCAACCCAACAATATGATAAAAACAATTTTTTTTCAATAAAAAATTGGATACAATACAGTGTACCATTGTTTATAGTAAACTCATTACTGGGTCCACAGATTTTTCACTATAACAGAGTTCAAATTTCTGTGAAATTATTGAGATGTTACTTCTTTAAATTTGTTAATGATTTAAACAGTATATTAATATAATTGAAAAGAAAATCTTTTAAGATAAAGAATTTATTTTTTTGCCATATTTCTAATCTCTCGAGAGATTAGAGATATGGCAAAATATACAAAAAGTAAATTAACATTTTGGGTCTCAAATCTTTGTTAGATAAACTTTGAGTAAATTTACCACATTTTGCAGGTTGTATTTACTTCTCATACTGTGCTGATCAAGTCACTCGAATTCTTTGAATCAAAGGTGTGTTTGTTTCTGTGAGTGACCGAAATGGGTGGCTGTTTGACTTCCACCAAAATTCGACAGTCCCTTTGTTAAATGTTCGAAATATATACTAGGTCTAGTTAAGTGCCACTACATGGTATACCTTAGCTCAGAGTGTCTTGATCCGAGAGAAAAATGGTGGAGAAAAATTGAAGAAACAAGTTATTTTACTAATTCCCCAAAATAAATTAGCAAATAAATTTTTTTTTTATAGTTAATAATGAAACAGTCTGCCCTGATCGATAAGGTGTGCATGATTTGTACCAAGGAGTGTGAAGGAAAGGAACATGTTAAGTGATTGCTTAGCGAGACGACATATTAATGGTTGCGAGCATTTCTTGACACGTCCTCGCCATCGTGGCCCTTCTCTTGAAGCCAGAGTCGAGTAGGCTGGAGGCGAACTTATCACTATAATAGCCAGCAACACCTTTGGCCCACCATCATCTAGGCATTCGACCAAATATCTTCTTGTCTGAAGATAGGACTTGATATAGGATGTAACGAAGTACCTGCCCGCGACAGCGAGCATCTCACTTCTTCATCGGATTACTTTGCCCTAGGGCGACTGTGACTCATTAGCTTCAAGAGTAGAAAATTTTCAACAGGAGGGCTATGGACGTCTTGTAGGGAGTAGAGTCTTGGAGGATGATCTAAAGTTTAGTAGGGAGACTAGTACTATCTTTGAGTAACTACTGAATCTCCATGAAGATCAACAGGAATCTAGTAGCTGAATCGAAGGATTTCACTGGGTTTCCTCTCGGATTTCTTTTGGGTCTTGCACTGCAGCCTGAAAAACAGGCTAGGTGCTCACCATGGCAATTGGTACCTTTTGCCTGTTCGCATATCGGTTTCTTACATAAGTACGTAAAATGTGCTTCGGCACACTTCATGCAAGCTGGTCCGGCTTTGCAGGACTACTGCGTGTGGCCTGACAGAAGATAGCTCCTTTGGAAAATTATAATGGCATTTATTTATTCTTTTAAAGTGACATGAATTGTTTGTCAGAGTGGGATGAGTTCTGATTTATAATTCCCAAAACAGGGGGAGCAGGCAATTTTTTTATTATTTTTTTTTTTAAAGTTGGGTCTTTTAGTTGAGCAGCTGCAAGGGTTCTAAAATATTAACTCTAATGTTATTTTAGTGTCACATTTTTGTCCATATCTTTTGAATAATTGGTCAAACTGCAGTATGTCTTACAAAAATATGTAAATAAATAAAATGTACACCCTAAGTAAATACTTAATATAATTTGGATGAATTAAAATTTTTTTATTTTAAACTTATCTAGGATGAAAAAATTTTTGAATTGGTACCTTTTCAAAAAATATGGAATTCGAATTTTCCATATTTTTTGAAATCTAATTTTAATTTATCATGTTATTTGATCAATAAAAAAGTGCTAAAAAACTAGTTACAAAAATAAATCATTGAATTGTATTTGAATGACACACCATCTTGAGATTGTATCGCCATATCGCAGTACTTCAAATTATACGTTATACAATACAAAAGAAAAAGTTAAATCATTTTTTGATACCTGCTGAATTAAGAAACGCCTGTATTTTTAAGAATTTTTATTGATAGAAAAATCGGTAAATATTACACATTTTTTTAAAATTAGATATTCACTCTTTTCTTTATATTAGGTGTTTTAGAGTATACTTCTAACCTTTAGAAATAATCTAGTAACAGATTCATTAGGATGTTTTTCCCCACTATAGTGCAACTGGTTTTAAATTTTACAGGATATATTTTTACGAACCTAAATTAGGAGAAATTGCTTAAGAACGGAGCAAAAGAAATTTCGTAATCAGCTAATATAAAATTTCAAATTTGATGCTAATTACAATTAATATTGCTAATATTGAAGAAAACAGTGTATTAGCAAAGCAAAATTATTTTTTTCTATATAGCTGCCAACTATCTACTTTTAGACGAAAGGAAAAGTTCATAATGATTTAAAAAAATAATAACAATTTTTTTTTGGTTCTTTGATTATGAATTATTTTTGAAAGTATTTTAATCTTCTGGACATTATAAATCAACAAAAGAAATAAACAACCAGATAATATATTTATCATTATATATGATGGCAAAATAAATAAATTTCTTCCGTATGGACGCAATATAGTTACGCAACTACCTCAGAAAATTTATGACTTTAAAAATATGCAACTACAGTAGAACCCTGCTTTTACGTTTTCCATCGGACTAGCGTTAAAAAACGCTTTAAGCAGAATATCGTAAAAAAAGAATAAAAAAACGAGTTTATTTTTTAATAATTGACATTTATGAAAGGAACTACTAGAATAATTGTGAAATCTTTACTTGTTTCTTGAGCCCACATACAATTTCGATAACATCTCTTTCAATAGTTACTATTGTTTGCAAATTTGCTTTATCGTTACATGGATTAAAATTATCATGGAATATATCATAAATTGAAAACTAATGGGAAGTGCGTTGCAGTCGATATACACGTCATCGATTTCGAAGGATCTTTAGGCAAGCGATTCTATTCCGAAGGGAGAATGTTGTCGTTGGATATCGAGAAGTAGTCAACTCCAAGAACTTTTATTAAACCCATTTGTAATGTACTTTAATCAACACTGCAAAACATCAACTTCAGAGTTTCCAGAACATTTATTTTTGCTTTCGAAGCATCTTGCAGGTCACCGGAATCAAGAAAGAGAAATGATTACTCAACCAGTAGTTTAGTGTGACCGTTTTTTAAATGATTGGATAATTTCAAAGGTTTAAATTGGCTGTAAAAGATTTCACTCTCAAATTTTTCAATTTAAGATCACGTACTCACTTCCTACATCAGAAAGCCACCACCCGGTTTTTTATACGTAGTCTGTGCAGACTATTTAAACTAGTTGTGCTCATGAACCCAAATTCTATTTTAAAAGTGAGAGAAATTTATAATATATATTTGAGAATTGAAACTGTAGTGGATGGCAAGTGAATAAGACAAAATAATCATATTCATAAATTAAACAAATTTTAAGACATATATTTGCTACCTCTTTCTTATTTTGACAAGATCTATTTAAATGGCTCTTTCGTAAACTCGTTTGCCCTCATAGTGGTCTAATCGAACTACCTACAAGAAACCGTGTGGAGGCTTCAACTCTTAAGGCAATTTCGCGTTCCGGAATTACCGATAGAATTGGTTAATTGATCGAAACGGATTATCATATTTTGTAAGAGTGAGATAGAAAATTTGCATTTCAAATCGTTACAAGACATAAGAGTAGTCTCTAATGTAGTTTTAAAAAAGAATTTAAGACACACAAATTTTAATAATAGTTTATTTACAATTTCGAAGAAAATTACACACATAAAACAAATAAAACACAGTAATTAACACACACACAAAAAAGTATTTACACGTATAAAACAGGCTTTTTATTTCTTTTTATGGCCCGTACAGAAAAAAGTTGGCAGCTTATAATGAGTAACATCAAAATCATGTGGTGCTACTGATTTTGATGCCAAAATTGAGCTCTAAAATTAGTGAAATCCAAGAAGAAAAGGGAAAATTGTGATTGGATGTGAAAAATTGGTTAGGAGTTTTAAAGATTTCAAGGCACGTAATGTATTTATAATACCCAGTCTTACCTTTTGTACTTACATTTGAATTTAACATATTCTGAGTCTTAATAATCCCAAGCAACACCCCCGATTCAATTGGAGTAGCTATGCTTTGCTTTACACAACAAGCTTTGCTTGCAAATGCAAGAAATTTTAAATGAAAACAATTTTTTAAACTCTTTCAAATCATTAATTTTTGGAGGAAATAATTTTTTTTTCTTCCAGATGCAAATTTTATTTTTACAATCAATGAAACTTTATACAAATTCAAAACTGATGAAAATAGTTAATTAGTTCTACAATCGTATGCCAATATTTTGATAGTTAACCAAGTACCTCCTGACAGAACTGCAATCAGCAAAAAAGAAATAACATCAAAAATTGTAACTTAAATGCTGATATGAAGATAGTTCTGTGAATGATTATGGTCGGAAGTAGCCACGAGTGGCCTGTTAGATGAATTTTCTAATTGGTGATCACATTTGTCACAACAATCTAACATGGTCTAGTTCAAAGAATGCTGGACAAGGAGGCCAACTCCACTTTTGGCAAAAAATTTTAAGTGGTAAAGAATTAAAGACTGAAATTTAGAAATGTTTCCGAGCTGTTCAAATTTTATGTGCAGAAATTAGATCAACTGAAGAATAACCGAAATTTTAAAAAACCGCGAGGAAATCGGTAGCACTAGCAATAAAAAGAGTAAAAAAAATGATGTCGAAAAAACTATGAAATCGTCACATTTAAAATAAAGAATCAAATAAGTGATTTCAATGTCGGGTGTAACAAAATTGGATGTATATAATATTAAAACAAATTTGAAAATTCGTAGCAATCACTGTCGAAAGAACGATTGTAGCACTGCTAACGAGAATATCGACACAAACCAAGCGACTCAACAAGTTATTTCTTGAATCCCGGAATCGAACTTTACGTGACCGGTACTGCACGTTAATAACATCGGTACTTTTTTAAAAAATCACGAGAATATCAATAATAATTGAGCAAATAAAAGACAACAGAATTTTAAAAAAAAAAAAAACTCTTAGCAGTAATTGCCGAAAAAATGATCAAAACATTACATATATTTACGGTTGAATTGGCGCGAGTTGTGAGGGTTGAAATGTACCGTATTGATTTATTAATTTTGCTACAAACTGAATTTGTAACAAAATTCTCACTCACAGTCAAATTTGGTGCTCTTAGAGAAAAAAAATTTAAAAGAACATGATTTCTAGAGAGAACTATCTTTTAAACTTTCGCTATTTCGGATTATTTATTTATTTATTTTAAATTCTCGAATGCGATTGGAAAAAACTCGATCATTTCTTACCCCTCAAATGAGCGGGAAAAGCGTCATTTGAATATGGATGGTCTTTTCTACACCAGGGAACGCTGCAAGCTCCATACCGCCTATACTTCCGGGTTACTGCTTCCGTTGTATTTTAAAGCCATTTGGCTCACAACGTGATCACTGTGTTTTGAGATTTTTGCAACTGTGGTATTTGATAACTTATTACTTGTGTTTACAATGCTAAAGGTGCTAACCATTGGCGTCGTCAGATAAAATTTATTGGGGGGGACCATACTTCAGAATGTATATATATATATATATATTTATATATATATATCTTAATGTATGTCAAAAACATGATATCAAGAAGAAGAAAATTATATTTCACAATCAAATCAATATCTTTTTCTGACATTCAATATATAATTATGAAAATTGAAACGTCTTGATTCTATGATGCAGAGTGTTCCATAATCTACGTCCTCATATATAATTTTAGAATCATCTTTAAGAATTAAGTTAAAAAAAATATACAAATTAGAAATCGCAAACTACCATTTAAGAGCGGGAAAAAACGATCAGAAAGTAGTAAGATAAACGGAGTTAAAACTTTAAAACCAGTTTGATTGCCGAATTTAGTTTGAAGTGTCTCAAATAAGTGTCTTTCAATTCCACTATGTTTTTTTTGGCAACTAAACATACATTTTTAATTTAACCTTCTCAATTTATGATTGATCATGTTTTGATTTTATTTTTCTCCCCTAAAGTGTTAATTTGCGACCCTTTTTTTTAACCTTATTTGTGAGAAGAATTCTAGAAATTTATCCAATAAAAGCATCACGGAAGTATTTTTCATTTATGAAGTTTGTCATAGTAGTTAAACGAGTTATCTAATATCGAGAGATAATAAAAATACATTTTGTTTCAAAATGCTTTTTTCAAATATGCTTATTAAAACATGACTTTAAAACAGAAATTCCTAATATTTTTTTACGAATATTGAAAAATATAATTTTAGATTTAATTAAAAAACGTCATTTATTGCAGATTCTTTAATAATAAAATATTTTTTTATTTGTTTCACCAGGTAAACTCAAGGAACATAAACGGCATTTGGGCGCAAGGTCCTCGTCTAAAACCATGTGTCGTGTTTATTTTGTTTATAGTTACGCTTTTGTAATATTTTTATGAAACTAACTATGTTAAAATCAACGGTAATTGAAATAAATAGCAAAAGTTATTTTTTTAGAGTAAAATTAATGAAGAAATTTGTCTGAGGTAAATTTTGACTATAATGAGTTGGCATGCTTGATCAGTGGCAGCTATGTTTTGTTAATCTTTATTTTGTTTAATTGAACTTCTTAAAAAATGTGTTTCTCTTAAACTAACGTAAAGTCCTTAAAAAGAGCAACAAATAATAATAAATAACAAAATTTATTTATTTTAACTTTATTAATTGCTTTGGTACAGGCTTGTGCATGCTGATTAATATCGATTTATTGATTATTTACTTTTCTATTTTCTACCTTGTGCGCTGAACTGGTAATAAATAAATAAAATAATTGTAATAAATAAAAAATTTAAACTAGAGTGTTTTTCCGGATAATACAGATGTAACTGTGCAATGTTAAGGTGTGATTCAAAATGGGATCAATAGAATAAGCAGTAAATACAATTATTACATTAATATCAATAAAAATTGAGCTGTGGTGAGTCGTAAGTTTGTAATTTACTTCAGGTGAAGAAATATATTTGTCCCTAAAAACTGCCTTGAGAGCTAGGCTTGTTAGTCTAAAATAGCAAAATTTTTTTTTAATGAAAATACTATTTATTTCAATTATAGTAGCATACTAAAAAAAATATAAAAAAAAAAAACCGGGTTCAGTTAGTCAAATTTTTGCTATATAGGCAGAAATCGCAGAATAGTATATGACAAGGACGTTTTGACAAATGAATATTTTATTTATTGATAATTTCTATTTTTCCTTTTCATTTTTTGGTTAAATGATTATTTCGTCTTTTTCTAATACGTTTTTTATAAAATAGCATTATTTTAAAACAAAATTTCATCCATTTTATTTTTTAACTTTTGAACCTTTCATATTTTTGTATTCTATGTTTGATTACTATATAATGTATGAAATACTGCAAATTTATTCTATGATTACATAGAATAACGACTAAAACTATACAAATTGATATTAATTAATAATTAGGTATGCCCTCCCCGTTGTTTTGACGGTGCATATAAAACACTTGAAGAAAAGGTACAGAAAAAAACACCTCATAAATAACTATATGAATTTAACAGCCTACTCAATGGGCGAGTTAAACCACAATTTAAGGTAATGAAATATTTATTCAAGTGAAATTATAAATATTTCTTAAAAAATTTTAATACATAAGGATTAATTTAAACACTTTATAGTATTTAGGAAAATGATTACGGTTCTTAACACCTCCACTACGCATTTTTTTAAAGTAGAAGAATAACACTGAGGGCCAAATTTTTTGCTGCATTTATATGAGTGCTTGATCTTACCGATTTAGGATAAGGGGATTTCAAATCTGAAATTAGAAATGTTAGAAAAGTTACAGATTTTTTTTCCCGAACCGGTATTTTCGGTATAGTTTATTTATTAATATTTTTTTTTTTTTTTTTTTTGTCGGGATGTACAAGTTTATTAAGAACGAATAAAGGTTTACATATACATATTTTATGAAAAAATCCAATTCAAATTGTAGGTTTGTAGACATGGAAAATGTGCAGTAAAGGATTAAATAGTTTTAAAATTGTTCTTAAGTTCTCTAAAACACACTTATAGTATGGCGATGTAATAATATCAAGCGATGCTTTTTCGACTAAGTATTGTTTTAAAGATTCTGTTAAATTAAAATAGTTAAAATTTTGTTTATATTTTTAACTAATTAAAAGATTTAGCCCCTGAGAGATTGTTGATTGATACATTATTTATATCAATGCTATATATTAAATAATTAAGAAAACTGAAAATATGTAAAAATTAAAGCACATGAAGTATTAAAAATATATGAAGTAATCATATATCACAAATCATTTTTATATATCACGTATGTCCCCTTTTTCAAAAGTCTCAATTGAAAAATAAGCATAATTTTTTTAAATAATACATTGAAGTAAAAGTAAAGTTACTTAAATCCAATATGTACAGTGTCTTAAAAATATAGTTTTATTTTGAAAAGAACATTTTGTCTGTTAAAGTTTTTGATGAGAATGACATGAAATTTATAAATGCATAATATTATGTTATGTAATCCTACGTGATAAAACGACCACGAAGGAGATAAATGTTTTGGGACATATATTAACATTTTATAAATAAATATAAGAAAAAGGCCATAAAACGTTTTGCTAAAAAAAAAAAAACTTTTTTACTATGAATTTGAATTGATCTGGTTTTTTGAGATGAAAGATACAACGTTAAAAATAATACTAGAGAAGCTATCTTTAATATTGGTTACAGTAGAGATTATCATGATTAAAATAAATATATTTATAAGACCCTTAATTGTAAAAAAGAAAGAAAAAAAAAGTGAGAAATTCAAGAATATTAAAGCGGTTTTAAGTTTAGCTATTTTCTCATCTTGTTCCGATTCAACTTATGCAGTTTTAAAAATCGAAATTGTTATGTTTAAAAAGGAAAATAAAATTATTCAGTTGATTGACAGAACTAGTATTCATATTTTGAAGAAGTGATAAATTATAAAAATTGTGATGGGAATAATTTTTATGCACATTTTATTTAATGTATTTACCTTTTTATTATTTTCAAGCAAAGAAACAGCAAAAATGAGATATTTTGGTTTTCTTGGATCGCATGATCCATTTTGGTAACCATGAAAACTTCATATAAATGTACACGGAGAAATAAAAAAGACAACACATAGAACTCTTATTGTCCTTCATCTATCGGCAGTATTTATAGTTTCAGTATTAAAATTTTAAAAATTAATACTTTAAATTCAGAAAAATTATTTGTTGAAAATACCAAATTATGAAAATGCTAATTGGCACAAAATAATTACTTTAAAAATCCCATATTATTTTTATAAAATCAAAATAAATAAAATTACATAAAGTAAGCATTAAACACTCATACAATAAATTAAGTTTAACAAATTATCCCATTCTTAAAAAAAATATCTTTATTAGTTTTTATTAATGACCGTAATAAAATCATATGAATTTTTTTATGAAACTTTTGCATTTAACGTAATTCTTCTTTGTTTTAATTAATTAAAATGAAAGTTAATGCTAATTATTTATATTAGGGCATAAATAAGCAGTATTTATATTTAAAATAATTTATTAAATTATATGTAAATTTCCATATAAACATAAACGCGACATTAAATTTCTGAATTAAAACAAAGTTTTAGAAAGGTCATAAAAATTCAAAGTTTTGATTTATAATTTTAAAAATTTAAACATTGATTTGTTTAATTACATTGATTTTATAAAAATAAAATAAGAAGTAACTCCGTGCGTTCAAAATAAATTCACGCACAATGAACAGTAAAACCATGAACTAATGTATTATAGAAATAAATTTAATACACAAACTATAAAACAATTCTTGCAGAACATAAACATACAATTATAAATGAATTAATACAAACATTTGCTTACCTCCCCAAAATTTATTTAACGACTACTTGTTATCCAACGATAAACTTTATTACAAAAACTTTATATAAACTTTATTTAAAAAAATAACAACTAATAATTTAAGTTAAAATGATTAATGAAACAAAATATAACAGTAAACAGAATTTGTTTATTAAAATTTTGTACCGAAAATGTCTAGTTTAAATAATGATGGAATAACACCGTGAACGCTTATACGTAAGAGAAGATTTAGAATCATTGTATGTCAGAGAAATTTTCTTGACAAAACCACCAAAAAAATAAAATGTTTATAAGAATCTCCCCCTACTGAAATCCCTAAAAGAAATCCCCTCTAGAAATTCTAGATAATTGCCTGTTTGAGACAATTTATGAATAGGTAGGGGTCTGTTGATATTTGACATTTTAAAAAAGAGGACAAAAGAGCCCAGGGCCATAAATAGGATAAAGATAATTTTAAAATGCTAAGACCATTTTCCCATAGCGTAAACTAAGGCGGCTATTTTTGGGGTATCAAATGACTACGTGTGTGATGTTGAGGGAGAATGATCTTTATCAGTTAACAGTGAGAAGAGAAGGAATGGTGGGAAGAGTGTTTTATTGCTTATAGAAGGAAAGGGTGGCAGTGATATTTCTTGTAATTCTCTAAACACCTGTTTTATTTTTTTATACAGTGCATTTTTTTGTGTGTATTTTACTTTTTACTAATTTTCTTTTAATTATATAATATAATAAGTTGCACTATGAAAAATAAGAGAGAGAGAAAAAAAAAATTAAAAGTTATGGAAACAAAACAGAAATATTTTCTCAAAATAATGGACCCTGGCTTCCCAATTATTGGGGGGGTCCGGACCCCTCGGACCCCTATGGTGGCGACGCCAGTGGTGCTAACACTAACGTAAGATAGTGCACAGCTTGCAACAAGAACAAACAGTAATAGACAATTGGAAAGAGGCCAAATCAGAACTGCCAAAAAAGCGAGTTATTCAAAATCTAGCAACCATGTCACTTTTTTTAACACTATATCTATAAATAACTAAAACAAATTTTCACTTCAAACTCATCAGAATTATTTAATAACATTAATATCTTATGATATACGGTAGATTTGAGCTCAGAAATTATCTAATCAGGGTGGCCACTCAAATCAGGTTTCAAATTTCCCTGATTTTTCCAGTAAAAATCTTAAAATTTCCAGGTCAGCATGTTCCCCCCCCCCTCCCCTCATGAAGTTTAGGTGGGTACAAGAAAAGTGTCAAAATTATAAAGTATTTTATTTAAAATGTTATTTATTTAATATATCATTAAACAGATGCCGAAAAAAATATATGTTTTGCTTGTAGAATATTTGCTTTTAATGAAATTTTTTTTTTTTTTTTAAAGAGTTAAGTAGTTTTTGCACAAAATAGTAAATACAGAGTGACCCAAAAAAACCTTGGATAAGTATTGTTTAATGTATTTTCATTAACCAAAATAAAATAATTGCAGGGAAATATACATCAATATTTTTTTTAATTTATTTACGTTTGAATTTAGAGCTATTTTTTACTGTATTTTATCCAAACAGTGCTCTTTATAAAATTCATTGATATAATTTCCTTTAAACCAGTATTTAGTCAAATGTTTAAATAATGTTGTTTGTTTTGTATTAGCACTATTATTTTAAGGGACATTCAGTATTCGCAAAGGCGAAATTGTCAAATTGTGGCATATTTTATAGAAAAAAAACAAGATAAAATTCTTTAAATTTTATTCTTTTGTTTTATTTTTATTCTTCTTATTAGAAATTAGGATATTTAAAGAATTCCAATCTAACTACATGGTTTCTTAGTTTAGATTAGGTAATTGATTTTGATTTTATAACAGGGAAATAAATTACAGGGTGTTAGACGTAAAAAATTAACATAAATTTCTTAGAAAAAATATCTTATAAAACATAAGCTAAGTTTATAATCATCAAATTTTTATATTAAATACTTAGTACATCATAACCTATCGAAAACAATTTGTTTTATAAGAACTGATTATAATAAAATAAAATTAAATGGTTTAAATAGTTGGTGTTGGATGTAAATCGCACGAAAGCAAAAAATGATTACTCACTTACAAACTGTCTAAAGTCTGTGAATTTTTTTTTTTTTTGTAATTTAAATGTAAATTTAAATGCATTTTGAAGCTGACATTTGAATAAAAAATTCTATGCAGTTCTTAACTTATAAAATTTGATCTAAAACTAATTTAATATTTTTTACTTCAGTTTCAGACAACATAAGTCAGTGTCAAATCAGCTTTTTTCACTTCAGTGTTATTTTTTAAGTCGAATATAAATTTAAGTTAATGACAACGATTATAATTACTGAAAATTACTTTAATTTAAATCTTAACACTATAAACATTATTTTTCAATTAAATAACTTTCGATATTGTGATCAATAAATGAATTTTAAACCAAAAATCAAACATTTACCAACAAAACAGTAAAATTTAATGTTATATCTAGTTGGTTCGTAAAAAAAGGTTCTTTTTTTAAAATAAAATAGGTTATAAAAGGCTAAAATGAAATTCAGAAAATTAGCATCAATGCAACAATGGTTACGATTTTGCCATTAACGATTCAAGAAAAATGAGTGATTGGTAGGCTTTGCTAAGAAAAAATAATTCCTTGGAGGGGAGAACAAAAGCTTTCAGAAAAAGAGTGCAAGATAAAATCATCTATTAATAAAATTATAACCAATTATTTTTTGGAGAATTTTATAAAGTTAAAAAAAACTAAAACATTTTGAATCATTTTTTTAACATAAAAAATACTCCCAAAGCATCCGAATAAACTTTAACAATAAATGAATTCAGGCCATGGACGAGAAGATAAAAAAAAAAACTACTTATATAAACAGAAACCAATATCCTAACCCTTTCTTTCACCTCCACCACAATTTTTGCCTTTTTTAAACTGTGTAGTCCCATAATCTCCAAAGAGGTCAAAGATTTCTCTATTTAGTAACATGGAAGAGTTTCATATGGCAGTCTAGTTTAGCAGGATAATAATGGTGAGAATTTTAATGCAAAGTATTGCTTAGTTGATGATATTTCAACTGTTTGACAATAAATTTCCATCTAAATAAAGTGGATATAGCGAATGGTAAAATAATTTAAATTAAGAAAAAAATTTCCAGCTTTTCTTTAAAATTCCCTGATTTTTCCAGGTTTTTATCCGAATTTCTCTGATTTTTCCAGTATAAAAAAATTCCCTGATAATTCTAGGTTTTCCAGGTGGGTGGCCACCCTGCTAATTTACTTCTTTTATTGAAAACAAAATTATCCATTTGAAAACATCGCCTCGCAGAATAAGCTGTAGTATGCAATTGCAAACTTCGTAACCGGAACTAGAGCAGGTATGGAGCTCGAGATTGTTATTGTTCACGTTCATATTGAAAATACCATCCATATAATTCTGGAAAAAAATAAAAAAAAAGAAAATTTCTGCAGAAATGAAAACCAAATTATTTCCCCTTATTATTCTTTATTTTTCATTACTTTCAAATCAGAATAGAAAATTCACTTGCGTAATTCACATTCGCGAAAAATGAATTCTCATTCATTCTTTATCTTTCCCGTAAGATGCGCAAGAAAGGCATTTTTGAATATAATTCTAGTGGAAAAAAATTCGAAAATTTCTGTAGAAAATAAAATAAAATTTTTTTATATCATTATTCTTTATTTTTCTCTATTCTCAAATGAGAATAGAAAAATCACATGCATTTCTTTCCCCTTGAATGCGTGAGAAAAGTATCTTTTGGATGTAATTCCGGAGAAAAAAAAAATTATTCAGAAAATTTCTGTAGTAAAGAAAACCAAAATTTATTAATTCACTATTCTTAATTCTTTCATTATTTTCGAATGAGAATAGAAAAATCTCGAGGATTTCCTTCCTTTCCGATGAAAGACATGTTTTGAATTTAATTAAAGAGAGAAAAATGTTTCGAAAATATCAGCAGGAAAGAAAATCCGAAATTTTAAAGGAAAAATATTTTCGCAAGAACTCAGTAACATTCTGAGCCAATGTCGCCATGTTGATGCCGCGATTCCTGCTCAGGGGATATAGGAACTATTGCGCGTTCATCCAATTCAGCTGTCGAAGTATTCGAGAAAAGTTCAGTTTGCGAAGTTTCAACGAAAATTTGTTTTTTCTTAGGATCATTAATAATTATATACAAAGGGGATATATATGGTTGAGTAGTTTCTGTATTTACATCGCATTCATTCATACTCTCTGTATTCAAATCTGTCCCCACACTGTCGGTAGTCTCAGTCTCTGTCTCACTTTCAACAGCTTCAGTGTCAAGAAGATGTTGCTCCTCGTCCTCTTCATCTATTGAGGAAAGTAGAATCGAAAAAAGTTTCAGTTATTATCAATCAAGTTTTATTATATAGTGAATTTTAATCATTATTGTTATAAGCTTTCAATAGCTAATCAAAATTAAATTAAATTTTTCCATATATTTTACAAATTTTATGATTGGCGATCGAAATAAGCTATAGGTAGCGTAGAGAGTTCTGCTTTACGCCACCTGCTGCCCATTTCGATCGCCTATGATAGAATCAATGCTCTTTAAAATGCTCTCCAATAATAATAATAATAAATATAAAAAAATTAAAAAAAAAAAAAAAACAGAGAAAGTTCTATTTTTTATTTCATAGATACAGCATCAGTTTTGTACCTCCTAGAATGCTCAGATTTATTCTTCTACAAAAAACGACCTATGAATCTGTTTTACTTTTATTTTATTTACAAAAAAAATGCTTTAAAAATTCTTTTATCAAAATAAAATTGCTGATATAAAATTCCAAACAGAAAATCAAGATTTAAAAAAATAACCAATTGTACATATTTCGCATCTTCCAAAATCCTTTAGGTATCAAATTATAACATGTCAAAAATTTCCTTTTCATTTCATGTTAAGTCAAAAACTAAGCACTACTGTCATATTTGACATTTTTAAATGCTTGAAACATGGTCAAGGAATTATATTATTACCATGTGCTGCACTTACCAACATGTTTAAAATTAGAAACTTTGCAAACTAACACAAGTGAGAGAGTTATTATTCTGTGTTTATTTTTTTATGTCAATAGTAAATATTTAAGAGTTATACTAATAATAAAAATAGAAAACCTTAATTCATTGATTAAATTGCTGTTTATGTACTGCTAATAAAGAGTATAATTTATGTTGGTATTTTAAAATTAATCATGAGTGAGAGAAGTAGTTTCGATGGCTAAAAATACAACTAAAACACACAAGACGCATAAACAAATATGCAATAATTAGTTTGAAAAATACCTAGATTTCATGAATTCTTTAAAAAGGAGGAGGGATAAAATGGTCAGGGTGTTAAAGGTAGGGCTCTGATTTATCAGCAAGTATTTTTATTAGTTTAAAAATTTTAACCACGCTTTAATTGCGAAAAATTAATTTGTATCCGCTGACTAAATAAGAAATTTAAAAGGCAAATAAAAATAATTATTGTTGGAGTATGCAGACCTCAATAATCTCATATTTAAATTTGATAGATTTGATAGGAAATAAATTTAATTTAGTTTTAAATTAAGCAGACACAAAAGAAAATTTAGCCTTCATAAACATTTATATTTTCAAAGTGAAAATTACAAAGAATAAAATTTTATAATTCATTATTTATAAAGCCCCACAAAAATGTGATTTTTCTCTATTTGGAATTGGTTTAGTTTTAAATTGAATTAAAATTGCGAAAATATGAATTGCGATATTAGCGGATTCCGTCCTAGTTTCAAAGATTAAAAATGATAAAAAACTGTCCAACCAAAAAAAAAAACAAAAAAAAAAAAAAAAAAAAAATTGTGGAAGAGTAATTTGTATGAAAACGTCTCCTTAAAGCGCTTTTTAGCAAAGAATTCAAAATTTAAATTTTATATTGTAGAACTTAAAAGTTTTAGATCACAGTAAAAATGTAGTTGGATTATAAGTTTTGATTCGCGGACGAATCAATGGGCTTGATATACGCAGAATTCCTCAAAAAAAATCATGTGCCTTACTCCTAGTTTCCAGACCTGGAGGGATGATACAAAAAACCCGGAATTCTGGTGTACACTATCGGAACACAATCATTCGATTTCAAATTTTTATGTTTTTCTGAACTTAAAGCTAATATCTTTAGTTAAATCTAATATTTAACAAAATCAATAAAATAGCAATCTATGAAATTAAGCTTGATGAACAATGAAATCGTAATATCCATTAAGTCTAACACCCTTAACCAATTTACCCTTATTCTCATTTAGAATATAATCTGAAATAAGGTAAGTTATAATAAAGGAAGTAATTTCGATAAATGTAAGAAACTATTCTGATCAGTAAGGTAAAAAATTAATTAAGCAAAACATAGGGGGAAATTTTAATGCTGTTTTAAAACATGAAACTTCTACAAGAGAAGAACAGAACTTTCTCTTTTACGTAAAATTTTTCCATTATTATAACTTTTAAAGCTGAACATATGTAGGGGTAAGAATTTAAAAATTTTTTTAAAGACAAAACATTTTTAAAAATGTAGAGCCATTTTCAAATATATATTATATATATATATATATATATATATATATATATATATATATATATATATTACGATAATATAATTAATTAACTAAGCATTAACTTTCTTGCTTATGAACCATAACTTATAAAACCTAATATGCATTAAAATAGGCTTCATCATAAAACAGATATTAATTCAAAATCATCTTAAACTAGTAATTTCAGCAGAGCTAAACACGTTTTTACAAAAATTCCTTCTAAGAAAATTTTTTCATTGCTATCATTAAAAAGAATTTGTTAAGAGCTACATTACGCTTTTATTGTACATACACAGTTAAGCAGAAATCAGATGGAATAGAATGATTTAAATGAATAAATTCAAATAAGGAACGGTTCTAACAGCTATTAAAATGCTGTATATTGGTTTGCAGTTATATCGTAGGAACTTTAATTACAACATTCAAAGTGAAACTTAATGAGTACAATTGCAAACAAATTGTGAAGCCCGTTTTTAAATTCTTTAATTTAATTTTTAATATTGTCGTCATAGGTCAGGCAGGCAAGGGGTGCGATTATTTTGCTTTGAAGCGCGCATTCATTGATGATGAGAAATGGTTCGTAATTCAAAATATTCCACAAAAGAATTTGTTCCGCTTTTTAGACAGTAAACCTTTACCACAGCTTCAAATGAGGTCAAAAATAATTTGGATCTTTCTTCTGCAAACCTTTTATGAGCGTGAAATCATGCCACAGCCAGAAAGAAGGCAAAAGTTATTATACTAGAAGAGAATGGGCAAAATATAATTCATTAAAGAATTTATTCAACTATAAGAATATTGTCTTAGAAAAAAATTACTTTCCAAACAACCCAATAGCATATAGATAAATGTAAAATATTTTGAAAATGCTTGTTTATTATTGTATAATTTTTCTGAGAAAATGATTTTTATTATGACAAAAATTTACCTTCTGAACTAGAAGAGATTGAAAGCTCATCAAAAGGCTGCAAAAATTCACTCTCAACATCTTCTTTTTGTATTTGTCCAGCAAATGCATAAAAAATCTCCGCTAAAAGAAAAATAATTCATAAACGTACCAGAAAAGAAGAAATATTTTAAGTGAATATACCAGATGCAGGGGTCTCATTCCAAATGCAGGGGTCTGTCAAGGTTTTTTCGAGAGGTACCTATTTTGTGATAATTCAGATATCATTTGTGAAATTTAAAAATTATATTAAAAAATCAAAACAAAAATATGGTAAAATAAGAAAATATTTAAAGAAAATATATTAAAAGTATTTTGTGAAACTACCGTTTTTCCATAAACTGAATTTGTGAAAGTACCGCTTAACGGCAGTCAATTTGCCCTGGACAGACCTCTGAAATGTGTAATATGTATACTCTTTGAAAATGAAGTTCGTGTTGCATAAAAAGTTTGCTTCAAAACTAAAAATATGCAATTACAGTATTTCGTATTTGTGAAAGTACCGCTTAACGGCAGTCAATTCGCCCTGGACACACCTCTGAAATGTGTGATATGTATACTCTTTAAAAATGAAGATATTTTTCATGTTACATAAAAAGTTTGCTTCAAAACTAAAAATATGCAATTATCGTAGATACCATAATAGATATATAAATAAACCTCAAATAACGTCACAAAGACCAACATATTATAGTTTTGGTTCTATAATCAAGAACCTTCCTCAGTGTCAACACATAAAGTGAACTCTGCGCATTGACAATAAAGAAGGTTGTTGAAAATGGATCAAAAACTCTAATATGTCTGTTTTTGAGACATCATTTGTCCCTAATTCATGTTGTTTAGTATTATTGATAAGTAAGTCAAAGTATATATATATATACACACACAGTCGAACCCCGCTATAGTGAACCTGGGATATAGTGAACACTCGGATGTAGTGAACTTTTTTAGCGGTACCGTCCGTAATCCTATTTAAATAATGTTATTTTTAACGCTTATAATGAACAGCTTAGAACTTGAAACTCGGTTATAGTGGACTCAAATTTCATTTCTTTAAATATCTTTTTCAGTCCTCCATCTTTAAACTTGTAGGTGTTGGGACTGAAAATTAATGCATTCCTATAAAATGTATCATATTTCACTTCTTTATGCTTATCACTTTTAACTATACTGTAATAAATGTCAAACAGAATCTTATTCTCCCCCCTCCCTGACAAGCCTCGCTTTGTCTCTTTTTTCCAAGCTTGCTCTACAACTAGTTAACTTGGCCACCTGCTGAATTTTTCGAATTTTCTTATCTGTTCAAACCATATTCTTTACAAATCACCCCTTGACAATCAAGAAGCGGAACAATTTAACTCATTCTACAGCTGCTCTCTTCATATTCTTACATTATCTATTTGAGACAAGATTTTTACTTCAAAAGCAGTGAAAATGGCAAATTCTCTGAAGAAAAAAGCGTTTTCGATAGAGGACGAAGTTAAAATTGTAAAGCGTATTGAAGAGGGAACCAATCAATCGGCCCTATGTAAGGAATTTTCCTAGTCAAAATCTACAGTTTCAAACATTTGGAAAAATCGAAGTGCAATTCTTGCGGCATACGACAAAAATATGGTTTCATCGAAAAAACTGCGTGGAGCTGAAAGAGAAAACGTAGAAGAAGCTTTGTTAAAATGGTTCACCACTCAGCAGGATAGAAATCTTCCTGTGACCGGACTTATGCTTCAAATTAAAGCGAATGAGTTTGCTGAAAAATTAGAGGAAAGGGATTTTGTGTACTCCAATGGATGGCTGGATAAATTCAAAAAACGGAATAATATTTCTTCAGGAAAGATTATTGGAGAAGAAGCGAGTGTTGATGCAACGGATGTGGAAAAGTGGAAAACTGAAGTGTGGCCGAGTATTATACAGAATGATGAAAAGGAAGACATTTTTAATGCTGACAAAGCTGGACTATTTTACAAATTGATTCCCAATTAGACGTTAAAATTTAAAGCAGAAAAATGCACTAATGGGAAACTCTCCAAAGTGCGAATAACTGTTCTTGTTTGTTATAACATTAATGGTTCGGAAAAGCGAAAACTGTCATAGGTAAATCTCAAAAACAAAGGTGCTTTAAAAATGTTAAAAAACCGTAAGTACTTTTTTCATCAAATTTTGCTTTATTATCTGTTAATTAGTTAATAATTTTTTAAATGACTTATGTAAAATTGCAAACCCAATTTTTAATCATTCAACTGTCTTATGCAAAAAATATTCTTCAAAAAATTTGGATATAGAGAACCATCGGTTATAGTGGACACATTACTGAGTCCGCAGACGGTTCACTATAGCAGGGTTCGACTGCATATATATATATATATATATATATATATATATGTATATATATATATATATATGTGTGTATGTATATATATATATGTGTATGTATATATATATATATATGTATGTATATATATATATATATATATTATTTAAAAAAGAGAAGTATTTAAAAAAGAGATATTAGTATTTAAAAAAGAGATAACTTTACAACTTTGTCAATCATCTTTTGGCCCAATTTAAAATTTTGATTTAAATTTACACTGTCCACAACCTACATTGATATATGATGCATTATCTTCAATCTATTAATTTGAAAAGATGGCTGTGGTAGTGAACTTGGTCTAGGATAGAGTTTTGTTATGCATTGACTAAGGATTAAAAAAGTTTTCCGTTTTTTATTTTTAATTATCTTTTAGCTCTCATTTAATTATTGTTTGTGTAGGGATCAGAATATAGAAATATGACCTACAGCTTTTACTCTTTACAGCTTTTGCTATAACAAAACTTGACACTTGTTTCGTTCAAAAGTATGTGTAATTGCTGTCGGCTGCTGATGAGTTACAAAATTTTTTATTGTTTTTAAGAAAATAGTTCTTTTAACTTTTCCAGTTTTAATGTATATATGTATGCGTGTATATGTATGTGTGTATATGTATGTGTGTATATGTATATATATATATATATTGCCTAAATCAGCCGGATTTGGCTTTATTTTCCACTGATTTCGATTTTTCATAACGTACACAGAATTTTCGTACACCAGAACAAGTCACTGAACCACAGGGTTGGGTTTTTGACGTCAAAAAGTGGTTTTTGACATGACAAGGGTATAATACTGGTTTAAACCGTCAAAAACTGAAGTTTGCCAAGAAAATATATAAACTTCAAAACTACCAACAGTTGCCATGCATTATATTGAAATTTAATTATACTATAGGTAATCAGCAGGTTTTAAAATATTTTTTAGTTAAAATTAAGGTAAAATAACAGATTTAAAATCTCAGAAATTTATATTCAAATGCATGTGCAGAAAAATTTTGCACAAAAATTGTTTAAATATTTATATTTTGAAAATTTTTTTTTTTTTTATATTTAATAAAATTAAAAGTTTATTACTATGCATTTTTGACACATAAGGAACATATAACTAATATTTATAGTGATCTTACAAGTTATGTTGTATAAATACAAACTTGATACAAGTGTATAAAAAAAAAATTTTAATGTTGTACCGAATATCTTTATTATCCAGTATGTTAATTTGAATTTAAAAGTAGTTATATTTATGAATAATGATAAATATAATTCATTTTGTTTATTATATTTATTTATAATTATTACACTTATCATTTTAAAATTTTTTTTATCTTTTAATTTTTTTTTTCTTCACTTGTATTAAGAATACAAATAATGTATATCTTGAAAGCAAGGAGTAATTATTCAACAGCTGAATATTTAGATATTCAACAAAACTATATAGTATTGAGCAAAATGAAATTCACAAGTATTTGGATAAACTAAATTTTCAGCATAGTAAATGAATAGGCTGAATATACTGTAAATCGACACTAACTACTCTGTGTATTTAACAGAAAGCACTTAAATTTGTATTGTCTTATGTTAACTATGAATTTAAAAAAAATTGAAGATTTAAAATTCAGAATTACTGATTTTTCTGAAAAACTAACAACCAATCACAAAAGATAAACTAAACAGAAGAACATTACAGTCACTGATCCATTAAATATTTAAACAAATTATTATCGAAATTTTTTAATTATCCTAATAAATTGATTGTGAATGTTGCATGTGCCCAACCTGTTTAAAAGATTTTTCTTTAAAAGATGTCTAATGTACAAAACTGCTAAATTTTATCTTTAAAAATGTCTAATTTTTAGTATAATCTATACTATACACTAAATTTGGTTATAAATAAATTTCTTAATAATATCACTGCAGATTTTCAATAACACATGAAAATGAATACATAATATTACAAAAGATGTGAGTTTTCAAAAATACAAGAATTTGGTTACTATTCAAAATATAAGTGTTTCTTCAAAATTTTAAATTTATTTTATCTAGAACATATTTAGAAACACTATCCTTTATAAAAAATATATAAATTTTATGTATTAATTAAATTTCAAATATGAATATAGGTTTTTGACATTTATGACAGTGAGGTTTTTGATGTGACGGTTTAAACCATGGTTTAAACCGTCAAAAACTGTCACATGTCAAAAACCTGCCAACCCTGCTGAACCATCTTGCAATTTCAGCATAAGAGAGGCAATTGTTTCTCAATATGACAATTTGGCTTCTTTTTGTAGATGTCCAATTAGTTCTTCTTGTTGATGACATTGTTTAACATTAGCTTAATTTAAAAAAAAGGACTTTAAATATTCAAAAACAGCAATACTCTATTTAATTGTACTAGTATGCATCATTCCGCAAAATATTTCCACAACAATAACTCTTTTACCATCCAAATTACATAAACTATAGTTACAGACATTTGATTGGTCCTAAGAACAGTGTTCGTGATTGGCTAGTACGCTTTTATTACAAAACACGTCCTTATTCAAAACGATTTGTGTTTGTTTGTTCTACTAAAATGAGCATAACTTTATTTGTAATACAGATATTTTAATTCTGTTTTTGTTATTAAATTCTACATTAAATTACCTTCAATTTAATGTATAAACTAAGTAATTTAATATTCAATTTAAGTGAAAATTAATATATTCTACAAGCACACAAAGTTGAAAAACATGAAACTTTCAAAAAATGTCCACACTTTTGGCCACCACTGTATATTCGAACTAGAAAAGTTAAAAGAACTATTTTTGAAAGTTGAAATGAAGTAAAAAATATATGGAAAATGTTCATTCAAAAAAGGATGAAATGTTTCTTTTGATGTTTTTGAGATGCTAATCAATAGTTCAATTTGCAACTTGTGTTTCCTCTGCACATTTTTATACCTTAATAAACTAACTTTACTGTAGTATATAATCATTATAAATGCACCGAATATCTGTAAGTTATACCTTCTAAGCCTACATTTAATATATCTTAAAATAAAAAATGATTTCCTAGATATATAATTATTCTAAAGTAAATCCTCAATGCACTCTTATGCAAAATTTTTTCTTCCTTTCGTTGAAAGTTCTATATAAATAAATTTAAAAAATGCATAATAATTTCCAGATTTCATAGTGGTCATGATAAAATAACTGATTTCTGGTCTTTTCTTGATTACATTAGCCACCATAAAAACAATTTATACACAATTTTAAATATATTCAATATTGAGTGGCTCCTTCGATTTTTAAATTAATAATTACTTTTATTTAATTATGTAAAAAAGTGCAAATCAAAATTATAATTTAACTATTATATAGTGTATTTTTCTAGATATGAATTAAAGTTATTTATAAAAGCTAATTCAACAAAAATTATCAAGATTAATATCATTGATAATACTGAATTTATAAAGATATGAAAAGAATTAAGCAAACTAAGAAAACTCTAAAAAAATCATATTACCTACAAATGTAAATTAGAGAATATCCCCAAAAAATGTTTTTATTATTTGTTACTTGGTTCAGTATTTCTTCAATGAAATGATTAAAAAATTTTTAATAATTTTGAAATGTAAATACATTTAGTATTTTTGCTGAACATTTTTGTCAGAAATAAATTATTATACGGTCTCTACTTATATGGTTAATATTTAACAAATCTGAGGTAATAGAATATTTTGATTTTAATTGGTTTTAAATAAAATCATTAAGAGATGAATTAAAGTTTTTTTGGAATGACAAATCTGAATTTTTAAACATAACTAAACATATGATCCTTTTGCTGCATTTGAAATATTGAAAGCCCTTCTCTTCATACTTTTTTAAAAACTTGCCTTTAAATATTATTGAGTTATCTCATTAAAACAACTTAAGAGTGCCTAAAATTTTAAAATGTAAAAAAAGAGTGCTAAAGCACAATAAAAGTTTAAAAAATTTTATGTAATTGATATGCAGTCACTCAGGTAAAAATATTATGCTTAAAATTTTAAATTAATTCTTACATTTAATGAATAAAAGGGATATTGAAATTTTGAGGTGAATGAAGCTTTGCCATTTTTTACCGCTCTAGTGACCCACATGAAAATACGTAACTCTTGAATGATCGAGTTTATTTCCAAGTTTATTTCCAAGTCAAAAATTATGGTAATGATCTATAAATAGAAAATCGAGAGAAGACCATTAGGTTGCCAATGACAAAGACGATGGCACTTCACCAACGAAGAAATTAATAAGAGAAATAAATTTTTCTATGGTTATTAGGGGAGGAAAATTGGAAATGTTCAGTGGGATGAAGCCTGAAATTGAGAATCTCTTGCAAAATGCATCAGAGTTGTACATGAGAAGGCAAAAATCTGTCCCACCGAATCCAGCTTAGTATACGCACCTGTGGACCTGTGCATAAAGTTTGAAAACGCTTGGTGTTTTCATATGCTCAGTCCGACGGTACACCACAATAGATTGAAGTTGAACAAATTGTGAAAACATTGAACAGAACAAGGGTAAATTCGTAGCAAAAATCGACATGGTAAAGAAAAAACATCTCATTTTGGAGAAAGGGAAAATTAAGCACTCTTTAAAAGCAACCAAATAAAAAAACAACTTTAAGGGCTTTTAAAAAACGAAACAAGCACCTTAAAGCACTTTCTAAAAACGCTATGCACCCTGTTCAGCAAGCCAGGTGGCATTAGAAAATGAGGAAGACCTTCATTCAGATGGCTAAGTGACATTATCATGACTATTATTATTGTTATGACACCGAATAAAATTCAAAAACATTGAAAGTAACTAATCGAAAAATACAGGCATATGACAGACTCTGTTGGAAAAAACTTAGTGGGTTGGCCATGTAACGAAAAGATGTCGCAAACTCTCCATTTACGAACAAATTTTCGTTTTGAAATTATGCATGACACCATAAAGATGTTATGGCTTAGATAAATATCAGTTCTGTTGTAAAACTATTTCTTTTTGGGAAAAAAAAAACCCATCCAGTATTTATTCAAGGTTAGAATAGAACTTTTGTTAAATTTTATATACTGAATATCTAAAAACTGCATAAGAAACAAGCTTTTAATTTTTTGTCTATTCATATGCAAGTCTATTTTTCAAAACTAGATTTCTCATCTGACGAATAATTCTAGATCTATTTGGACTATAACTAAAACATTTACAATACTGTATTGATTAATAATTAAGTATACAAATAAAATGAATAAAAAAACATAACATAAAGTGACAATTTTGGTCCATAAAATACCAACTATGAATTGCATATTGGAGAACTTTCACTTTTTTGTATTTTTCGTTTAAAAAACTAAATGCTCTGATAAGTTGCAGATCTTTCAAGCTAGCTAATTTTTAATATGGTACAAAAAAACTCATTTGATTCATTAAAAAACTAAAATTATTAAACTCTTAAGGGATTATTAAAATTTAAAGATGTTAAACAAATTCTGGTGAATTGGTGTAGTAACCACATTACTATTTCAGGCAAATATATTTGGTAAATTATTTTCCAATTTTTAAAATCTCAAGAAAGAAAACTTACTTAATATTATCTCAAAAAAAAAAAAAAAATAATAATAATAATTGTGGGTATCTTTGATCTTCATACAGAATATAGTTTGAATTGAAGCTCTCATTCATTTTTTTGCTTTGTTACGAAGCTCTGATGGTTCTTTATCTTTGTTTTAATTTCTAGGTGATAAACACAAAGCAAATTTACCATTTACCACTTCTTTTGTAAATTAAGTATATTTCCTTTTTAGATGTCAGAATTCAAACACTGATTGTTTACATCTCAACAATGTATTTAAAATAGAGAATGCACCGATAAAATGACTTCAGTTGCCATCAAGGACTATTTTTGGACTTAAAAAGTCCATTAGATTGTTTGATGTTTATAAGAAATGAGAGAAATTTTACTTACTGTTCTTACAAACTGGTTTAACAGAAGAACCAGATGCTGTGTTCTTTCTCATATCCTCGTCATTACCCTGAGCTGCAAAGAATAAGGATTTAAACTAGATTAATTATAGGTATTAAAATCAGTTTATATAGGAAGAAATAATATATTTTTGCTAATAAGAAAGAATTAGGATAGTGAAAAATATAACTATATATATATAAAAATATAACTATTGCATTAAAAATACACAAAAATAAAACACCAATTAAAAATAAACATTTCCTAGCTGCCAAGTTTCCCAAATGTCGGCGAAAATTTCATTGTGATAAAGTGGTAGCAAATTTTAAGTTTAAGCATTCGATTCTCAGGTTAAAGTTTGGGTTTACAAATTCTCCAATTCATTAAAGATTAATTTTGGCTCATGATTTCATTACCACTAAAAACACTTACTGCATAAAGCTTATAGCCAGGGTCATGATTATCAGAATAACCTGCTTTTAAATTCTAGCACAGTAAACAATATATTTGACTGCTTCCTTTGTATTTTTCTTCTTATTGTTTACAATTTATTATTAGAAACATAGGCTTTTATGTAAGAACGAATAACAAAAAGTACTAGAATTCACCAATATTTGCTAATTTTGCAGAAATTAGGAATGTAAAAATTTTTATCCCCTCTGCATTTCTATTGTAAAACAGGAAATTCAAAAAAATCTATTTTTGCTTTTCGAACAACTGTTTTTTAAATATGACAGTTTTTAAAACATTTTTCATAGTGAATTTAAATTTTTGGTCAATTATAATGCTTATTTAACAACACTTTACGCCCTTTAGCTATTTTTTAGTTTTGAACCAATCATTTTTATGAAATTATTTCCTTACACTAATTTTTTAATACTGCATAACATATTTCTAAAAAATATCTTCATCTTTAAAAGTTGGTTTTTAACAGAAATTTGCAAAGAGCAAAATACACAAAATATTTAAAATGCAACACGATACAATATTCAGAGTGATAAATTTTTACTAGCTCTGTATAAAAAATAATTTGAAAAAGAAATTTAAGACATGAATTAAAATTAAAATTTTTAGACTTTGAAGGGATAATAAGAGAAACTCACCCACTGTTTCAGTAGCAGGCTTCAGTCCAAATTTAGTAAGTAGGTCAAAGTCAATACTATCTCCATTATCTTCAATTAAGCATGCTAATATAAATTTTATAGAGAATTAGTTTTATACAAATTATAAAAGAAATCACAATATTTTCCTTTATATAATTTTTACAATGCTTTATAAAAATAATTCAGAGGAAAAATAACAATTACTTTAACATAAAAGCTTTATCAACTTTGTAATAGGATAAAAAAATAAAAAAATTAATAAACAATAGTTGTGTAACTCTTAAATTTTGAGTTCAGCAAAACAAAAGGTACTTTTATTAGAAAACTAAAATCATGTGATTACCACTTTTTATAAAAAATTATAGTTTTCAAGCAGTATTTAAAACCATCAAAACAATCCTAAAACTGTAGGATTATGTAAAATACAGTAATTTGTTAAAATTGTAATTATTGTTCTGATTGATCTATAAGAAAGTGACAGGATTATATGAACTAGCATAAAGTTTAGTAAACCGAAAACGACCTACTAGTTAAAACGATCTGATAAGTAGACAAAATGTGCTATTACGGAAAGGTTGTCAATTGCTCCAATATAGTTCGTTAACCAGGAATTGGCACTTAGCTCCGCCTTCATCACAAGGAAACTGACAATACTATTGAGCTATTTTTGAGAAAATAATGCGAACAATTCTGAAAAATGTTGCTATTTGGCGATCGCATGACAAAAATATTTATTTTGCAATCATTACATGCTTTTTTTTTAGCATTAAATATTTCAAAAATTTGATGATATTTCTCTCGTTTGAGTGAATAGTTTGTCCTTTTTAAGACATTTTGCCAGAAAAAACAGCAGTTTTTAAACTCAAAATATATTTAATTAGCTAGGGTAACGAAAGGTATAATTAAATTCACTGTTTGCGCTTCGCACACATCAAGGGTTGTCTTAAACTCTCGTGCAGAGATGTTTCAAATCTTACTCCTGTGTTGAAATGAACTCAGCGTCCTAGGATGTAAAGCAAACTCCTGATGAATGCACTATACCTACTCATACTATTCATATAGATATGTTGCATCCTTTTTTTAAAAGAAATGGGGAAAACATTGCTTTGGTATGAAGTTTTTTAAATGGCTTGAGGCTTACTCAATGTCCTCTATCAGAGGTGTTTGCAGAGGTACTTTTGAACTTGATTTGCCAACATGGTTGTTCATCTGTTTTAATAACAGATAGAAACAAAGATGAAAAGCTGGAAAATTACTTTTGAAAAATAAATAAGACAATGCATAGAAAACAAGTCTTACACATGTCTGGTTCAGGAGACGATGAATCAGAGCCAGGAATTATTTTTGATTCTGTAATTCCTCCATTATCAGAATTAAAAACCTCAGCTGGAAGTAGAGAATGAGAAAGAGTTGTTTCACATGCGAATATGAATATTTATATATCCTTTAAAAAAGGCGTTAATGATAACATCTAATTGGAGAAAAATACAAACAAAATGCTTAGTAATTTGTTACATGGACCGTCAGAATAAAAAAAAAAAAAAGATATCACCCTGAATAACTTTTACTCTAATGATTGGATTTTAATGAACTAAGTGTCAATCTTTATGGTTCCTGGGGGTGACCTGAAATATAAATAATTAGTGCCAACGATTAAGATACGAAATCAGACACCAAAACATACTTTCTTTGAATAAACATATATATATTTACATATGTGGAATTTTGACCCTTAAAATAGGGAGGGGGAGACAAAACTTAAAAAAAAAATTGGGTAGTAATTGGGTCGCAATAAAGATTTATATATTTGGCGATAGTCTCAGAAAACAGCCAAGTAAAGTCGCCGCCACAAATGAATTGGTCAGCGATAGTTTCTTGAAGTGGAGGGGTAGGAGCCTATAGGCCACTCCCACTCTACCTTGTCGTCACTCCTCTACTGGCCAATCAGACAAAGATCTACCACGTCGAATGTTTAAAGCATATCCCGATCGTCGTAGAGAAGTACCGAGGTGGAAGAAGACCGACCCAGTGCTTCAGATGCAGGGCTTTAGGCATACACAACGCAACTGCACAAAAGATTCCAGATGTATGAAGTGTGCCAAAGGGCACTATTCGTACCAATGCAAAAAGCCTAGAGATATCCCGGCCAAATGCTGCAATTGTCTGAAAGAACACACATCGAACTTTACTGGGTGCGAGGCCCACTGCAGTAAGAGAAAATCACTGAACAAGAACGCCTCATCAAAGAACTTCAAGAGTTGATGAAAGATCAAGAAGTGCTCAATTTGCTTACGACTTTGATCAAGGGAAATACCCCTTCCAATTGATGCTCTACTGCCTGCAACTCATGCCTCACCTCATTAAGGACTTTTTACCTTAACTTTTAGCTTAGAACTTTGATTCACATATGACTTTTTAGT
This sequence comes from Parasteatoda lunata, assembly GCA_949128135.1. Classification (NCBI taxonomy): domain Eukaryota; kingdom Metazoa; phylum Arthropoda; class Arachnida; order Araneae; family Theridiidae; genus Parasteatoda; species Parasteatoda lunata. Next base: position 9,169,224 of record OX421978.1, read on the forward strand.
TTTATGTCACAACAGAACCGATGAATCGGTTAGAAGCGCTTCACGTTTAATGCCGAGATTTCACCTAGGTCCAGCATCTTTCTATGGTGCGGTACCTTTTCATAGATGAAGGTTGCCATTGTCAATAACTACTGATCCCCACATTGGTGACCTTCGGACGTAATGTGAGCACACCTACCTTATCAGAAAATCCCACTTCGATCTGAACACGACTTTCTTGACAGCTACGCCCACTTCGATCTGAACACACCTACTTTGATAAATGGTCCACATTAAACACTTAACTTGCTACTACGTGTGACTGCGACATTATCCATCTCCTTGCACTATTGCTAGCCAGTCTCGTATCGATCACACACAACGTTAGCATGCATACACTCGACTGCTAATGGCAACACAGGAGCCATTGCTAGTCAGTCTTGTATCGATCACACACGTTAACATGCATACACTCGACTGCTAATGGCAACACAGGAGCGTCTACGACCGTGAACTTATAGCTCTCATATTCAGCACGCAGGAAGTACGGTGATCTTAATACAACTCTCCTGGCTTCGCACAAAAACAGCAATGACTCAACTAGTGGTATCCATTCATTCAATTCTGTCACAGATACAATTCTGGTAGGGAGTACTGTAGGGTATCTACAACTATAGTTAATACATGTTAACTCAATTCTATGGAGGGGTACCTTTTCATTGATGACGGTTGACATTTTTGATAGCTAACATTGCCACAAGTTAATTTGCATGCTTATACTCAGAAAAATGGCTAATTAAGTAAGAAGTTAAATTAACTTTATGGGTAAGCAAATGGACAAAAGTTTTGATCACTGTCCCAAGGAGCTATGACCATATTTTCATGAAAGTGATTTCCTTCCACAATTAAAGGATTGAAAATCTGATTCCATTGGGGTAAAAAGGAGATATGTTTAATTAGATACAGTTTACTACCTCGATATGTTGCCTAAAAATGTTATCTGTAAAATTTTAAAAGCACACTACTGAAAACTAAACAAAATATAAAAAACTATAACTTTTATTTTAAAATTTATGGAATTTGAGAGTGAACTGCAAATTCTTCTAACGAAAAATTTCTCTTTATTTTTTTTTAATTCTGTATCTGTTTAATTTTGTATCCCTGTTTAATTTAACTTTATACATAGCACCTGCATGATGTGAAAATCAACAAGAATGAAATTTTTAAAGTGATAAAAGGTATGTTTCAATTCTTTATGTAATTAAACTAAAGTACAACTTTTTTTTAAATATAATTATAAATAATAGAGAGATAAAATTATAAAAAATAATCTCACTTCTCACTTTATTAATGAATCATTAACTTATCATTATTAAGATTAACTTGCTATTAATATATAAATATCTACGCAAATTAAATAAAATAAAAAATATTAAAAAAAATTCATCGGAGTTTGTTCTACATTAGATGATAATAATAATAAATGCAAAAATTCATTTATTAATAAATTTATTAATAAATTTATAAATATCTCTGCTATACACAAATACTCTGCATTAGTTTATACGAGGGTTGCTATTTATATTTCTAGCCTAATAATGAAAAAACAAATATGTAGGATCAAAATTGGTTTTATTGTTTTTCAAAATATTCTCCATGATGATCGATCAATACACTTTTGCATGTGTTTGAACCAATTTTCAAAGCATTTTTTCCAGTCCGATTTAGGTAACTCCAAAACATGCGTTTTGAATGCATCAACCGCTTATTCGGGGGTCGAAAATCGTTGTCCACGTAATTTAGTTTTGATGTGTGGGAATAAGAAGAAGTCATTGGGTGCCAAATCAGGGCTGTACGACGGATGACCCATCAGTTCGATCTTTCGCTCCGTCAGAAATGCCTTTGTTTGAGTCAATGTGTTAGAGCTCGCACTGTCATGATGAAGAATGATTCGCCTGTTCTTCTGGCTTTTTCGAATTTCTCCGATGACTTCTGGCAAACAAATGGTCGTGTACCATTCAGAATTGACCGTCCTTTGTTGCTCTAACGCCACTGTTGCCACATGGCCGTTAATGCTGAAGAAACAGGCAATCATTTGTTTCGATGTGCTTCTTCCTCGAACAACTTTTGTTGGTTTTGCCTCGTCTTGGAAGACCCATACAGTTGATTGCAGTTTTGTTTCTGGCTCAAATGCATAGATCGATGATTCGTCACCTGTGCAGATGTTATACACAACCTTTGATAGACCTTGAACGTATTTTTCCAACATTTCCTTGCACCAATCGACACGAGCCTTTTTTTGAGCGTTTGTCAGATTATGCAGGATCCAATGGAAGAAATTTTTTTTACGCTCAAATGTTCATGTAATATTTTATTGATGCTAGTCATACTAATGTCCAAAGACGCATCTATCTCACGGTATGTCACATGACGATCTTGCTTTATCAGTTCACGCACAGCATCGATCTTTTCTGGCACAACAACGGATTTTGGACGACCTGCACGGGATTCGTCCTGGATCGAACATCGACCACGATTAAATTCGTTATACCAGTTTTTTACAGTGCTGTAGGATGGCGCTTTATTGCTGAATAAAGAATTAAGTTCATCGAAGCACTCTTGTCTTGACAATCCACGTCGAAAGTTATGAAAAATAATGGCACAAAAATGTTCACGATTCAATTCCATTTTTTGAAAGAGAATAACTTTTCAATTTACTGTCAACAACACAAATAAAGCTATAATGGTAAATCGTCTGCTGAATTTATGTTTAAAAATATCAAACTTTCGATTAAAATCGTCTGCGGTTGCCTAGCAACACTTACTGTTGCCAAGGCCAGAAATATAAATAGCAACCCTCGTAAAAGAAAAATCTTTTCCAAGACTCAAATGATCTCACAAAAGAAACTAATAAAAATATATACGCATTCTGAATTCAATAGTAGTTAAAATCTTATTTAATCAACTAAATAAAATAATATTTCTGAAAATAAAATACAACAAATATGGATAGGATTGTCCTTTATTGATAAAATATTTTTTCCTATTTGTATTTTTTTTTGTATATTAATTAAAAAATTATAAAAAAAAAGCAAATGAAAAAATCTGATCTGTCAATATATATAAAAAATTGAAACATAAACATCACTGAGAGAAAAAACATTAAAAAATTTATTAGAAATTTATGTCTTCACAAAACAAAATTATACGTATTCTGAAAATATTTATTAAAATACAAAATTAATGTTAGTTAAATGGCAATCATAAATATGAAAATATAAGTGTTACAATTAATAGGAATTAAATCCTACCGAAAGTAAAATGATCAAAGATACAAAAAGTAAACTTTATAGTCTTGAAATCTAGCAGAGAGGGAATATTTTATAAAGTAAATTAGACAACGAAAAATTATTGTAAATAATAATATTATTTTACTTTATATTATAAGAAAAATAAACAAATTAGAGGTATAAACATTATTGAGATGGAAAAAAGGTAAAAACATAATAGGACAAAAAGGAAAGCATAAATTTTGGAAATATATTCTGTTTTCTTATTTTTTTGTCCATAACACTAGGTTTCACTGTGTTTAGAAAAAGCATAAATTTATAAAGAGTTTAAAATTTTTTAAAGCTGATTTTCTAACAGAAACTTACACTCGGCAGGCTCAGCTGATGTTGAAAGATTTTCAGAATCTCTGTCTTCATTTCTATCAGGAAGAACAGGATCACTTGAATATGAATCTGAAAGAAAATCACATAAAGGAGATGTTCATTTAAGCTGGAATATCAGGATGAAAAAATTTATTTATAAAAATCTTCATAAAAACATTTTGGTAGACAAAACAAACTCTAATTTGAATTAAACTAAAAGAAGAGTATTCTGAAGATAAATATTTTGGCTAAGAATTTCGTAGAAGATAGATATACAGACATTTCTTGTTACGCTGTGAAAAAGAAATAACTTTTATTATCAAAATGTATACGTTTCCAAACACATAAAAAATTGTGATGTACTAATATAATTTTATTTCACATTGATTAATTAGTTAAGGTAGAATACTAACTATTAGTATACAGAAGATCAATTGGGAAAAAAAACCTAAAGCTGGATTCTGTCAATCATGACGTACTTGCGCTACCATCATATTATTTAGAAAAACTGTCGGTCATTTTAAAAAGATTTCAAATTGTTTAAGAGATAATTTTGTAATAGAATCTTACTCTCGGCTGGGTGAGTTGATGTTGAAAGATTTTCTGAATCACTTTCTAAAATTCTATCAGGAGCAAAATGATCACCTAAAGGATTTCCCAAATATGAAACTGAAAGAAAATCAGATAATGGAGATGTTCATTTAAGCTCGAATATCAGGATGAATAAATTTATTTATAAAAAACTTAATAAAAACATTTTGGTAGACAAAATTGAATTGAAAGTAAAATATTCTGAAAATAAATATTTTTGAAATCTATTTTCAAATATATATATATATATATATATATATATATATATATATATATATATATATATATATATATATATATATACACACAGTGAAAAATAATACAATTTCATTAATAAATTGTAATACTTAATAATTTTGAAAGTTAGAAACACAAATCAAACAAAAAAACGAAGAATTTATAAAGATATGAATATTAGTGAAACAGCACTTCATCAGAAGACACACTGTCTGCTAACACTTGCTTAAATCAGTTTAATTCTTTGATTAAATGTAATACTTATTTACTTGTCCAATCTATACAGGGTTGCCACTCGAAACTGCAAAAAAAATTCCCTGTGTTTCCTCTATATATTAGGAATAACAAACAACCACGGTATTCACGTGTTGTTCTTAAAATAACAATACTCCCTTAGGTCCCCAATCACCAAAAAATAAAAATATAAAATAAATAAAAAACAAAGGCGCTGGTAACAATTTACAATTCAACACTATTTGAAATAAAAATATTATGGTAACAGTATATTTATTGTTCATATTTACATACCGAAAAAAATTAATATTAATATAATTATCATACCTAGAATAGAGCAAGGCCTGAAAATACGCAACATAAGTTAAAAGAATGAGATATTTACAACTTACCTCCAGAACTACCTGGTGAAATAAAATAAAGAGCAACAATATTGCTCATACTGGAATGCACCATAGATTATAAGTAATCTACAAGCATCCAGATCTAATATTTGACAACCATTTTCAGACAAAAGTTTTTCTTTTGCATATTTAAGAAAATTTAAACTGAGATTCAGTCCATCCATGCAAATTTGCAAAAGTAACTGTAAGTCTGACTTAGAAACAACTTTTTTAAAATTTTGAAAAAAGTGCTTATGCATATGTAGTACACCTTAAACATTTTGAATTAAAATATATTGTTGAAATTCTATTGGTTGAATCACACCCATACCTCACTACAAGTTCCATTTGACAATTTTGTGAAATATGATTTAAGGCTTTATCAAAACATACTAAAATTTTTTTAATAATTAATGATTTTAAAAGAGAGTCTTGAAAAAATGGAACTAAGCCATAACCAATAAGGTAAGACATTTTCGTATGCCCTAAAGTACACTTTTTCGCAATATCGCTATCTGTAAAAATCTGTGAAAATATATCTCTTTTAGCTCATTTAAAGAACAAAATAACTGTAAATTAATAAACTATGTCAGAACAGATTGAATATTGCAGTTCCTGTTTCCTGCTAAACAAAATTTATTCTAGTTTAATGACCTGAACATATATTAGGAAAATTTATGCACCTTACGAGGAGGCACATTGGAAGCATGTATAGTGCATCTTTCAAGAGAGCTTCTCCAGACACCCGTCCTGCGTCATGGCGGGTACTATGGTTACGAGGAAAAGTTACTTTGAATAGGGGTGTGGGGGTGAATAATTTTGTCTTAATCTTAGAGTAGGTCGTCATGAGTAAACCAATCGTCACCTCCTTTCCTCCATTTCACCCCCATTAGAAACGTGCTCTCGCTTGTTACCATAACAGCAGATAGCCCTAGACTTTCAATCTGGAGGAGTTCTCCTCATAGCTGCACTATACAATGTCATCCTTTGGGAGAAAGAAGTGAAACACAAAGAGAGATACGACCTGGAAGAGAGGGAAGGGGGAGGGAGAAAAAAAAAACAGAAAGAAGAAAAAGAAATGAATGATTGATAAGCTTCCATAGTTGGACAGCTGACATTGGGGCTTTATCTTCTTTTGTAATGCGAATTATGATTACACTTATTAATTTTGTCAATGTTTATAGCATTGGCTTTTTTTCAAAGAAAAAATATATATCTGCATTTTCCCAGTTTTTTAGAAAAATCAGAAATTTCCTGCATTTTCCCAGTTTTTTAATGTTCATTTTAATTCTTTTATTTTACTGGTACTGCTGTTGCTGTCGCAACCCTGTTGTAGTTAAAATCAAATGCATATTATCTCTCCAGAAATCAACAATGTAATTGCTGGAAGACAACATAATTTTAAAGAGCCATTCAACACAAAATCTGCACATTAAGTCACATCATAACAAAGTGAAAGTTATTGTTTTTTTATTTATTTTATTTTCAATTCAAGATAAAAAAAATTTTATTTCATTTATTTAAAACTTTTAAAAATAATGATTTGTTTATAAATCTGTTCACAGAAAGTGTTACATTATTAGTGTGAGCTGCAATAAGCCAGAGTTGTATTAGTATGATTTATATTATTTACAATAAAATTTATCTGCACACATATTATTGTAGTTTTTGTTTCTTATAAAATATTTTTAACAAATTATTGTCATAAAGAATTAGAAATGTTTTTAAAATCTGTGTCAATTAAATAATAGTTATTGGAATCGTGCTTATGTGTATTAATAAGATCAATATTAGCGTTATGAATATTGATCAAATTTCAATCAAATTGAATGAATTGTTGATGAATAGTTATTAGAATCATGCTTAAGTGAATTAAAAGGATCAATATTATTATTATAAATACTGTTAAAATTTCAATCAAATTGGATGAAAATTGATGATAGTGAGCGTATTTAGTTTGAAAAACTATCAAAGTAAGTTGACCTAAAAATGTTTACCTCATTTGTATATCAATGAAAAGTTCACTGGATATACACACAAACTGTCATTTATACGAGTTTTTACTTTCAACTTTAGAAAAACGCTTCTAGACGTGCATACAGTTGTGCTGTACTTATACAACTTCATTTTCCTTGATTCATCAGTTTTGGCAAAACTTTAACAGTAAGTTCAAAAAAACACTAGTTCAGAGAGCCACACATATAACTAGATGTCATCAACTATTATACAATTTGATCTACCACTATAATTTTTTAGATAACGAATACTTTGGCAAAAAAATTGAAAATTAAAAGAAATATTTTCAGAAATAAAAGCTGATTTAGTAATAACATCTTACTCAGCGCTTGTTCAATTATTGTTAAAGGTTGGTTTGAATCTTTTTCTGCATTTCTATCAGGAACAGAATGATCATCCAAAGATTCTCTCAAAACTGAAACTGTAAAGTTAAAAAAAAAAACAGATAAATAAAGTGTTAAATGAAGCGTGAATATCAGGATAAAAATATTTATTCATAAAAAATGTCTTAAAACATTTTGATATATAAATGTAGTGATAATTGAAAGCAGACTATTTTAAAAACATAAATTTCTGCACTCATTAAACTGAGAGATTGACATGCAGCTATTATTTTTTAAATATTATAAAACATGAATTTTTAAAATTAAAATGTCATATTTATTTGCCCAATCTATCGGTTGAACTGAGCACTGATGGCTCAATTGCTAAAGGCGCTGATGAAAAGGCGGTATTGCGGGCAATGCTGAACATCCTTATGTTGTGCCATTGAAATTAAGAAGCCTTAACCTTCATGACCCCCTTTAGGCGAACAGGGTGATTGATATGGGTTTTCTTTACATTTATAGTTAAAATTAAATACATACATATCAGTGAATGTCAATAATGTCTCAACAAGTAGACAACTAAATTGAAATTTTAATGGGCCGCAAATGGATCATTCTACAGAAAACTTGTATTTTAAGTAACATAGTAATAAAGTAAAATCTGTATTTAATGCTTTTTTTATTAATTAAAAGTGATTTTTGTTAATTTAAATAAACAATTAATTAAAAAAGTGGTTATAGAAAGTAATATTATCACATCTATCGACTGCTACAACCCACAGTTGTGCTATTTTAATAATTGCACCTGCTGTATTATACCACATACACAATCCTGACTACACCCCCACTTTAAAATGATTTTAATCAACTGTTTTTAACTTTAATATTTTTGAGATCAATAAATTAGAATTGATTTTAAAACTCAATTATCATTTTCAAACTACTACACTTCATATAAGGACCTGGTATAGGTTTCTTTGTAAACTGGTAATGAATATTATTCTATTTTCCCATATAAAGAAAACAACTCACATTCAGCCCTGTGTTCATAATTACAATATTTACTGTTAATTAATTAAAAATATAAAACAAAGTAGTTTCACAAAAAAATAATTACATCCACTATCAGGAATCTCTTTTCGATCAGAGACCACTCCATTAGCAGGAAAAGCTCTACTATCAGAAATCACTTCATTATCAGGAATCACTTCATTATCAGGAACCATTCCACTATCAGGATGATAATCCTCCTCTTCGTCTGTAATTAAGGGAAAAAAATATATATTTATGCATGGGAATCAGCAGTAATAAATTTATAAAATATTTTGTTAAAAATAACAGGGTGGGAAAATAACTTATCAATGATTCTTTGAAATATATTAAGTCCATGCTGTGACTTCAGTAACAATCAGAAAAATAAGAAGTTAAAATAATGTTTTTTGTTTTGAAAATTATATTGACAGAAATATAAATTATCTAGATGCTATAAATGGGGAAAGTTCAAAATACAACTGAAGAAATATAATCAACATAAATTAAAAAAGGATATTTTCATTACTTCTGTGGATACAATCCTTACTTGTGCATACAATTAAATAAAATAATTTGAGAAGATTTGGGAAACATATGTCATAAGCACTCTAAATAAAATTTTATTTCTGGAAGAGTTTATCTTAACATTTAGAGAGACTGGTTTGAGCACTTCCCTCACTTCTAATTTAAAATTTAAAGTGTAAAAAAGTGAGTTCAGACATACCAAGAGTAAGCCATGAAATTTCAAATACCGGAATTTTTTTTTTAAAATATATAAATGAAAATAAATTATGAGAAGATAACTTAGGATTATGCAATGGAGAAGTCCTCTTTTAATAATTTGTTTATATTTTAATATTTTGAAGTATTTTTATTTCAGCAACTGAAACTTTGCTTTAGTCTATTTTGTATTAGTTTTATCCATTACGATATCAAGGGTTCAAAATATGATGGAAAGAAATATTTTTTTTAGAAAAAGAACAAAGTGAATTAAAAAATCTTTTACTTCGCAAATTGAAAAATAATTAAAAAAAAAGCAGATTTGTTCTATGAATTTTTATAGGAAGTAAAGGAGGGCTGGCATGTGTGAGGAAATTCTAAACAACTACTGACATAAAAAAATAAATAAACAAGCAACAACATGAAATAACGTGTCAAAGAGAGATTGCTTATATTTGCATCCTATAACATCTTATAAATATAAAATCAAAATTTTGATTTTCGATAATAATAAATAGAAAAAATGTAAAAGTAAAAATTTTATTTACACTTTTTCTTTCGAAAAAAAGTAAGGACTTTAAAGCACTTAAAACTAAAACGGGAACTTTTAAGGTGTGAATAAATGCTATAGAAAAAGAAAATCCAATTCAAGAAGAAATACACAAAATTTCATTTCCTAACAGCTCCAAAGCAGATAAAAAAAAGAAAGTTAAGATAGGCGAATAATAAAATTATTCCGTGGAATTCGTTCTCTTGCACATCAGGATTCTTTTAAAGCCGAAGTTTGCTTATTTTCATCATAATTTAGATTATCTCCTTCCCCCCTCCCATTTAAGTGAGTCCTTCTGATGAGTGCAGGTGGACTATAATATATCATGGGTTCAATGAAGGGGTAAATATGAAATCTTTCAATTGAAAAGGGGATGGGAATTATGCCCATATAAAAAACTTTCGAACTGAACCTAACATGCAATTCATCAAACCAGCCAACTGCATGTTCCCATGTCTGGCAGCGGATCAAACTGCAACATCTTCTGACTGATTCAAGTAGCTTGACCGGCCAACAAGTATACGCAAAGGCAAAGTGAGTTGAGCGAAAGCTGAAAACACCACTCACGAACAGGGGACAAGAATCAAGTCTTCTAGAATGACGTGCAAAAACATAAATACTATTATGTGACATCAAACAGTGGGATATAAAATCAAGCATCATGTAACATCAGTAGCACACAATTGAGTTGAGTGAAAACCTAATAAGACCACTTTCTCTAGGGTGAAAAATTTTTTTTAAATATTTTACAATAACACATAAAGCCATATTTTACCCTGCATCTAGTACCAATTGACACATGACGTCATTAGGAATGTTAATTGACAAATCAACAATGGCTGACTTATGCACCTGTCATACCAGAAATTTGCTGTCTTATAATAAAAATATACAACAAGATATACAGTGAATAAACAGGGTGGCCACTCAAATCAGATTTCAAATTTCCCTGATTTTTCCAGGTAAAAATTTTAAAATTTCCAGATCAGTGTTTCTTTTTTCTTATAAAGTGTAGGATGTGTACAAGAGAAGTGTCTATATTATAAAATATTTTATTCAAAATGTTATTTTTTTTAACATATCATCTTGAAAAAAAGAATTAATTTTGACAATTTGAAAAGATTTTTTATTTATTTTTTAATGTTTTGGTACACCGTTAATTTTTAAGAAATTAATACATGTGGAGAAAATATGTTTAGCTTGTAGAATACATTGTTTTTATTGAATAATTTTTTTTTAATGTGTTACTTTAAGTAGTTTTTGCTCAAAGTGTACTTAGCAAATGGCAAAAACAGAATGACCAATAAAACCTTGGATAAGTATTGTTTAATATATTTTCATTAAACAAAAAGGAAAACCGTTTCGGGTGATTATACATTAATAAATTTTTATAATTACAGTGGCTCCCAAAAGTGTTCGTACACTTATAACTTTTATTGAAATAGGAAGTATTAATAATTAAAATGAATATTTCAGAATGGGTACTTGATAATAAGATGTATAATCTAATATTAGCAAAACTGCATGGAATATTTTAAACACAAAGCAAAAGTTTATTTTTAAGATAGCAATCAAATAGTAAAAATTTTACCCCACGAAAGTCATTGTACACTTAAATGTTTTCCGATTTCAGAATTAAAATTATCTCCTATTGCTTTAATTTTTTTATTCAATTATTTTTCATTTAATTTTTTATATATTTATTTGCAATTTAGTATCAAACTTGTGATAGCAAATTTATATTTTAATTTTTGCTTCACCATAATACTTTCTTTTATCATTTAAAACGGCTCAGGGTCATAATAAAACAATAGACCAAATTTGATAGTTGATTATTTGTCAGCATAAGAGGTAAATTAGTAATGAATATGTTTAAATTAGTTTAATGTGTCTTATTGCACTGTGCAATATGTGATAAAATGCTTAAAAGAAGGACTTTATCAGAGATTAAAATTATAAAATTTGTGAAAAAGTTCATAAATTCACAATTGAGTCTTGTAAAAGTTTAAGTAAAATTTAATAAAAAATATTCTGTTTGAATTTTACCCGACAAAAAAAACTAGTTACATTTATTTACAAACTTTTAAAAGCTATTCTAAATGTGAAAGGAAACTCTACTTAAGATTACTAAGAGGCAGAGATTTTTTTGAAAGTGTACGATGACTTTTGTGCAGTAAATTTTTTGTTACTTTTTGATGATTGATTTCTGAAAAATAAACTTTTAAATAATGTTGTTTTGAATTAGCATTATTATTTTAAGAGATTCAGTATATAAAAATAAATGTCATAAATGTAAAATTGTCTAATTTTTTGTTGTATACTCTATAGAAAAAAAGAAAAAGATAAAATTCTTTAAATTTTATACTTTTTTTTCTTACTTGAAATTAAAATATTTAAAGAATTCCAATCTAAACACATAGTTTTTTTTATAAACGATTGAAATGAAATAGAAAAAATTTGCATTAATGCAGCAAATGAAACAATTCGTCGATAAACATTGCTGTTAGCGATTGTAAAAAAAATTTGTGATTGGTTGGTTTGATGAGAAAAAATAATTCACAGATTTCTTTGAATGGGATAACAAAAGCTTTCAGAAAATTAGTTGGGTATAATTCAATAATAATAAAATATATTATTATTGAATTATAACCAACTAATTTTTGGAAAATTTTATAAAGTTAAAAATACAAAAACATTTTGAATCATTTTGTCATAATAGAAAAAAATTACCACCGAAGCATCGGAACAAACTTGAGCCATAAATGGATTCTGCCCCCAAGGACAGAATTTAAAAACAGAAGCTAATATCCTAATCTCTTCTTCCACCTCCACCACAATCTTTCCTAAACTGCATAGTCCTATAGTTTCCATAGCGGTCAAAGGTTTCTACATTCATTTAGCAACAGTGGGAGAATTTTATGTGGCATTCTAGTTTGACAGAGCTGTAATGGAGCAAATTTTGATGCAAGCAAAGTATCGCTAAGTTGAGGATATTTCAACTGTTTGGTGATACATTTCCGTCAAAAAGTGGGTATAATGGATGAAATAATTTAAATTACGAAAAGTAGTAAATAATTTAAATTAGTGAAATTTTAAAGAATTATCGAAAACATTTTTTCCCAGCTTTTCATTAAAATTCCCTGATTTTTTTCAGGTTTTTACCAGTATAAAAAAAATTTCCTGATAATTCCAGGTGGGTGGCCACCCTGATAAACTTTAAAGGTTGGTCAAGTTACAAATTATGAAAACAACAAGATTTTTCATAATATAAGATAATATTACGTGGCTCAAGCACAGGTGATATATCAGACCAGTCCAGTGCATCTCCTTTATTTCCTCCCGGATAGTGAATATCAGGAAAATAATAAAAGGCTGAAAGTAAATTGTATGAATTAGAAAGAATTCATTTAGGCATAAAATTATTCTCAATATCATTCAAATTTCTCAATATAATTTCAGTCGAAAAGAAGCACTTTTTTGACTGAAGTCTGAGAGTTTTTTAATTTTACTATAAAGTATAAGTGAATGTAGCAAACTACAAGTTGAACTATTTTAAAATGAATGAATGAAAGAGAATTGTGCAGGGAAACAAAACCTTTATTAAAACAAACTGATGAAATAATGAGGCAAAGCTGGATTAGTATTTATATATAAAATAATGAATTTGATAAATTTTTTAAGAAAATTGATATTTTTTAAATAAATTTATATCTGGCATTAAAAACATAATAATGAAACATTTGGTTTTAAACTCATAAAGCTATTACTTTGTTTTATTTATAAGAAGATAATTTAATTTTTTGATAAATATTTATGAAATAAGAAGATTCGTTTGCACATGTTCCTACCGAAGATTCTGAGGAAGAACAAAAAAATTAGTTCTATGAAGATCTCAATAAAGAAATTTCAAAGGTACCAAGACATGATGTAAAGATAGTGTTAGGAAACTTAAATGCTGAAATTGGAAGAGAACCCTGGATTATACCAACTACAGGCTTGTTTGGCCTGCATGAAATCAGCAACGAAAATGGAGTAAGAAAGCTAGATTTTGCAACTAGCAACAATATGATTATTAGTAGTACATGTTTTGATCATAAAAGGATTCATAAAGAAACAACATGGACTTCCCCGTACGGTGAAACAAAAAATCAAATAGATCACGTTTTAATTGATAGTGCTCACTTTTTGGTTGCTATGAAATATAGACAGAGAATATCAAAGACCCAAAACAGCAAAGGAAAAAAACAGAAAAATTTTACGTGAAGAAACTAAAAAATAAGGATTTCAGAGGTAGCTATGGCAGAGCATTGGATGCGAAGATTGAGGATATTCTCTATATACCTTGGGAATATAGAGAATTTGTCAGTGGAAAAGAAGTGGGAAACATACAAGAATATTATTATAAACTCGGCTGAAGAAACCTTGGGAAGAGAAGAAAAGGAAAGGGAGAAAGAATAGTTTGATGAAGAGTGTGAAATCGTAGTTGATGAAAAGAATAGAGCGAGGGAAAGGTTAATTGTTCACAATACAAGAAACAACAAAAAAGTGTACAAGGAAAAGAGAAAACTAGCTAAGAGAATTATTTGTACCAAGAAAAGAACATTGGAAAAAGAAAAGATACAGGAAGTGGAGGACCTATCTGCGATAGGAATGCATGCAAAATTAACTTCTATAAGAAGAGGGTACTATTCACGAACCACACTTTGTCATGGAAAAGATGAAATCTTGGTTGGAAAAGAAGACGAGATTTTGGAAACATGGTCTGAACATTTTGAAAGCCTTTTAAACAGAAATGTAGTAATTGGATAAACAGAAGGTGAATTAGTTTCATCAGAGAATGATTGTGAACCGTTAGAGATGGAGGAAGTTAAAAAAGCAATTAAAAAGATACGTAACGGAAAAGCACCTGGAGAGGACTTAATTTCCCCAGAACTACTAATGTATGGCAGTGAGAAGTTATTCAAAATGGTCTATGACCTTGTAAGTGAAGTCTAGGAGATGATCAGATACCAAACAAATGGAACAACGTAGTGATATGCCCAATTTTAAAAAGGGAAACATACTGGATAGCAATAACTATACAGGAATCTCCCTCCTTAACCTGACTTACTAAGTATTGACGAAAGTCATAGCTACAAGACTTAAGCCATTGATAGAGAGAGAAATTGGAGACTAGCAATGTGGTTTTAGGCTGAATAGATCAACCATAGACCAGATATTCAGCATAAGAAATATCTTGGAAAAAAAATTCAAAGATATGAATGTAAATGTCTATCAGCTCTATGTTGATTTCATGCAAGCATATGATTCAATATACAGAGAATTGATACTACAGACCTTGCACGAGTTTAACATCCCTCATAAATTAATCAAGTTCATTAAAATGACAATTTCATCTATTACAGCGAAAGTAAAGATACAAAACAAAATGTCCAGGGAATTTGATATTGTGATTGGATTGAGACAGGGTGACATTCTGTTGACCTTTTTGTTTAATGTATGCCTTTAAAAAGATAAACAACACAATATCAAATAGAGGTGGTACCATTTTTAATAGAATGAAGCAAGTCCTTGCTTTCGCCGATGATGTAATATTGATAGCAAGAAGCAAAAATGCACTTGCTGACCTTTTTAAAGACTTAACCAAAGAAGCAAGTCTTTTTGGTTTAGAAATAAATATTGATAAGATCAAATACATGATAATGAATTGTAAAGGAACGGATATGGACACAGAATTACAAATATAATGAAATGACAAAATTTGAAAGAGTTAGGGAATTTAAGCACTAGGGTTCAGTGGTCACTGAAAACAATGATATTATGCCTGAGACTAGATACTGGAAATTGCAGTTTTTTTGCACTTAAGATATTGTTAACATCAAAAGTAATTACGAGGAAAACAAAGCTTCAGGTTTATAAAACTGTAATCAGACCAATCACTATCTATGTATCAGAGACATGGATTCCAACACAGAAACAAGAAAAAATGCTGATTACCTGGGGGAAAAAATTCTTAGAGCTATTTTTGGACCTGTCAAAGAGGGTGATCTGCGAAGAAGGCAATACAATTTCGAAATTTCAAGACTATTTAAAGAAAAAGATATAATCAATTATATGTAAAAACAAAGGTAATTCAATAGCTAGGACACCTTGAGAGAATAGAGGAAAACAGAGGCACTAAGAAGATATTCAAGGGGCAGTGCCAGGGCTAAAAGAAAAGAGGAAGACTGGCTAAAAGATGGTTAGACGAGATGGAGAAAGACCTTAAGATTCTAAAGATCCAAAACTGGAAACAAAAAGCAGAGAACGACAACTTAGGAGAAATATTTTTAGTGAGGCCATGGTCCAATATGGACTTAATGCCAGGGAGTTAGTTAGAAGATTTGTTTATGACTTTGAAAAGATAAGAGAATTAATCACTATTTTATTTGTTAGCAGTAAATTTCATTCATTTGAATTTACATATTTCCATATAATGATAATTTTTAAAAACACTTCACTTTTTATGAATTAAGAAAAAAAAGCTTCAGTCATCAGTGAATTTTGAAAATAGTTGTGGAAAATTTTTCTTACTTAAGAATATTTAAATATGTATGTTCAAATTGTTTTGAAATATGAATATTTGTTATCTAAGCAATCTTTTATAAAGTTTTCCATGTTCTTTTTTAAATTACTGGGGGACTCCGCCCCTGCGCACTATGGCTCCGCGACCCCCGAGCTGTTGATACAGTTCTTTTAACATTGCTTTATGATTTGAGCTCTCTTCACTCAATCTTTTCTCCTCCAAAGGAAGTGTACATCAATAAAATCTGCAATGAAATGAAATTAAGCTTAAAGCAAAGAGCATTGTTCGAAACCTTGTAAAGGGTAAAAATTTACTGCTACTGCTGCACTTGGGGTAAAATTTGCCCACTTTAATAGTTTATTTATGTATAAAATAATAAAACTTTATAGCTCCTGTTCATCTATGGCACAACAGTTAAGCAATATGCCACCTGAGAGAACCGTGGTTCACATCCGAACTAAGACATTTGATTTGAATTTCTAGATTTTTGATCTAACAAGATTATTAAGCTTAAAATGTAAAAGTTATTATTTTTTAATTAAAATTTAAATTATTTTTTTTTTTACAAAATTTACTTTTAAATATATATATATATATATATATATATACAAATTATTTATATATATATTTTTTAAATGTTTTTTTTTACTAGAGTTGACTGGTTTAAACCAACAGTTTTTCCCCCCAAAGAAATCAGTCAAAAGCACAAGTGAGAAAAAGGTACTTATCTAAACTTTATATTTCAGTTTAGTTTTTGGATTTTTCATCAGTTATCAGTGTAAAAAAAAATTTTATTGTATGTGTGAGGTATTTTTTTATTTATGAAAATAATATTTTCAAAATAAAATGCTTATTTAAGAGCATAATTCTTAAACTAATTTTTTTTTTACTCTCTATTGTCTAATTTGACAAGAGCTACCTAATATCAATCAAGTACAACCTAGTATCAACCAAGTATAAAATTCCAAGTAAAAAAAAATCCATGTATTTATGATTAAAAAAATTTAACTCGGTATTCTGTTTTTAAACATCAATATATTTGACTATTGATAAACAATTTATAATAGCCAAACATTAAGCTGTTACTCAATATGCCTTTTAAATCACATAGAGTACCAGAAGAGCATTTCACAGCTGTCCCAAAAAGTTTTGAAATCATATTTACCAGATTGGGACACCTATTTCAATTTGAGGATAAAAAAAATCAAATCTGTTGAAAAAGAAAGCATGTTTTGTGACTTATTTGAAAATCAAAGTACTATCTGCACCTACTAACATATATAAGGTCTATACCACAAACAATTACAATTGTGAGATAATTTCAGAAAATCCAAACATTAGAAAAAGGTTACTCAGGTGTTCAGTTTTTTTCCTTCTTTTTGTGCTTTATAAAACGAAGTTTTTGGGGAATGAAGCTTTAGAATAAAAAGGTAGAAGTAAGAGACATGCAACAGCTGAAATTATATTATTAACTGAATATTAACTAAAGTAGCCCAAGGTCAAGAAAACTGAGATGAGCACAGTATGCCTTGGCTCTCTATGAGCTGTTGTGCCACTGAGTTTAGCTTAGAATATTAACTAATAAAAAAAAAATTGTCAAAAAAGAAGAACAGTTCTGCCTTACATATTATAGCAAATAAATGAACGCATTACAATATTGATCAGTATAATATTAAATATTGTAACTAACTTTTCAGGGATTCAATAAAGAGGAACCTAGGAACTATTAATCTTACTATAAAGATCAATTTTAAATACATTCTTTATTTTTCATTCTGTTTAGAAAAAAAATATTAAAAAAAGAAAAACTCACAATCGTCTTGCTGTAAAGATGATGAAGCCTGTGGTAAATCTTTCACAGAAGACTTTTTTCTCATATCTTTCATTTCATGAACATAATTGTCTTTGTTAAAAATACTGTAATTTCTTGATGCAGCTATAAGTAAATTTAGACAGATTAATATCCTAGCAAAATCAATTACTCAATTCATCTTTTAAATTCATAAAATTTTGCTCTGTTAACAGAAATACTTCAGATTCTATTTAACAGAGTATATCGGAATAAAATAGAGTGAATAAAAGAGATTGCTCATTCAAATGGCTAATTTGTCAACTAACTTAAGTAAAAATAATTCTGTCACATATCCTAATTTCAGAAACAAAAATATTATAAGTTTTGTATTTATGTTCCCAAAACAATGCTAATTTTCAAACATTCTACATATCTTGGTCTGTATTTTATTTATAAATGTTTGAAATGGTTAAACGAAAAGACTTGATGACAAATTACTTTCATCAAAATTTTATGATAGAAATATACAAAAAATTTAACTAACCCTTTCAGTACTACTGCCACTCCATTGAAGGCATCTACAAAACATTTTCCTTGTGCTTTTGCTGCCCATAGGCAGCATCCACAAAATAAAAAATTTAAGTTATGCATCAAGCACAATGCAAAAATTCATAGCAAAAACTGCAGTAAACACAGTCAAAATTCTGTATGGATATCTCATGGAATCAGCACAAATTGAATGCGCCAGAAAGCAATTATTTAAAATTACAATTTGAATTTAGTATGTTGTAATTAGAAACTTGTAGGTTACAAAGTTATTATTTGATTAGAATTTCATGCATCCTACTATCTCATAAAAAAAAAAAAATCAGGATTTTAATTCAGCCAAATAAAAAAAAAAGGAAAAGGAATTATGCCATATTAATTTTACAATTAATATTTTTACACATTTTATACATTTGATACAAATCAATATTGGTAACAATATCCCCACTGGTAGAATGTGTTCCACTATTACATGAAGATCAAAGAAAAAAAATATTAATCTTATGTCGTATTTTAAATGTAAGTTTAAAAAAAAAATAGAACAAAAGAGCACTTTTGGACACTTAAGAACACTAAATGTTCACAATTTCGATATTACTATTTTCATTACCATCAATTTTACAGATTTGTTTTTGGCTACGATAGTTGAGTAATTCTAGCACAAAAGCCAGACACTTTAGATATTTCTTTCAGTCTGTGGTTCAGTGTAATTTAAAAATTAAGAGAAAGTTGCATTTTGCTCAGACACACAAAATGACTCACTATAGTACTTGATAAAAAAAAAATAAAAAACTTACTGAGAGCTATGGCAGAAAAAAAAAAAAAAAAAAACGGTCACTGTTGGGGAAGGAACAAACATCTCATTCGCAAAATTTTGTGAAAGTTTTGAAATTTTAAATTTGTGAAACTTTGAAAAAGTTTCTGATAATATAAATTTTTAATTTGCAGAAGTCAGTGAATCAACGGTTTTAAAACATGTTGTTTAAATTCGCAGTAAAAAATTGCATGCCTATTCTAACACTGCTAAAAGTTGGCTGACTTCCATTTAAGATGCTTTTTTTATAAAAAGGTTACAGAGCATCACAAGCATTTTCTTCCGTTACGTTTGAAAAGCAATTTTCTTTGAAAATAATTCTGCATAAAATTGAAGCAGTGTACAGTACTGCTTTCTGCAAAAGATTAAAAAAAAAAAGGTTGAGAAATAAAAACTTAAATGTAGAGAAATTTGGCTTATTCAGATATAATTTTAAAAGACTCACTACTGTATAACTGGAACAAACTGGCCTTTCACGTAAATTTTTGAATAGTTTAAATGCAATTGTGGGGCAAAACAACTTTAAAACAAATTAATTAAAACAAAAATCATATACTAAATCGTAAATTTTACAATCACTACAAAAAGTTTGTCCACATAGCAAAGCATTGTTTGTATCTCTGATAGTATACAGGTACTACACACATTATGATATTGATAATTTAAAATATATATAAATAAGATGTTTAAAATAAATAGCTTTACATCCACAAATTTGCCCAACATCATTTTCCTCACAAGCCTTCATCCATTCTTCTAAAGCCGGCTCCTTATTTTCTTTTAGAAGATTTAATATGATATTTACTGGGGAAAAAAAAACAGAAATAAATGTGTGTTTTAAAATACAATAATTATGATTTTTATTATTATGTTGGTATACTTCATGATGATGTTTAAAAAGCAGCAATTTACAAAAAATATTTTTTGTTTTTTTCATGTTGATAAAAGAAAATTATGCGTGAAAGAAAAGCTCAAAATTTCCTTTTTAATAATGTAAGGTTCAAGGTCATAAAAAAAATAGAGGTCCCTTAGTAAATGTGCGTATAATAATTATTATTATACAGTTACAAATATTATGATTTAGAAATCTGCTGAAAAGATCACAAAAATTCAAATGATTCATAACAAAATGCTCACAATACCCTGAAGATATTAGACTTTTAGACCACGAGCTAATGTATAAAAGGTTAAAATTTCGTGGTTATCAGGCTGTAAAAGCTTTTTCTTTTTGTAGTGTAAAAGAGAAATAATTAGTTTTACTCAAAAGATTCTTGACAAAAAGGAATTTATCCTCTTGTTTAACAAAATCGGGTGAATTGTCAGCTAAATTAAAAACAAATAAATAAAACAAGGATAAATAGGAATACCAAAACTACTATACTTGCAAGTAGGACTGGGAATTTGTATGAAATTCTATATTGTGATATATCGTTTGCTAGGCATAGAGATTTAACATAAGTTCGAAAATTATCGCTCAAAAATCTTTAAATCTATCAAAAATGAATAAAAGAAATAAATATATAACAAAAAAATTTTAATTCTAAAACAAATTGCTTCTATAATATTAATAGCTTTGCTTAGTTTATATAACATCAATACATCATCAGTTTCAACAACATCAATAATATTGCAAAATAACGTAAGTGCCGCTGAAAATACTGTTCAAGAAACGTAAAATCCCAAGGACAAAAATGGCGTATAAAGAAATTGTGCATTGTTATCTATATTTCAAGTCTGATTCAGTTTGCTCTTTGTCATTCAACATCCGGAAATGAACACTGTCCTCGTAATCAGACGCAATCACATCTTCACAGTTAAATGAAAAAAATCCTCTTCATCAGCACTGTGACAGCGTAGTGTAGGCACGAGTCCTCCCACATGTGGAATTATTATATCTTTAAACCGCGAGGGTCGTCTTACATCAGTCCGTTGATTTATGCACTAAATCAATATTTCGCGATTTCTCGCCCCGTCCTACCTGCAAGATGAGCACAGGCATACTTTTCTTATTCTCTTAACTAAAACATTTGCAAAACTTGTCTCGAAATGCTCGTGCTCGGAATCTCATTTCAGCAGGAATTCATCCTGATTTATTTACTGTCCCTTTTCACAAAGACATGTGAAAACTCTTGTATCATTTATGATCACACAATTTTATTGAAGTAAGGAAAAGTAGTAATTGAAATAATAAACTCACATCTATCATTAATGCTTTCACCAGTTTTGTTTTTCTGCTCTTCATGTTGGCTAAAAAAAATGTACAATATTATTCTTCCAATACAATAATACTAATGATACAATAATATTAATACTATAATACTATCACATCATTATTATTATAATACGATATAAATGATACTATTACTACTATACAATAATATTAATGATAACAAAGAAGTAATCAAGACAGATTATTTAATCAATAAATTCTTGGGTAAATGATAAATTATCAAAATTAATCAAATTTTGGTTTATTAATCAAATCGTTCTTTCAATTAATCAATCGTTCTTTCCAAGGAAAATCCAAGGAAAGTGTCCAGCATTATCATAGAAGCAGTATATAGTCTGCTCTTTCTGATGATTTATTGCAATCAATCCTTATTGATACAAAAAAACTGTCTAGGTACTATAATTTTAAAATGTTTACAATATTGAGCAAATGTATGTTTCACTTCATACGACTAAGGCTCTCAACATTAATTAATACCAAGGAAAGTGTCCAGCATTATCATAGAAGCTGTATATACTCTGCTCTTTCTGATGATTTATTGCAATTAATCCTTATTGATACATAAAAACTGTCTAGGTACTATAATTTTAAAATGTTTACAATATTGAGCAAATGTATGTTTCACTTCATACGACTAAGGCTTTCAACATTAATTAATACCAAGGAAAGTGTCCAGCATTATCATAGAAGCAGTATATAGTCTGCTCTTTCTGATGATTTATTGCAATCAATTCTTATTGATACATAAAAACTATCTAGATACTATAATTTTAAAATGTTTACAATATTGAGCAACTGTATAAGTTAGAATATTTTATACAAAAAAAAAAAAAAAAGAAAAAATTGTTCTGAGTAAATATGTTCCATATGGATTATCTGAATCCAATAACTCATTAATAATAATAATAATATGTAAAAGTCATTGAAGTTAAAAGATTTGCATTTATTTTACTGAAACAATTTCATAAAGAAAAATATTAAACACCCATTTTATATAATATTCTAAAAAACATACTTAAAGTGAGAACTTTTCCACTTTTCAAAGAACCTGAAAAGAAAACCTTAACTTAAAATAATTTTGAACTCTTCAACTGTTATGCCTTCAGTTTAATGATAAGCATAATTTACGCACACATTTTCTATAAGAAATTAGATAAATAATGCTACATTAACTAAAAGACTAATTATAAAAATGCAAATGAATTAAAAACAAATGTAAATGGTACAAAATGTAATTAAACAAATTATCCACTTTACCACAATATGTAACACACAATTTCTTTTCTAATTTTAATCGCAAAACAAATGTGTTTCATTAAACTAATTAATGTAAATCAAATAATACATAATAGGTAAAATTAACCTATGAAAAATACACTACTATTAATTCTCAAATAAATTAACAATTAGTTTTAAATGCAACTAGAAAAGAATCAGGGCTGAAATGCTGTATTTAAAGTTTGTTCAAACACCTTAATTATGTTACCAGCAAATTTGTATCAAACTGTTGTTCAAGGTACAGATAACATAGTTCAACATTAAATCAATTTTTCTAAGAACGTATCATTATTGACGACATTCTAAAACATAAATTGAATTGAAGTGCAATAAAATTTAGAAGTAGAATAACTTACGAAACATATATAGAAATTCAAACAGCCCTAAAATAATGACTGATGCAAGAGCTGTAACTATTTCTACAATAATGTCCATCTTCATAGCAAAAATATTTTTAGTAATTGCTATTGTACACTTTATTCATTCACATATTTTACTCGTATAATTTTATCAACAGTTATGAATTATTTTTACTAAACTGAAGTTTTTTTCCTCAATATTTAGCAAGAGAAATTTATTTATTCAAATTTTTTTTTTTTTAAATTAAAAACATACAAACTTTAATCAGAACTGCCAAATTTCTTCGCAATAAACGTGTATTTTATTGTATCTGGAAAATTGTTAATAAAGTGTTACAAACAAAACTCTTTTCTTTTTTTTCTCTAATAAATAGAGCATTATTTGAAGTTTTATTCGCATTTTGAAATCATAAACACATTAATTATAATAAATCATTTTAAAAAGCAAATGTTTAAAACTTTTAACAATGAACCTTGCAACTCTTTTACATTTTTGAAGATTATTTTATCTGTTAAAAATATAGCAAATGTACAGTCTCGTTTATTACATTTAAGCAAAATTAAAATATAAACAATTTTTAATTAAAATTTTTCCGAGAACATTTTGCCTTTATTTCTTTTTTAAATACATAAATGCTAAACGTCTATATTCAATAGAAATTCATTAAGATTTCACGAGAATATTTTATATAATATTAATAGAGTTATAAAAAATAATATTAAAGACACTGAAAATATTAAAGAATTTGTTTCAAATATGTTCAAAGAATAAAAATTACCATTATTTATCTTTTTTACAACAAATATATTATGCAATAAAAAAATTTGCCACGTTTCTTTGTAGCTTATATTTGAGCCCCATATTGAAAGAATAAAGATCTCATTTCATTTTAAAATTTTGTTTTGAAATATGAGTTAATTTTATAAAATAATAATAAGAAATAATATTAGTTATCAGTGTCATTTTAAACTGATTGGTTACCTTAATACTTTCCTTATTTTTTTATAATTCCAAAAAGAATATTCTTCTTAATTTCTTATTTATTTTCATTTTTTTAGAACTAAAAAATTCATTTTGTTTTGTACAAAAAAAAGTATCTGCTGAGTTAAAATATTTCAGGATTGCCATACGTATATGAAAAATTTTAAGTTGTCAATTGTTATCAGATACATCTATACAAGTTCCATTGACATAATGATTGTACAAACATACATTTCCTTTGGTGACAGTGTAGACTTTCTTCAAGTGTTTGGAATAACTAGTGTCAAGAATTTTAAAAATGACAGAAACTAAAATATATAATAAGCAAGAGACCACCGAAAACACATTTTGACCGATAACACAACAAAAACAGGAAATGACACTCCGCCTACTGTGGAAGAGACGGAAATATTTCAGTATTCTTTACCTTTAGAGAAGGAATAAAAATTTCTTTTGCATTTAGTAAGTTACATTAGGAAAAACTCTAGAGCTTTCAATAGAAAGACTTCGTTGGAACTTGAAAAAAAATTTTGTTTCTGAGAACTTGAAGGAAGAGTAGAGAACAATACTTTTCTTAAATAGTTCAGTAATTTATCATATATGAATATTTGAAAAGTAAAAATTGTTTCATTGTTACTAAACTTCCTGTTCAAGGTCACACATTCAAAACTTTCCAATAGATGCTCTCTCCTCTTTCTACAAATATTTAAAAAAATTTCAGCTTTCAACAGTATTTTTTTTTTGGAATAAATTAATAATATAAATGTTTTTTTTCTCACTGTTTCAAAGGTTTAGTTCAATAAAATTGCCAATGAAAAAATTTATGTATGCCTCCATCTTCTTGTGCATGTTAGATTTAGAGTTTGAAAAGTTTAATTAGATTTTCCCTTTAACCCTATGAAACTGCATATCACTCATGGTAAAAAAATAACAATATTCTGCTTTAATAATATAATTATAATTTTTTGTTTTTTAATACAGTGTAATATCGCATATCCGGACATCCACCTTTCCTGGACCCTTTTTAACAATCAAAATAAACAAACATCTCTTCAGCTTCCCCTCTCTTAAAAAAAAAAAAAAAAAAGGCTTTGTACACGTTTTTACCTTTTCTAGCTTCTAGTGATTCATGCATTGAACCCATAAATTGACAGAAAGGGGAAGAAAAGACCTCCCAAGACCATTGAGTGACTCTAAGTAATGCTCCTCCTCAGGAATGGGGGGAGATTTGCTTTCAAAAGAGCCCCCTTCTTTCCTATGCAGCTGGCTAGTAAAAGAGGCATTTCCTGGAACCGTTTTATTAGCCTGTCAGGGAAAGAAGAAATACTGTGAAAAAAGGTAAACACAACAAACATTAACATGGAGGGGGAGTCACTTTCAGTCACACAAGAAAAAAATAAAGAGAACCCAATCAGCATGCCAAGCCTTTATGCTTGATTGATAGCCAATGATGGGAGAGAAAATAAGAATTTGTCCCTGCCCCGCCCTCAACTTGAATGACAAATAAGGAGGAAATGAATTTTCTTCTCCACCTACCCACCTTAATGAATGACAGGAATTTCCCCTTCTTGCTTGAATCATTCTAGTTCAAAATGGAGGAGAGAGAGAGCAATTAATATTTTCATAACTGTCAATTTTTTTTCTTTCGTTTTCTATACTTTAAGCAATAATTATTTTTTTCTAATATTTTGTTTTTGATTGATTAGATATCATTCTAATACTACTAAAACATTATTGCCCAAAAAATAATGTTTATTTATTTTTTGCTTATTAGATTCAGATCGTTTTAAGCTTTGTTTACCTTGGGGGTCAATTATACGGAAAAATCTAATATCCGGACTTCCAAAAGTCCCGCCGATTCCGAATACGCGACTTTCGACTGTAGTAACATACTTTAATAATTAGAAGATAATTATTTTAGACGGAGGCAGCATAAATTATTTTAGAACTTTTAGAAGAATAAAGTTTAAATTGTGATATTTATTGGTTTTTAATAATGTTACTAAATTTTTAAGACAAATGCATAAAATATTTTAAAAAAAATATTTTGAATTATCAAACTATGGAATTTTTCAATACTATTAAGAACTTTTTAGTTCATAATACCAAATATTTTATCGATCACATACGTGATAATTAACGATTTTACTTTAAATTATTTAGATAAAATTTAATACTGTTTATTTCTCGAGCAATGTCTTACAATGTTGGGACTTTCATTCGGTGATTTTTTTATTATTTATTTATTTGTTGTTACCAGACACAGAATGGGTAAATTATGGAATGTAAAATTTCCACTAAAACAAGTTTTAACTTTTTCGATGATTTTTAAACAACTGTTTTTACAAATTAAAAAAACTGAGTGTAAATATAAAGAGAGTATTAATGGAACTTCTAAAAAATTCAGTTTAACTAAATATATAATTTGCACATCTTTTTCTTCTTCTTTTTTTTGTTGTAATTGATGTGTAGAATTTCTAGACTGGTTTTGATTGTACAATATGTACATGATTATCTAAATTTGTTATATGAAAGCGGTACCTTTTTAAGAAACCTTATTTTTGAAACTTTGAAGTCATACATTTGAGATTAGCTGAGTATTTAAAACTCATCATCACTATCAATTTCATGAATTTCATTCTTTTCCGCTTCTTCCTCACATTCAGATTTTGCATAGGTTTCAACATCGAAATCATTCATTAACTTATGGTTTTCTTCTTGAGTGAGTGGTCTCACTCTACAATTGGAATGTGAAAATTATTTCAATGAAAAAAGAATAATACAATACCAAACAATAGAAATTATAAAATAAAACGTATATAAAAATTTAATTAAAACATTATCAAAATATTAAAAAAATAACAAATACGCAACCAAAAAATAAACGTAACTATCAAAGAAATTAACCAAAAAAACAAACAAACTAGGATTCACTAAATATTGTCTCTGAAAAGATCTCGAATGAAATGTAATTAGTACTACAATGGGAAACAGAGACATTCTCATTCCTTTAAACTTGCCAACTAATAATAAAAGAGAAAAATCTTTCAGCCAATATGAATTGAAAGTGAGCATACGTCAAGTCTTTTTTTTTTTTTTTTAACAATAGGCCCAATTTACAGAGGGTTCTTGAAGATGGCGGTCTAGTAGAAATGGGGGAAGTGAGCCCTGGTACAGCTGCTGATCTAGAGCAGCAACGAGAGGAGTTTTTTCCACCGGTACATATGTTATGCCGGCCGCAAGCAAAGGGTTAAAGTGCATACATCCAAAGATTTTCTTAATTTGATTTTATATTTAAAATAGAGAAATAAAGTATGATAAAAAGAAATATTTTAAGAAAAACAAATCAATAACTTAGTATTATGCAAGAAAAAAAAAAAAGATTTCTTTGAATAATACTGAGACACATTTAGTTGAAACAAAATTTAAAATAAAACAAATACTTACTCATTAAATATTCGTTGTTTAGCAAAATGCTTTTGTTCAGTTAATTTTTTTCCTCCAGTTTCATCTGAAAAATATTTCATAAAATTAAAATCTAATGCTTAAAATAATGCTAATGATTTCATTATCAATGCATTTAATTTTTTAATCCACTTTTTAAATTATCTATTAATAAAATTTTATATCATTTATTAAAATAAATAGATGAAATAGATAAAAAGGTACATAAATGGATAAATTTATTTGACACTGAACATTGAACAAGGAAAGTCAAATGTTTGTTTGAGTAATCTATTCTAATTATATATTCTTTCAGTATAATTAAAATAAAATTTAATCAATAGGAAATTATAGGGAGATTATCATTAGTTAAAATTACCCAGTGTTTTGAATTATCTATGTTCAAATTTAAAAGAGTGAACTGTATTAATGTATCAATTCACAAAAAGTAATAGAATTTCATTTTTAGGCTTTTACCGCTCAGAAGATTTTCCAAATATTCAAGCTCCGCATATAACTCTTTATCCTCCTCCTCATCATCTTTACTTTCCTGTGATTTTGTAAGTGTTTTCTTTGATATTTGAAACTGTTCCTCTGGCTTTCGTTTTGAGGCAGACAACTCGGATGTCTAAAATAAACATTTTTATTTGAATGAACAAATTTTAGTGAAATGAATATTATAAACAAGCCACAATATATTTGGATACATTATGTCTGAAAAAAGCTTTTAATTCAAATAAAAACAAAGCACAAATATATATAAAATAGGATTTATAGAAGCTAATTTAAAAAGTTTAGGTAAAAAATCTTAAATAAAAATACAGGGTTGCCACAGTAAAAAAGGAGCAAAAATAGTTGCTTTTAGTAGCCCCAAGCACAAAAATAGTTGAATGAACAGGGGCAAAATTTATCAAAAATAGTACCCAATATAACTATAATTATAGCTTAATTGTCATATACTATGATGCTCCAATTAAAAAAAAGTTTTGTACAAATATAAAGGGTATACATATTAGAAAACAGGTACCTAAATAAAAGTCTAATTACAATAAAATATTAATAGAAGGTAAAAACAACTAAAAAGAAAAAAACTACCCCTCAGAGAGAAAAAATAACAAGTACTTGATTAAATCTAATGAAAATTTAAATTTTTGGCTTTTTGGACATAAATGATTGTATAAGAGTTTGCTTTCTTTTATTAACAATTTAGTTTATTTTGTGTTCATTTGTTTCATGCTCTTTTTCTTTTTGTCGTAATTCCGGACTACCTTCAATCATGCCTTGTGCAAGTTTAATTCCTTGCATATCATTAAATAACAAGGGAGGGGTTAACGTGATGACATCACTGAGCACTACGCACGTGGTAGGTGGCACTACTTACGTGTTAGCGAGGGTACTGAAAAGTAACGTTCATTTTTGTGAAAAAACTTCTCTAAGAGTAAAAAACAGGGTGGCCACTCAAATCGGATTTCAAATTTCCCTTATTTTTCCAGTAAAAATCTTAAAATTTCCAGGTAAGTGTGCAATTTTTTTTATCATTAATTGTAGGTGGGTACAAAAAAAGTGTCAATATTATGAAGTCAATATTAAATGAAGTCAATATTAAATGTATAAAAAATAAAAATTTTTTATACATTTCATAAAGTAAGGTTTTAATTTCTAAATTATAATGAAAAATTTATTCTTCAGCAAAAAAAAAAAAGAAAGCAACAAAACGATATAAAATAAAATTGTTCTTATCTGTTGGCACCACACCAAAAAATAAACTTAAGTACAACAAATAATTCTGAAAATAATGTTAAGTGCAACAAAATATTTTTTAATACATCAAATAACGTAATTTCTAAATTATTTGGGGGGTGGGGAGAGAATATCCTAAACTGCGTTAACAAAGAGTTGACTTGAAAAAAGTTTTCTCCTTCAGCAAAAAAAAAAAAAAAAAAAAAAAAAAAAAACGATATAAAATAAAGTTGTTCTTACCAGTTGGCACAGCGCCAAAAAAAACATTATAGCAAATAATCAACAGCAAAAAAATATTTCTATGCTCAGCAGCTGAATTAATGCTGGACTAATTACAGAAATCCGTAAAACAATGTAATAAGAAAAATAAAATGAAAAATTTATTAAAAAAAAAGATTTTAAAAAATTTATTACAGTTAACAAACTAAGGAAAAACTAATAATAACGAAACTAATAATAACGAAATAACTAATAATAACAAGAATAAGAAATAACTAAGAGCGCCCCAAAAAAATTCTGATGAAAAATTCCTCTGCTTGTCATTTCTACTGCAGCTGTTTAGGAGGAATCAATCAGTTATTTTTAAAGGGGTTGGGGAAAAGAAAAGGGCATACAGTATTGGACCCCTAATCCGGCACTTAATCTGATCTAATTTTTTTTTTTTTTTTATTAAAAAATATATATTGATGAGACAAAAAAATCAGCTATATTCTCTTTTTATTTGGAATTTTATTTTGTTGAAGTAAGTAACTTTATTTTATCTTTTAAAAATAAAAAAGCTTGAAAAAAATATATAATAAATCTGTGTCAAAGGAAACATCTGTTTCTAAAGCAGTTTCAAATAAAGTGAAAAGTAAAAACACCTTCATTTCCAATGAACAAAATAAAGAAATGCAAGTTGGAAGAAACTGATCAATCAATCTTGACAGCTGAGCTTGTGCATTACTGGTTTGTCCCCACATTTCCCTCTTCTGTTTGACCATAAATTGGCCACACCCAGTTGACATTGAAACTACCACGTGGAGTACAAAATGAATTCTATCCCATTGCGGTTTTTTATTTGATTCATTTATTTTTTATTTAGCGGCTTTTTTATTAGTTATTAACTGTTAATTTTTTTTTGTTAGTTAGCTTGTTTTTTTTTCTTGTTGTTAGTTGTTTCTTTTTCTTTTTTTTATTTTTTTATCGTTATTAGTTTTTAGCTTGTTTTTTGCTGTTATCGTTAGTTCCTTAGCATAAATTGTTACTTTTTTTTGTAGTTCTTTGTTAGCTTTTTTTTTTCTTGTGAGGTGAGCGTCTTTTGTTAAAACAAAATGTTATCTAAAAGAAAAAAACAAGAATTATGATCTCGCTCTGAAGAAGAAACGATTATTTCTTCTTCATCGGAGGATTCGGATTACTTCTTGAATTATTTCTCCTTCGGATTATTTCTTCTTGATTATATTATATAGATGATTATTTTAATTAATAAAATTTCTTAAGATGGACCAGTTTTAAATTCACCCCATCATAATCTACGATCGAAACTTGACTAATTTTATTGGTTTTTTTAAAATTGAATTATAGTAATATTTGAGCGCCATATTGGAATTTCCGAAAGAGATCCGAAGTTCGGCATTTCGTCGGTCCCGTGAGTGCCGGATTTGGGCTCCTATTACTTCCTTTTCTGTCCGCTCCAAATACAATTGCAAAGGCGCTAAGTAGATTTCTTGCTTTTGATTTTTCTTTAAGCTGGGGGTGGATACAAGATGCTTACCTTTTAAATTGTCTCCTTACGCGATGTTTTTTAAAAATTATTATTTCGTTTATTTATTTTCTTGCAGGCTGCTGCCGAAAGTTTGCTAAGAATTGGCAATTGTTCTGCAGCGGATCGCGATACGTACAAATATTTCGTCAACTTCGTTATTAATTTTATTTAATAGTCTTTCTCTCAGAAAATTATTTCATCTTAAATAAATTTACTTGAGAAATTTTTTTGCTGCTAAAAATTATTTCCTCGGAAGCGCCGCTGCATCGGAAGCGCCGCATGTAGGAAAAAAACAACTTTTTTTTCGATAGCGCCGCGGCGCTACCGCCGAAAAATACGGTATTTCCAAGCTTGGAAAATTTCTTTAATTTCTTACATTTATTTTTTTAACCATTCTTAATTGAATTTTAATTAAATTAAACCAATTATTTAATTTTTATTACATTTCATAAAAAGCAAATATAAAATATTTTATTCATTTCTTAACAATCAATGTCACAGCTATCTTTTTTTATTTATTTAATACTAATGTAAGATCGCGACTAAATCGAAAACAAAAATCTATTTATAACTCTTTATTTCTAACCACAAAAATGTTTCAGTTACATGGTTATAGTAATTCTCAGTTTTTTTGGCGATTAGCTTTAGCCAAATTATTTTCAAATTTAATATTGATTATGGTTGGCTTTATTTTTGGCTATGTTAGCTTTCGATAAATCGCCAACCAAGTATCTCTTCCCATGCTTCTAACTGTCTGTTGGGAACAATTCATTTGCTTTGAATTTCGAATTATTGGCGATTGGACCAAAGGCTTCGGCTGCTGAGTCCCAATCATTAAACTGATATCTTAATAGAAATTCTTGATGTTAAGAGAATGATTTTCTTGATCCCTTTGAGGAACTTTTATTACTTTTTATTATTTTGGAATGTGGGCATGTTTAATTCAAAATTTACATAATAAATAAATTTTTCCAAAACAATTTTATTCATTTTTATGGGATAAATATCCCTACATCATATCCAAATTAAGATGTATCTGAAATGGCCAAAATACTTTAATTCTACAAAAGAAACTACATCCCACTAACCACTATTGAACCTAATATCGAATTTGGGCTAAAACAACTACAATAAAATGGTGCCAGTATTGTTGTACAACGCTCGATAATGGGCCATTTTGCAAAAACAAGATGTAAAACATTAATATTGAGCAGTATCAACCCAGTGACTAAATGGTTTTGTTTCAATTTTAATAATGTTCAATGAAAAACCAATAGTTTTGATTGTGATTTTTAGGGAGTTTGATAAGTGATGAAATTTCCATACATAATAAATTCCTACATAATAAATTTATATGCATTTCCAATTATTTCTAGATAAAATCTTCAATATATATCTATTTAGAATTTCAAAAACTTCAAAACCTTATGAAGGATTTATAAATTATATTGTACAGAATTTATAAATTATATTTTCAACTTAAATCAGTGATTTAAAAAAATATCATGCCTTCCCTGTCAGCTATAGTTCCAATTTAAACTTGAGCCATTATGTTAAATAAACCCCAATATATTTTATGAAAAATTTAACTGGGGAGCATCTGTTGGGAAACAGTGATATCAAAATCGTTTTCAATGGGAAAAATTTTGATAAATTTTTCATAGCAGCTAATGATCCACATTTCTTAATTTCAACAACATTTAATAGATAATTTACAGATAATATAGCTGAGGGTTTTAATAAGTCCAGGCTAAATATCTTTCCTAATTAATCATTCTAATAGGGTTCCATATTCTTTATCTATAGCAGACATGGTACTTTGTTTTCTTTGACTATTTATAACAAAAAAAATGATACAACATAAAAGAATTCCTCTGAATATCAGATAATTTTATAATTTAAAATGATATGATACTACTCACTGCATCAAAATTTAATTCTTCACCATGAAGTGCGGATGGGACAGATGAAATAGAAGTCTAAAAACAAAATATATAAGTTAGAAATAAACAAAAAATGAGCAAACACAATATTCAAAAATATTAGCTGACATGTCTAAATGGTAAAAATTCAAAAAACACACACAAAATGTATAACTGTTAACTTTCCTGTTGTTATAAAACTATTGTATTGTAAAGAGTGCTTTATTAGCAATGCTCTACAACTTTTTATTTGAACTTCAAATGATATTATTATAAAATCAGTGCGCTTATCAAAAAGCCAACATTAAACTTCAAACTTCACATCAACCTAAATTTACAGTGACATAAATGCTAGTAATATATAATATCGCACCAAGGAGTTACATTGATATTATAAACACAAAATTTATAAAATTGATTTATTTAATAAGCACAAAATGTCAAAGCTTATGGTCGATCCTTAACAGTAAGTAAAATTTTGAGAATTCCACTTGCTTTCCCACAAAAAAATGGTCTTAAAAATTTATTTAAGGTAATAAGCTAAATAAACTTCTTTTTATCAATCAATTTCAATCCTATAATATTTTAATATATTTTACCAAGACAAAATGGCTCCATAAAGGGTTAATCCACTAATCACTGTGGCCTTTTCTAAGAACATGTCATTTTTTTAAAGATAAATGTTTTGCTTTTAACATTTACCCCAACAAGAAATCATATAAACCGAAAGATAATTGCAACTTATAAATCTATATTTGAATCTGAAATCACACCTAAATAATTTTTTATAACTGTGACAAATAAAATGTAAAAATATTTAATTAAAATCATAATTAAAATTTTAATATACTATTTTTTCATAACTCATTCATTTTCAATATTGTTATCAGCAAAGTCTTGTGTCTTTTGTCAGACGTTAGAAAGGTATGACATAAGATACTGTTAGCAAAGAGTTGTTTGTTGATGTTAAAAATGTAGCACACTATTGCTCAGATGTCAAGAAATTCAATGCCATGAAGCGAATAATTCTTGAACTATCCATGGAAAGCAAACCTCTCACAATGCCAACATGATATTCAGAAATGGATGGTCAACTTGAGGGGCGCAAATATGAGAGCTCAATCTGACAAGCACAGAAGCACTATGACCTATCAAGCAACTGTCTTAAATGGTAACACATTCTCATCAAATACTTCAAAAGATCCTTGATAACATTGAAATGCATTTACATTAAAGGCAACCTTGATTTTAATTCATCACCGCTGATCACTTTTTGTAAACACACTTTAAAGTGGTAAAATGACACATTGAACAGTGGTTACTACTGTTCAATGTGTTACAGTAACAACTCCCCTTCTACAGGATCATCACTTTTATGCACTGTACACATCTTCTCATTGTTTGTTCATGCTTTTAAAGGCTACGCTCCCACTCTTCTATGTACATCCCACATATAAAGTAGGACATTAAATAACTCAAGGGACTTTAAATATAGTCACTCAAAAGGTAATACTTTTTGCTATAATAAATAACATATTTTACTTTAAAAATTTTATCAAACTTAACTTATCAGATCCTAAATGTTCTAAAATGACAATATAAATATTTAGGGAAAGAACAATATTAATTTCAATTTAATAAATTTTCTGAAGGGAGTTTTTACCATTTATGCTACCATTAATAATCTATTCATAGAGCAGAACAATTAATTTATATAAGTAG
Source organism: Parasteatoda lunata (assembly GCA_949128135.1). Classification (NCBI taxonomy): domain Eukaryota; kingdom Metazoa; phylum Arthropoda; class Arachnida; order Araneae; family Theridiidae; genus Parasteatoda; species Parasteatoda lunata. The sequence continues at coordinate 9,204,086 of OX421978.1, forward strand.
GATGTATAAAATAAGTTAAATGATCACCTTCCATAAACCTTTACTTAAACCTTCCATAACTTGCTCTCTAACTTCCATCCAACCCTATAGAAAAATACAAGAATATAAATTATTAAAAAGCAAATAAAAATATTTTGCCAATTTAATAAATAAAATGTAAAGTTGTTTTGCAATATTACAAGACTATCTCAAACTTACCAGTAAAAAGGCTAAGCTTACTGTGATTAATTTATTAAGCATAAATTATAGACAAAATGTGATATAACATTGCTACAATATGACTTGGATATTTTTCCACAGAATAAGTTTCTCTGAAAGTGTTGCTACATTGTAAGAAAGTTAATATATATGGTGGTTAAAAATTTCTTCAAAAAAAAAAAAAAAAAATTAATAAATAAATAAAAATTTTAGCATATGATGCAAATAAACTTTACCCTGAAATCTGTGATTCTTAAAATTTAAACAGCAATTATATCATGTTTTTCTCTTTATCAGGTATTCTTTTCAATTACTTGATTTTCCAACAAAAAACCTTTCTAAAAGCTTGTTCTGCGCTCCTTTTTCAAAAGTTCCTCGTTTTTGTAACATTAAAAAGTTTGTCAGTATAATGTTGAAAAACTCAGTATACAATACAGAATGCTAAAAATATAGCAGAAAATTTTTTTAAAAATCGTAAAGGGTTCAAAAAATAATAATCACTTAAACAGAAAATGCAACAGAAAAAATGCATCCACCAAGATAATGCGAGACCTAATACAACTGTGCTAGCTTGACAAAAGGTGTTGAAATAAATTGCAAAACATATTGTTGAATAAAGTATTTATATTAGAAAACCACTTTTCACTTTCAAAAATATGAAGAAAAAAAAGAAAATGCTTTATAAGCAAATGCTTTATAAACAGTTGTTAACAGAACTTACTTATTCCAAAATATAAAGCAAAGTTATGAGTTTCCCCTTCCAGATTAGAACTACAGTGTAACGTCCCATATCCGGACGTCTCTTTTACGGAAGAGTCAATTATCCGGACGCTTTTTAACAATCAAAATAAACAAACATTTCTTCACCTTTCCCTCTCTTAAAAAAAAAAAAAAAAAAAAAAAAGTCTTTTGACAAGTTGTTTCCTTCTAGTGATTATGCATTGAACCCATAAATCAACAGAAAGGGGAACAGAAGATCTACCAAGACCATACCATTAGTGAAGCTCCTCCTTTGGAATGCAGGAAAGGGGGGGGGAGATTTGTTTTCAAAGGAGCACAACTGAGTCCCCTCCACCTCTTCTTTCCTATGCAGCTGGCTAGTAAAAGAGGCATTTCCTGCAACCTTTTTATTAGAGTGTTAGGGAAAGAAAAAGTGTAAACACAACAAACGTTAAAGTGGAAGGGGAATTCCCTTTAGTCACACAAGAAAAAATAAAGAGAACCCAATCAGCATGCCACGCCTTTATGCTTGATTGATAGCCACTGATGGGAAAGAAAATAAGAATTTTTTCACTGCCCCGCCCTCAACTTGAATGAAAGGAGGAAATGAATTTTCTTCTCCACCTACCCACCTTAGTGAATGACGGGAATTTCCCCTTCTTGCTTGAATCGTTCTAGTTCAAAATGGCGGAGAGAGCAATTAATATTTTTCGTTTTCTATATTTATTTTTATAATAGCAATAATTATTTATTTTCTAATATTTTGTTTTTGATTGATTAGTTATCATTCTAATACTAAAACATTATTGCCTGAAAAATAATGTTTAATTTTTTGCTTCTTAGATTCAGATCATTTTAAGTTTTGTTTACCTTGGGGGTCTATTATACGGAAAAATCGAATATACGGACTTGGGGAAGTCCCGCCGATTCCGGATACGCGACTTTCCACTGTATCACAAAAGAACTAACATAAAAAATACAGGGATATAAAAATAATTGAGAAAATTTGTAGCAATAATGGGCACATAAAACAATCATAACACCACATAGTTTAACAATTGTATAGACGATAAATCACACTTATTAAAAAATATATTACTCAAATGCACAATTCAAATTTTGTGTAGCGTAATAATATCAGAACTTTAAAAACCAGGAGAAAATCAATTGCATTAACTGCAATACAAAAAAAAAGATTGAAAGACGAATTTACGATGGAATCAAACACGCTAAAAAGTTACTACTAAAATGCAGGATTCAAAATTTCCAGGCTTTTTAAATATCATATTAAAAATTAATTAGATTTCACTATATCCAAATAAAAAAGGGGAACAAATATATCACATTGATTAAGAAACTCAACTGTCTTAAATCAGAATTTGCAACAAAATTGCAACTCATTATTAAATATATAAGTTTTAAAAAATTAGAAAAAACATCATTTTTATACTTTTGTGTATGCCTCAGTAGTTCATAAGTTCTAGCTGAAGTTATTTGAGTCTTTTTCAGTCTCGTGATATAAAAATTTTTCTAAAGTGCATATTTCTCTCTGTGTAAATAAAGACGTTACTGAGTGTAAATGAGAACTTAAGAAAATGGGTGCTCATAAGGACGGAATAATTGTCTCATTAATGAGATTCTGCGTAAGTAACGAAGTTTAAATTTTAATTCTAGTGAAACTCCGAGAACATTTTGTTGAAATATAAATTATTAATTCACAGAAATCAGCGGAAGAATCACATGCTAGATATCTAAATGATTGATATTAAAATTATATACTAACATAATTAGGTAAAAGAACGATTTCTATTATATTTTTAAACATGTTGAAAGCCAAACTGAAAATATTGAAACTTAAAATTTTCATCTTTATAGTTCTAAGACAACTAAATTTTTTAAAAAAAAGTTCGTTAATCTAAAAATATTACTTGATTAACTTTCTGGTCAATTATGAGGCTAGACAAAAGAAGACATTTCAGAGATGAATTAGTTCAGAATAACTGAATACATCCAAAATTTCTATCAAACTCTTTTTGTCTTATCTTATTCTGACACAACTTATGAACTGACAACTGACATAACTTATGACAACTGAATGTGCTAAATTTTTAGATAGAGTATAATATGAACTTACTTGAAATCTATGAAAAATATCTGGAATTTGGTAGTCAGGCATTCTTGATCCTCGAGACATGCTTGGCTTCAAAGTTTTTGAATTGTAATTAATGTGTCTAAGTTAAACACTTTGTATCAGAATCTGTAATTGTACCAGATGGGTGCAAATACTAAAATAATAATAATAATAATAACTAAAAAATTAGTTTTATTTTCATAATTGTAAAATATAGATTTTCTCATACTTTTTTACTTGAATTACTGAAATTTCATAAAGAAATTCTATGGAGTTATTGTGTACTATGTATTGTGATTTTATTATAAATGGCTGAAGAATGATTCCTTTTTATTTACTCAAGTAGAGATTTAATGATTCCTAACTATTTACTCAGAACTGAAGGGGAAAAAAAAAGAAAAACATCATGGAAAAGCATTATAGCAAAAAGATTAAGTATTTGTCAAGCATAACCTATGAAATAGTACAATAAAGGGAATTATAAAAAGAGAGCTAATATAAAATTCAATTTATTTTGACTTAATTCATAAAATTATGGAAATTACAATGTGAAAAGCAAATAATTTTAAATTCAGATCCAGGGAAGATTTCCGTATTGTGATCTGAAGTAGAATAATCGCTAAGTTTTGGCAACTTCTGGGCAGTAGCCCATGAGAAACTAACAAAACAAAAACAAACAAAAAAAGCATCACAGAAAGTACACCAACTCGAAGGTTTTAACTTTAAATCATAGCCACCCTATAAGTTTTTTTTTTAAATTTCCTGTTTAAAATAAATTTGGCACCTTGGCGATTGTAGTTTTTGTGGCAGATCACGATACGGACATATCCCCTTTATACTTAGAGTAAGCGAAAAAATATATTTTTAATGTCGTCTAAAAAAAAAACTGCTTTTAAAAAGACTTACCCAAGCACTTATAATTTGTATATGAAGATTATTTGTATTTTAGTATTTCGTTCAATGTCAGTAAAACTTCTAAACCATGTCCAATTACGTAAAACACATGTTACCAACCGGCGTTAAAGTTCAATAAACAAATTTTTAAATAAAAAGAACAAATAAAGAAAAAAAACTAGAGATGAAAGGTCTAATTTTAATCTTGAAAAGGGGGGGGGGAGAGACAGAGCACTAATTATTTAATAATTCAAAGATTATTACATAAAATAGAAGAAAAAAATTCTTCTTTTCAAAAAATGGATGGCCGTTTGCATGCTAAGCTCTAAACAATGTTTACAAAATTTTCTATAAATTTACCGACTACGTTTTAATCTAACTCTCTAGAAAAAACAATTCGCGATCGCAACACTCGATACGCCATCTAGCGGGAGACTGTAAATATCGGGCATTAGTTCCCACATAACCATTGGCAATGACGGACGCCATTTTCTTAGCATCAAAAAAGAACCATAATTTCCCTAAAGAAAAGGTAAAACTTCTTGAAAAAACTAATCAGAACATGCCAAACATTGAAGTAGAACACGCCAAGCATTTGAAGAACAACTTCTCAATAATTTTTACCTTTCTATTACCAACAACATAACATGATTTCATGATCACTTGCTGTTACAGATCTGTGTATTGCGGTAAAATAATTTTTCTGTCTTCAATTCATTACAAGTTAAAATGAAGTCAACATTGCTTTCGTCATTCCAGTGATTAAATGTGTTCCAATGAATTCCATACAGAACTGTAATAGTTATAGAATATTCTTCTTCTTCATAGAATAGTATATATTTCTGTACCTACATAATTCAGAAAACAACAATAAAGAATAATCCGAATTACTTGAAAAAGTATCTTTTGTGCTGATTATAAATAAATTTTTTATCGTTTTCTTGGTAAGTGTTTTTTAGTTTTGAAAGAATTTCAACTAGAATTCAGCTATTCTGTTTTTAAGCTACATATTAAAATTCATATCGAGATCTTACAATTATAAAATTTTGATGTGTGGTATGTTACCTAAAAGTAATGAAGGGATAAACTATGTGTATATTATTTGAGAATAAAGTTTTCAAACAAAGAACATATCATTTTGGAATTCTCCGGACTTATAAATCAGGTAAGTGTTATGATTTTTATAATAAAAAATTTGCTTGTAAATAATTTTTTTTCTTACTTGATGGTAGTTCTCTACAGAATGGTTTTTTTTTACGTCTGATTAAATACTATAAGAATTAAAAAGAAGAAACAATACGAATGTTTTTATTGAAAAATAAGGAATTTTTAAAATCGTTTTTATCCTAAGAATTCTTTATTTTACGTTTTTTAGTTTATAATTTTTTGATAAAATTGTTGTCAAAATACCTTTTTTGAAAATTTAAATGGTATTAAATTATGTGTTTATGTATACTTCTTGTATATTCTAATGTTTGAAGTAATATGATTCAGAAAAGTATGGAATAAAAATTCGGTACTTACGTATTAACCACAGCTACAGATTTGGCAGATTTTTAAGTGCCGCCAATCTACACTTAAAATTTTTGGAAAAAATCTTAAAGTGAAACACTTTGTTTAAAATCAAAGTAGTCAATCGGATTTCGTTGGAAAATGGGCCGATATAGAGTTTAGCATATATTCAAAACAAACTTTTCTTTCACATGATTCCATAGCCATTATGAACTCTAATAAATAAGATTCAAAATGAAATAACATTTCCAAAACGGACGTTTACTAAGATGAAGTTTCATGTTATAGACATTGGTACATTTTCGTTATATTTCACTCCTAAAAAAATAAAATTACATCTTGTTTTGTTTTTGGCAAGTCCCAAAGACGCATTTTCGTAACACTAAAAAATGGCGACAAAAAAAGAATGGTTCTTTTTGTTTTGTTTCGTAAGCATTCTTTATTTTACGTTAAAATTTAAATGGGCCTTTCATGTTATACCATTAAATTTAGTAAAACTATTTCTCAGGCATTGGGTTTAAACTCTTATAAGAATATACCTATTTTTTTCTCTTTATTTACAAATATTTTTCCGATGTGTTCTGCATGTTCCTTCTCTAAAAAAAAGAGATACCATTTTGTTTTCGTTTGCATAAGAAAGAAAACAAACATTTTTCTTTTTTAAATTTAATCAGCCACAATAAAGATGGAACGTTACAATGCTACATTAAAGACGTCTCCAGTGTAACTGAATGACTGTTCATATGGAAATCGCAGGGATTCGGCACATACAACAACGCCCCCTATAGTTCGTTGCGATCGCGAATCTACAAGAGGCAAAGGAAATTGCTTAGCAGCCTTCGCCAATAATCATGTGGATGGGTGACCGTTTACGACTAAGTACAGATGACGTTAGGGGTAAAAGTTCGTCGAATGACTTCCGGGTAAAAACTTTCGATTGAATTTTACGCGAATGCTTGAAAAGCACGCCTTTTATTATTATTACACTCGTAGTGTTTACATTATAAGCCTTTTTTTTTCAATTTAAATTTCAACTAAACGAACAACAAATGACTTCGGAAGACCCTAGAACAGGGATTCTCAACCTGTGGGGCGCGTCCCCCTAGGGTGGCGCGAGCACACTACAGGGGTGGCGCGAGAATATCCTATAGAAAATATTATTAAAAAGATTGATTAACTGTATAAAAGGAAAACGCACCTACACATAGAAAACAAAATACATTTCGACATATTTAATAACTTATTTAAGTAAAACAACTTATAAAATCAAAACTTTTCTTTGAGGATTTTTCTAATTATCTGGTTAAGTCTGTGTGACTGATTTTTTAAAATTTTTTTTGTAACATCTTACACTTATCTCTAATACATTTCACGTATACTTTTAATTGTAAAATAAAGTTTCATTTATTTCATAGTACAATTTCAAAATTGTACTTTCTGCGCCTAAGGTTTCCCACAGGTTCCAAATGTGAGTCATATATTGAATTCACTTTTCCACTTACTCAAATTATCGTTAGAAAAGACGCTTGGACTGGCAAACATCCTTTAAAAACGCACCTTAAGTGTCTCGCTGGTAGTGACATGCTTCCCGATTTAAAAAAAAGATATTTGGTATTAGAGTGTATAATTTGTTTATACATCATTTGTTTATAAATCATTTACATTGATAGTTCTTATGTGACATCCCTAGCTATTCTTTTGAGTTAACTCATTAGAATATATCAGGAATTACTGAGTTAGTTCTTTCAAAAGGGTAAACTAACCATAACTAATGAGTAAGAGTTAAATAACCACACTAGAGTTAACGAACCTAACCCATAACTAGTATAAAAATACCCAAATTTGCAAGAAAATACCAGAATCTACCGCAAAACACTCATAAATACCACAAAAATACCAGAAAAATTACTTTAAAATGCGAGCAAAACAAACAACTTGAAACAAAATATCGCAAACTCTACTAAAGTGCAAAAAACGTCAAAATACCAAAGTTCCACATTTGCTTAAAATGAAATAAATCAATTGGTATTCAATTAAATCATTCCTTTTTGAGAAATAATATACTACGTACTGATTTACAGTTAACTTTTTTTTATAGATTTCACGTTTGTTTCCGAAAGTTGTCCACGTGTCCCCAAGGTGGCACCGGTGTCGAGCCACCTTGGGAATATGCATATGGTGATCATTTGCTCGACTTAAACTATTAATCTGATAGACTAATTCGAATTAAAGAAATGTAGTTAAAGAAAAAGAAATAAACTTTCAGAAAACATATCATAATTCAAAGTTCTAAGAATTCAAACACATATAAATTACAATATATTCTTACCCGGAAATTAGAACGACAACTGCACAAAATTAAATCACTTCATACAATGGAGGCCTTTCAAGGAAATATCTTCAATTCAGCCACGTGCACCTCAGATACAAGATTTACAATGCAGCAGGGCCATCTTGTGATTCAAAATAAAATTCATTCTACTTTTGGGGGTGTGGGCTACGTTAGGAGCACTAGCCACCTTTGACTCACCCACCTTACTTAATCAAAACATACTAAATAATAAAATAAAAAAATAATTATTAGTGACTTCCTTGGGCCTATCTTTCAGAGCTAAGTTTTTCGAGGTAATGCTTGATATTAGAAATAGCCACTCTCAGTTCTGCTTCTATATTTAACCGAGATCTGTATTTTGTCTTCCAAGAAACCACATCAGAAAATCCAGTTTCACAAAGGTAGGATGTTGAAAATGGTAATAGAAAGCGAAGTGCCCTTAATTTTCGTGCAGAAAAATCATCCTCTACTCCTGCCCGAAATTCAAATAGTGATTTATTACTAAATTGTCTTTTGGTTTCGCCACTTGTTGTGAAGACTATGAATTTTCTTCCTCATTAATTGAGAGTCCTTCGGGAGTCGCATGAAATGGATCCTTAACCCACTCGTAACTTGCTATCAGTTTATCGTCAGCAAGAAAATACTTTTTTAAACTCTTTGCCAACCTAGCTAAATGATTTTCAATGGTTACAAAAACAACTTTTACATGTTCTTCAACAGCTTTATAAGTTTTAGTACAATCATCCACATTTGAAAACATTGTTAGTTTTTTTTTATTCCAATCAAAAAATGCTTCCCATTAATTCCAATTTTCCACAAAAAGCATTAACTTCATCACTCGTATCCAACGTATGTGTATTTGCTCCTTGGAGTTGAAGATTCAAGGTATTTAATTTCTCGAATATGACGACCAAGTAGTTCAATTTTATCACAAATAAACAATCGCGAAAACTCTCTGCTTCCGGTCTGTTATCTTCCTCTAGGAAAATAGCGATTTCTTTTCTAATTCATAAACACGATCCAAAAATTTCTCACGTGATAAACATCTTGCCTTACAATTAAATAGTAACGCTGAGTGTACTGAACCCATTTCTTTACAAAGTGCGGAAAAGATTCTCGATCTCGAGGGTCTCATTTTTATATAATTTACTACGGTTACAACCGTAGTTAACACAATATACAAACCAGGACTCATTTCTTTCGAAGCCAAAGTTTCTCTGTAGATCAAGCAATGTGTCCAGACGCATTGAGGCGATTTTTGTTTTGCTTGTATAATTTGTGCTTGTATAATTAAGTGCTTGTATAATTTGAAATCTTCCGGACCTTGAACTAGCACCGTCGTGCATATTCCGATGCAATTTTCGCATTCTATATTTGCCTCATTCAGAAAATCATTTAAAATGGCAAAAAATGCGAGCGCTGTTGTTTTGAGTCATATTGATTTGCAGAAAAATTGTTCTACTACGACATATTATCACAAAATCGAACATAGGCAATTGAATGAGCATCTTTATTACTATCTGTTGCTTCATCAAGCTGTATTGAAAACAGTTTGTCACACAACTTCGAGAAAAGCTGACACTATGCATTTTCAGCTATATCACCAATTCATCATTTGAAAGAGGTATAGACTGCAATTGTTTTGAAGAAGAAAAAAAATTATCTCCACACATAGTTTCTACTATCTCAATTGCTGTTTGCTTTTACTTTACTTTTGATTTGGCAGTTAGTTAAAAATAATTTAAAGACAAAATCCAAAATACTCAATACTCTAAATGTATACAACAATAATGTATTGTTGTATACATTTAGAGTATTGAGTATTTTGTATACAACAATACATTATTGTTATATACATTTTACTGCAAGCGGGGGGCGCGATGAAAATTATGATTGAAAACTGGGCCAAGAATACTGAAAGGTAGAGACCCAGGTAGCACCTGATATTAGATATTATCAGAAAATCGGTAAAATCTAACGTTATTTTGCACAACTTCTATTATTAGAAAGATACAAGAGGTCGCTGTTTGCTCAGCATCGTATATTAATAGATTCAATGCAAACTAATATTATCTAGCGTTCGCTGTAATATTATATAATATTAGATTCTATGCAGAGTAATATCTAGCGTTTGCCGTAATATTGTTTTGCATTAGTTTTGATGCTATATATTATTAGATTTTGTATTTTCTGTTATCTTGCATTGCTTTTTATATTTTGGAGTAAGCAAGAGGAAGATATGGATGGTAGAATAATTCGGTGATATAATTTTACTTAATTTTATGCATTGCTGCAAAGCAGTAAAACATGGAACAACAGTTTAATAATGTCTTTCCATGCATTATTTACTTTAACAACACATAAATACCAAAAATAATTATATTACCGAATTCGACTACCAACTATTTTCCTTCCGCTTACTCCAAATTATTTTGGATCCAACTGATTTTTATGAATGAAGTTTTCAAATTTTATTAAGACATAATACTTAAATGTATTAAGTTTTGATTTTTTTTTCTTTCTTTATATCAAGATTTAAGTGATAAATTTGATATCATTTCAAGTGTTTATCTTTAATTTTAAAAATATTCTTAACTTTTTTAAAATCAGGCCAAGTTTATCATAATCTCAATTGAATTTGATAAATTAATTAATAAATAATTTAAAATAATATAATAATCTCTTTAAATAATTTAAAAATAAATAAATTACTTATTTCCAAATATTTTTCTTCTATTAAAATTGAATGGAGAAATACTTACGTAGCTTAATTTTTTCTATACCTGAAATTTCACCTAATAGAAAAACTTAAACAAAACCCAAAGACATCTGAAGATATTTTTTCAGACAGTGAAACCAGAAAAGAAATTTAATATTAAAATTAGTCATTAAATTCTTATTTTTTTAAAAAAATAAAAATACATGGCACATCAGAAAAATTTAATAATTCTATAATTGAATTAAAGCTACTATGAATTAAACCAGCAATTTTATCCAAAAAATTTACATGACATTTAAATTTCAAAACCAAGTAATATTTTGTTTTATCTTATTAAATTTGCACTAATATATAATAAAATATACTGAAAATTGAATGCTAAATTTTGAGCAGCTTATCTCTTATTGATAAAAAATAATTTTCTTTTTTTTTCTAGGCTTAATGACATTATAAGTTTATTATTACTGAAACATAGTCAATCTAAAATGTTTCTCTCTCAACTTAAAAAAAATATGATTGAATTTTTAATAATTAGTTAAAAAATCTCTATAAAATTGGGTTATGTAAAAAGGTTACAATCATATTAAGGAAAACTACAAACTGTTAAACATTACTTGTAATTGTTTTGTTGACAAAATGAAGATAAAAGAAACATGTTTACAAAGAAAATTATTACAGAAAAATTTGTGCTAAGTCAATAAATTCAAAAATAATTAAGCTAAATTCTTTATTGATTTTTTACAATTTCTTGGTTATATCACAGTGAAAAACATAAAATGATAGAGAAAAAATAAAAACTTCTTATAATATTAATATCACATCCGAATACACAGATCATATATCATGTCCTTTTTCGATTTTACAAGTTATCCGATAAATCCAATGAATTACTGAGGTAGTTTAACTCCACCAGGGAAGATCTTTTCTTTGAATTACCCCATTCTTTTGCACAAGAGAGGACCTTGCCAAGTCTTTCTGTGAGCTCTTCACGTTTAACTTCTGGAAAGCGGAGTGACATTGTAGCTAATAAAAATAAGAGGAAAAAAGTGAACAATTTAAAAAAAAAAAACATTTTTTACTTTTAAATAAATAATTGATATAAATTTTGCAATAAAAAATTTCTTTTTATTGCAAATCTCTCTTATTTTTATTAGTGACATTGTAGCTAATAAAAATAAGAGGAAAAAAGTGAACAATATAAAAAAAAAAAACATTTTTTACTTTTAAATAAATAATTGATATAAATTTTGGAATAAAAAATTTCTTTTTATTTTACTTTGCAAATAAAAAAAACTCATTTAAAACTGGCTTAGTTTAAAATTGTAACCATTTGTAACATTTTTCCCACTCGGTGATTCAATGGATTTTAATGGCGAAGATAGACTATATTCATTTCCCACTACTTCACTGATTAATAGTTTGAGATCAGGTTAAAACACAAAAATTGAAGGACAAACAGACTAGCACATTGAAGCAAGGTGACAGCAGGCAAAAGCCAGGCTTAGAAGAAAGTTCTTTATAAAAAAGAAAGTTTTGATATTCTATTTTATTTCTGGCAATTCTCGGACACATAGTATATTTAAATGTTTTATTCTTAATGTTATCATAATAATAATAAGTTAGTGGTTCAATAAGTTAGTGGTAAAAAAGGACAAATGTTTGCCATAAGATATATTTGAAAGGTAGGTAGCCCAAAAAAAAAAAAAAAAATAAAAGCAAAACAATTATTATTGAAGCAAAATAGACTGAAGAATTTAAAGGAACCAGTTTAAGCATAATTTAGTATTGCTGTAAGACAAGTAGCTATAAAATGTAAAGTAAAAGAACAAAGCAAATCTAACTAAATATACAAACAAATTTTACTAAAGTAAAAACTTTTTAAAAATTAATTTTTATTTGAGATATTTTTCATTGTATGATTAACAAACAATTAATATGATGGTTATTTTACAAAATGTTTGGAATCAGTAAAATAAAAAAAATTGAACTTTTTATAATTTATTTTAATTTCTCTTTTTTTAAAAATTATTTTTAATTAGAAATGCGTTTTGTCTTAGTCCTCCCCTAAAAGATTATATTTTAAATAAACATCTAAATGGTAAAGGCTTACTAAATTTTTTTTCTTTGTCCAGCACCGAAAAATATCTAAATGATTAAAATTTAAGAAATGTTTGAACATATTTAAAAGAGATTTAACCCTTATTGGACCAACAGCACATAAGCTTTTGACACCACTTTTGTACTATATATTTCATTAATTTTAGATAATATATATGCTCAATATATTATTTTGAAACATTAAATGGCATAAAAAGAAAGGATTTATGACTTAGAAAGGATTTATGACTTCATTTTATGAGGAATCAACATTTTGTCAAAAATAAATAAGAAACTGCTAGTAGCTTTCTAAATTTAAGTGGCTACAATAATTTGATTTGCTTTTAAAAGTGTCTACAAAGAATTAAATATTGCACAAATACACACACAAATAATTTTTTATAAGTTAATGAATAAAAAAATATTTTAAAAATGTTATAATTACCAAAATTGAAGACAATGTAGTATCTTCTGATAACTTTTGATTTAAACAAACTAAATCATCATCTGTTTGGATTGGCAAATTAAGGTCCGGAATAAGATTGGAAATAATGGGAGTGGCAACCCTTTTTCCAGCATCAATTTGTAACCCTACTTATGAGGCATTCATTTGGGCGTGCTCGTGTGTCAAATTTTTTATCTGCAGACTCAACCGCTCCAATTCATAAAACAAACGTTTCACTAAATAAAAGATAAAATCAAATTTTAATATTTGCACTTGCAGTAAACAAAATAAAGACTTCAAATGTAAAAATAATTTGTATTGGATCTTAAACAGGCACTTTTTCTCTGCCCTACTAGACACTGTAGGGACTGCATCGTTCACTGGAGTGAAAAATGTACATAATTACCAGGGCACTTAAGCTAATTCCATGATTTTAATGGTAGATTCAACACAATGCGTAGCTATCATGGTAACATCAAAAAGATAAGTTTAAGATGCAAATAAATGTGATGATGTATGGACAAAATTTTGACAGAAACATACATTAGCTACATTGTGATAGCTTAAACAATAGGACATAAACACTGAATAATAATTATTATTAAATTACTCAGCAATCACTTAAGTGATTGCTGAGGTACAGACGAGAGCTCCATTAATGCTCTTAGAATTTACTTTCTATAGATGCCAATAACTACATGTCTAATATGAGCAATTGAAATCACTAAAAATGATAAATATATTAGAATCCATAATTATGACATAAAAAGACATGATCGGATGGATCAACTGAGAGCTCTACCCCTGAGTGACGAACTGCGAGTCCATCGAAATAGGTGTGAACAAACGTCATAATTTAGTTAAGAACGTTTGTTAATTGGTGCAAGTGGTCAATCTACAAAACGTTACATGGTTTTGCAAAATTTGTTGAAAAATAATTTACAATATTCTGTAAAAAAATACTTAAATGTTATAAGTTTATAAAAGACTATATATTAAAGCAACTTTTATTAAATCATTATCAATAAATAATTATAGGAATAATTAATAACAACTCACTCATTCCAAATAATGAGGCAGCATTGGCTTCAACAACATCGGTAATTTCTGGCACTGGAACTGTAAAGAGGTTTCTGGATACAAATTATTCAGCTCTGTCATAGCTGGAAACATCTCTGGGACTTTGCTGGAAGTCTGTGGAACTTCATCAAAGACAATGGGAATTGATGGGACCCCTTCATAAATGATAAAAAACAAACTAATCTTAGAAATAAGCAAAAATTTAATAATACTTTAAAACAAGGTGAAAAAGTTAGCCAATAATTTTATGAAACATTAAAAAAAAAACTATAACAAATACTTATTATACAGAAATCTATAATTGCTAATCTGACTTGATAAAATAAATATAGAAGTTTGCGATTTTTAATATTTTATATTAAAGCACACTGTATACGATATCATTAAAATTAAATCAAATTCGAACATATACATACCATTGAGAGTAATCGCAATGTCACTGTCTGCCAACATAGATTCCAAATAGTTTTGGGATGACTGTGCAACAGCCGCGACTTCAGTGGTAGCTATATAAAGTGAAATAAATCTTATATTTATAATGTTTACTTTAAAAGTAAAGATAAATAAATAAATAAAAAAAAAATACTCACAACTTGAAGACTTTATCACTCAAAATAAATAAATAAATAAATAATAATTCAAGTATTAATTTTCCATTTAGAATAATTGTAAATAGTGAAATTACAATGCAATTGAAAAAAAGAAACATGTCCTTCGCAATCGATTTTTAAAAAACTGAATGACGACTATTCTCTTTCCGTTGCTAACACTATCAACGTTAAAATAGAATTTGAAAAAAACAATTTAAAAAAAAATTATATTTGAAAAATTAATATTAAAAATTTATATTTATTATTATACCAAAACATCTTACAAAAATGAGATACATACAAAAATTCTAATTTTAAATTATTTGTACCTTATACTGATTTTTCAACTGCACATTTAAAAAGTAAAACATAATTTACTTGTTTTACTATCAACAAAGAGGCAACATCATTTTGAATTATACTGGCGTGAAATAGAAAAATCAACACAAGCGACAAGAAATACACAAATGAGATTTTTACATATTTAATATTTTTACATATTATTACTAGATATTAAAAAAAAAAAAAAAAAAATTTACAACTCAATTTTTTTTAATCAGTTTTCCGAAAATTAATTTTAACCTTGTTAACATTATCAAGGAAAGAGAATAGTCGTCAAACCGCTTTTCTCAAAATCTATTGTATAGCAACATAGTATAGCAATATAAAAATAGTAAAATATTTAGAGTTTAATATTTCAAAAGAGAAAAACAGTTGAGCAATATAGGTAATTCCATGGTTTTGCAAATATAATTTTTTTTTTTCAAAAGTAGAATAAATGGGTCTGGAAAGTAATAATATCATTTTTTAAAAATATATTGAATTACAGTAGATTGCAAGCAACTCATGATGCAGGAAATATTTTGTTAATTTAGATAGAAATGCAAATAAATTACCGGTACAAGGAAAATTTCTTTAATAATAATTAAATCTGCAAATAATTTACTTCGATAAAATAAAAATACTAAAAATTTAGATGATATTTAATATATACTTGAACTAAAGTAAAACAAAAATTGGAAATAATTGTTTTTATCAAAACAAATGATTTTAAGTATTCTAATGGAAAATTTTAACATTGCTAAGCATTTTCTTAAGACAAAAATTAATTTGTTCTTAATATTTAGTTACATTAATACAATTCATATTAACTCGAAATATAGCAATCTAGCTTTAAAGAATGTTAAAAGGCAGATTAATTTTCTTTCACTTGGCCTCTTAAATAACGTAAATTAAAAATAAAAAGAGTTGAAAACTATTGCTTAAATTTGAATATGAACATTTTCATCTTTAAAATAATTTTACAGATTACGCTTCAAAAGTAATATTTTAAAAGAAAGAAAATGTAGATCGAAAATCAATACATAAAGTCTTTTAATGATCAGAATATATGTACCTTTCAGACGAGGAGCAAGAAGATAGTAAATAATTTCGTCTTGCCTTACTTACAAGAGAGTCTAAAATCAACTGTTTTTCAGCCAATTTTACATGGTTCTCGGCTTTCCTTTTAATAGATAAATGATTTTTGTTTTACCTGACATTTCCTAGGTAATAAATTTCCGAAACTGAAACGAGAAGTGTAAGAAGTAGTTGTCGAGCAGATGTACTTAACAAATCACAAATATGGCGGACGGCTTGTAAACAACATCAGCAAAAGAGAACAACTCAACAGTCGACTGTATCATTCGCGAAAACGAAACTTATACTCCTTTGCGTTTGGTAGCATAAAATTTGCATTCGTAAACAAGATATTTCGTGAAAAATTGAAATACTTGTTTTCTTTTAGAAATAAATATTTATTTATTAATAATTTGATGTGCCGTGCCACAAAAAAGTAGCGCAGCACCAAAAGTAATGAAATAAATGATAATTTTTAAAGTTCGAATATCAGATCGAATACTGGCTAATTTTACATAATAATACCTCTAATATTAGAAGATAGGATTCAAGAGCATTGCGTTTTCTAGCACGGCAGTATTATATTGCATCTTGCCAGCATTAGATCATATCTTTTTGCTACCTGGGGAAACGCTGCCCTAGAAGCATGCAATGAAGCTACCCAAAATGAAACAAACGGCGATTTTTTACTCTAACATAGCCAAATATGGGATAACACTCAAGCTTGTCAAACCTTACACTATATTTATGTTGTGATATAAGTTGTCTTAGATTTGTTTTACTTTCACGACCTGTCAGGGCCCGATTAACCTATGAAAACTGGGGAAGCATAATAGCAAAAGTAGGATTTGGGGGCCCCCCTAACTTGAGCAAAGGAAACTTTTGATATTTTTCGCCCATAAACAATACATTTTAAAAAGACAAGAACCATGGGAAAACTATTAGAACCTTAGAAAGGAATACAGAGATCTTATGCAATCATGTTGGACCATTCTTTACGTGCTTTATAGTAACAAAAACATGAGGGGGTAGCTAGCACATATGTTAACAAAATTTAAATATTTCACTAAATTAAAATATAAAATTATTTGTTGTTATATGAAAGGTTCTTTGCAAGATTAGTCTCTTTTTTTACGCCAATTTGTTTACTAGCGGCAAAACAACACAAAATTCTAATTCAGTATAAATTACTGTTACTGCACCAGAAAAATCATACCAAATAATTTTCAAACATTAAACAAAAATATTTTTTGTACTAATAGATATTTAAAAGTCTTGTGTGTTTAGTTCAATAAAAACAGAGTAAAATTAAATTGAGCACACATGATAGAGAAAAAAGATTTTAAAAAAAAAAAAAAAAAAAAAAAAAAAAAAGAAAACTCATAGGTTACCATTACGTAGGTTTTTTTCTCGCTTTCAAATTCGCAAAATGTAAACTATTTGTAATATCATTCTCTATTGCTAAAACGGCTAAACCACTTAATTTATTATTTGAAAGAGTTGATCTCAACCGATTTTTTATTCTTTTCAATGCAGAAAATGAACGTTCACTAGTGCATTTAGTTATTGGAATTGAGAGCATTATTCTCAAAGCTGTCTCCACATTTGGAAAAGTATGTCCAATACCCGATGTTTTTATCATTTTAAACTTTTCAACAAGTTTTAAATCATTCACAGCAAAATCATTAAATTGCAGAAATTCGTCTGCGAATTCTTCTTCAATGTCATCATGATAAACACTCTGAAAAGCTTTTGCGCTTTTTTGAATGATGTCTTCAGACAAAGTTTTTGTAGACATGAATCCAAACCTGGATTCCAAAAATAAGTATACGGATTTTCTTTTTTCTAGTTCTGAAATGATTGAATCACAAATTACATAATGAACTTGAAAAATAAAACGTTCCCTTTCTAAAAATGTTGTTTCGGGAACTGAACTTTCATCAGGCATTTTGCTCTTAGTGTTTTTTTTTTAATTCGTGAAACTGTATATTCTCTGGAGTCGACAAACATTTCTGCTTCCTTTTCAAACTCAGAAAAATCATTTCTGACATGGTTTATAAAACTAATTAAAGATGAATTCAATGGAGCAATTGCAGCAATTTCACAATTTACAGATGAAACTGATTTGCTTACACCATTTATCCTTTGCAAAATATTTTCCCAAATTACTGTCATTAATGCTGATTCAAAAGATTTTAGTTTTAAAGATAATGAGTTTGCCTCATGTCTAGTGGAAGGAGCTTCATCAGTATTGCTTGCAATATGGGATAAAATATTTCAAATGTTTTTGTAATTTCTCTTCAGTGCTTCAAATGCATCTGCTTTTGCTGACCATCTTGTGCCAGATAACGATTTTAAAGTTAAATACTTTTGCGCTATAGTTGCAGTTACTAATTCACACATGTGAGTTGATTCCGAAAGAAAAGTGTATAAATTTTGGATCAGTCCAAAGAATGACACAGCCTGATGGCAGCATTCTGCAGCACTTGTTCCCACAAGATTCAGCGAGTGAGCGGAGCATGGGACATAATCCATTAAAGGAAATTCATTCTTAAAACGTGCTTGAAGACCAAAATACTTTTCTGACATATTACTGGCATTATCAAATGATTGTCCTCTGCATTACTTCAATTCAATCTGTATGTTTTCAAGAAAATCTATTATTACTTCTTGTAGGTGCTGAGCGCTATGGCCATGGATGGTTACAAATTTTAAAAACCGTTCCACAGGTTCAGCATCTTTATAAACGCATCGCAAAACTATGGCTAGTTGACCAACATGGGAAATATCAGGAGTT
Organism: Parasteatoda lunata; assembly: GCA_949128135.1. Classification (NCBI taxonomy): domain Eukaryota; kingdom Metazoa; phylum Arthropoda; class Arachnida; order Araneae; family Theridiidae; genus Parasteatoda; species Parasteatoda lunata. The sequence continues at coordinate 9,222,999 of OX421978.1, forward strand.
GAATCAACAATCAGGTCAAAATATTTCACTTCTTTAACCTCAGCTAATATTTCTTGCAAAACCCTATTACACATGATGTTGATAAACTCTGTCACAGCTGTTGAAGATAGATAGTTCACACTACCTTTGCCTTTATTTCCAGTGTTTTTTATGTGATCAGCTAAAAACGTATCGAAGGAGCTTAACAGTTCATTTATGCCGAAAAAATTACCATTTTGTAATGAACCAAAGGTTTTATTGTCGCCAAAACATGCAAGCCTACGTATTGAAATAAACTTCACAACAGCTACAAACCTATATAAAATTTTCCTCCAGTTGTCACATTCAGCTTTAAACTGGTCTACAAGATTGCAATCTACTCTATTTGCTTTAACACAACGTTGTGAAAAAGTATAAATGTTTTTTTCTGTGATAAGTAGAATTTTAATGCGATGATAATCATTTCGCTATATTTCTCCAGTCGGAGTAACCATCTTGACACAAAGCTTGGTCACTGGAGCCATACAGTTTACAAATATAGCAAAAAACAGCCTGTGAACTTGGTGAATACACTAGCCAGTCTCTTTTATCGACTTCTCCATTTTTCTTAATACGCGTAAAGTTTTTTTCCGAAAATGATCGTTCTACTTTCCCCAAAACTATTTTTGAGTTTTCAAGGAAATTTATGTTTTGCTTTACTTTGTTATATACAAAGTGTTCTCTAAATGCATCTGTTATAGGAAGCCATAATGCAGGATCACTAAAGTTACTGACAGATATGTCAGTATCACATGAAATAGATAGTGAATGTCAAACACAATCATTTAAAATTTGTGTATTGTCTGAAACACTTGATTCGCAGATATTAGACATTTCTGCTGTTTTGCAATCTACATCATTACTTGAAGATGGTAAGGCATTCATATTTTCTAAAACTTTTTCAATTAAGTGAGAGTTGGAGATTTCTTTTAAATTACCAGAAATTGAATTTTCTCCATCAATGCCATATTTTTCTTCATTGTCAGACAATTTTCTTTTCTTCTCTTCAGAAACAATCAAGTTTGTTACATCATAATCATTAGTTTGATTTTTCTCATCAATATCTTTTTCATGTTGATTTATAACACTTATCTTCTCGTCACTATGTTTAATTTTTTCCCGGATAATAAAATTTTTCATAGCGACGGAAAGCTTCTGTTGGCTTTATTCTTGCATCAGTTTTTTTCTTCTTTCGTTTACAGCTGCCTGAATTATACTGTCTAGGCATTTTAACGAAGTCCAAAAACGTTTCTTTAAAAAAGAATTATAACATAAGACAGCGACAAATGTTGGTTTGATTAAATTTTCAAAAGCACTAAGATATAAGAATCGCAGATATAACAGCAATAACAAAGAAATGGCAATAAAAACAACAGTTGAAGTTAACTCTATAACTGAGGGACATGCACTAAGTTGCGTTCTTTTTTAACTCTAATTTAAGAACATTATCTAGAATTAAATGCAAGAAAAATAAAAGTTAAATAATAATTAACTTTTTGTGATTGCAATTCAAATAACTCTATGTAATTTAAAAGAGGACTGCATAATCGTATTTGAATTTAATCATAATCGGGGGAAAAGAACAATATGCTACAAGAAATAATGCGATTGCCTTAGGAACATAGGCATAGGATCTGTGATTGGATGTTGCTTATTGCTTGAGTTGCTTATAGCCAACCCAACGAGAAAAACCGGTATATTTCGACGGCGATGCTTTTACAAACGTCACGTTATTGAGCATTCCATTTTTTTTTCTTTCCGAGAGTTTTTGTCGGAATAATTTTTTTTCTTATTTCTTTAATTATTATTATTTTTTGCAAAAAATAAGAAATTGAGTCCTTAATATCAGTCATTTGGGGGCCCCCCTAGAATTTTACAGGGGAAGCACTTGCTTCCTGTGCCTTTGCGGCAATCACCCTTAGGAAAATTTGCCATAGGTTTGCCATAAAAAAATGCCATAGGATATTCCTATGGGGTTTTGCCTATGGCAAAATTTTGCCATACACTTTTACCATACATGTATGTCAAATATTTGCCATACGTGTATGGCAAAAGTGTATGGTAAACTTTTACCATAGGCAAAACCCCATAGGAATATCCTATGGCATTTTTTTAATATTAAATTTTGCCATACGTATATGGCAAAAGTGTATGACAAAATTTTACCATAGGCAAAACCCCATAGGAATATCCTATGGCATTTTTTTAATATTAAATTTTGCCATACATGTATGGCAAAAATTTGCCATACGTATATGGCAAAAGTGTATGGCAAAATTTTACCATAGGCAAAACCCCATAGGAATATCCTATGGCATTTTTTAATATTAAATTTTGCAATCATTTCTGTGTGGCAAAAGTTTGCCATACGTATATGGTAAAATTTTATCATAAGCAAAACCCCATAGGAATATCCTATAGTATTTTTTATGTCATATTTTTGCCAGAAAACTAAGGTATGCTATAGCTTATGAAGAAATTTTTCCATATGATACGGTACACCTTTGCCATACAGCTATGGCAACATTTCTCCATTGGTATTTTACCATAGAGTTATGCATCAAAAATAATCTAATTTAATCTAATAATAATCTAAATCTAATTTCTTAATATTAAAAAAAATTGCACCAACACTACATTATATGGTCTCCTAAAAATTTAAAAAAAAAAATTGAAATTACTCATTGGCGATTCTTAATATAAAAATTTTTTTCTGTTTTTAGAGTAAATATTCGGCGATTTTTAAAAAAGTTTAAAAACAAATTATTTCAATTATTTGTCCACTTTGAAGTCAAAATATTTCTTATATGTATTTTCCATGACAAGATGGTATGATACAGTGTTTAAAACTACATAGTTTCCCCCAAGTGATATAAGTCACTTTAATTGTGGCTTTTTTATTTTCCTTGGCGAAAAAGCTTACTCCTAACTCGTAGCCACTTTTTGGCAAAAAACTACATACTTTTGTTTAAAAAAAATCGCAAGTTTTAAATCTATTTGGCACCTTGGCGATTGTAGTTGGCGATCGAGACAGATCACACACACAATACGGAAATATCCCCAAAAATAATAACTAATAAACACAATAAGCAAAGGGAAAAACTAATATTAATAAAGGAAGATTGACCATTTTGAGTGAGAAACGTAAAGTCCAGGCAGGGGAAAGGTAAATGTGTGAGTAAGAAGTGTTCTTTCCCCCTATCACAGAGTGGGTTAAAAAATAAAAGAGATATGCCGTTATATTAAGAACAATTGGTAAAAAGACATATCGTTTTTATTCTCATTACATTTTTTCTATAAGATATTATTAAAAGTATGCAAAGTCAGCATTTACAAATTGGCGATTGTTAACATTGCGAAATCCTATACCCAAGACACATTTTGAAAAGATAACTGTAATAAATATACCAGGCCGCCAAAACACGAAAAAAAAATTATACATCAGAATCGTAATCGCATAGGCGAATGCAAAGAAAAATTATTATGTAGAAATTAAAAAGAAGTAAAAATTTAGTCAAAGTTAGCGATGAAAAGTAATCTAATTGAAATGCGTGTTAAAATGGCGGTCTGGTACTCTAAGCCTAAATCCATGGAACGTCGGATTTTAAAAACTCATAAATGAAAAATAAACCTCTCTAGAGGCCAAAAAAGACTCACCGGAGATGCCTTGAGGGGTTACATCAAAGAAATAGTAGGTTTTAATGTGAAAAAAAACGGGTATTAAATGCTTTTTTTAGAAATATTTATCAGGCTACTGAGAGACGTTGTAGAAATGGTGAAAGCTAGTAGATCAAGGAGCCATTGGCCTATGATGTCATGCCATATAAATGCCATACAGGTCTCTATGGTTACCATTGGCCTATGGTATCCTGCCATACAAATTTCTATGGTAGCCATAGGCTTATGGGGTTGTGCCATGCAAATCTCTATGGTAACCATAGGCGTATGGTATCTTGCCATACAAATTTCTATGGTAGTCATAGGCTTATGGGGTTGTGCCATACAAATCTCTATGGTAACCATAGGCGTATGGTATCTTGCCATACAAATTTCTATGGTAGCCATAGGTTGCCATAGATTACCATAGGTCTCTCTATGGCAAATTTTCCTAAGGGCAGGCTCTGCGACCTGTTGGAATTTACAAATGAATGATAAAATCACGCTCAAATTTGAACACATATCCCAATAATAAAACTTCTTAGAATATTAAGCCAGTTCATACATTGCCTAGTAAAGATAACATAAGCGGAGGGATGCAGTGGAAACTTTCTAAATTTGTTCGGGTTTTAGGAAGCTTGTTATTGTTGACGTTCAGTCAACCATCTATAGATAAATCCTATTGGCTAATTTTTATCATAGTTGACATTGTTGTTGCTTATTCATTGTTCATGCTTACTAGATTCAGCTATGGATGGTGTTTTTTCTACACTAGGGAACGCTGCAAGCTCCATACCACCTATACTTCCGGGTTACTGTTTCCGGTGTATTTTAAAGCCATTTGGCTCACAACGTGATCATTGTGATTTGAGATTCTTGCAAACGTGGTATTTGATTTCTTACAATGCTAACAATACTTGTGTTTACAATGCTAAAGGTGCTAACACTAACGTAAGATTTTGCACAGCTTGCAACAAGAGCAAATAGTAATAAACAAGTGGAAAGAGGCCAAATAAAGACTGCCGAAAAAGAGGTTAAGAGGAAAAGTCACATCGAATAGGGGCGTGGGGAGAATAGTTTTGTCTTGATTTTGATATAGGTTAGCAAGAGTAAACCAATCGACACCTTCATTCCTCCATTGCACCCCCATTAGAAATGTGCTCTTGCTCGTTACCATAGTTACAAACAGCCCCTGACTTTTAGTCTTGAAGAGTTCTCTTCAAAGCCGTACTACACTTTAGCTTCTTTTTTGTTGTTGGTGTTTTTGAATTATTTTTGGAGTTGAAAAATTCCTATTAGTATTTTCCTAAGCGTTGTCCGGAGATTACCGGGTTTTTCCATTTTAGCGGCATGAGGATCATGGAGCTCATTTATTTTACAAAGGAAAGAAATGTTGTTCAATAAATAAGCACATCCAGATCCATATGATTCCCAAGTAGCACCTTATATTAGATAACACCAGAAAACCAGTAATATCTAACATTATCTTGCACAATTTCAAATATTAGAAAGATATAATTGGTAGCTGTTAGCTCTACATTATATAATATTAGTTTCTATACAAACTAATATTATCTAGTGTTCGCCGTTAGATTATTTTGCATAGGTTTTTATGCCATATAATATTCGATTTTGTATTTTCTGAATCTTCCGTTGCATTTTATTTTTGGAGTAAGCAAAGGGAGGATCTGGATGATCGTTGAATAATTCGGCTATATAATTTTACTAAATTTCCTACATTGTTGTGAAGCAGGAAAACATGGAAAAATAGTTTTATAACGACCTTCAACGCAATATTTGCTTAGCAATACGGAAATACTAAATAAAATTATTTTATCGAATTCTGCTACAATCCAATTTTTTCCCTCATACTCCAAAGTATATCTTATGTTCAGGCAATTTTTTCAATATTTCAAATTAAATCAAGAAATAATACTTGGATACCTAAACTTTTATTGTTTTTTTTGTTCTGTTCTATATACAATGAATTTTTTTTTACATATAAATTTTATAACATTAATAATTTCCTGTGTTTGTTTTTTACTTTCAATGTATTCCTAATATTAATTTATTCCTAATATTAATATTAATGAACCAATTTAATCAATCTGGCCAATTCTATTAACTCTAGTTATCACTCATTTTACTTAAGCCGTTCCTAATTTCCTAATGATTATACATTAGTTATATTCTGAAGTTATATAATAAAAACCACACTATATAATCAAAAAGTTTTATTTACATTTGAATTGAGTGCAAAAATTTGTTTCCCCTTAAAATCCAAAAATAATAACAGATTATACTTTCTGGTAACTGTTTTTGGTGTGTTTTGAAGCTATTTGGCTCAGAACGTGATCATTGTATTATGAGACTCTCTTGAGTAGTATTTCCTATACACTTGTATTCCCCAGGTAGCAAAAAGATATTATCTAACATTAGAAATATGCAATATAATACTCTCGTGCTTGAAAACGCCAAACTCTTGAATCCTATCTTCTAATATTAGAACTAATATTATATAAGACTAAAAAGTATACCATCGAACATTCGAAATTAAAATTATGATCTATTTCATTACTTTTGTTCCAGCGCCACATTTTCGTTAAAGGCTATCCCATGTTATTAATAAATAAGTATTTATTTTTGAAAGAAAACAATAAATTAAATATTACCTAAAATATCCTTTTTATCCAATGTAATTTCATGATAGAAAATACAAGAACATTTTAGTAAAAGTAAACTGTGTTCGTGAGCGACATAAAACTGGAAAAACTTTCTCAACTGTTGAGTAGTAATTTCTTCACAATTGTTTACATCATCACTAGATTGTTCGTGAGCGGCACAGAAGATGCAATGAATTTTTTAACTTCAAAGGTATTTATAATTTAGTAATTTTTTAGTAAACTTTTAAATTTCTATGATAGATACATAAAACCTTCAAGTAGTATCGAAATTAGTGTTTTTACTTTAGTTAAAAAACAACTATAAAAGTAATACAAAGCACTTCAATGCATGATGTGTTAGAGAGATGATGATGTAGAAACATTCAGTGTACTTAATAATCTTGACCGTTTGATCAAAATATTCAAGAATTTTAATGGTTATGTATCTAATAAATTTATCAGTAAATATTATAATTGTGCTCATTCTTGACAATGTTCGCTTGTAGTAGTTGACTAATCTGTTAAAACGTATTGTCTAACTATGAATAATAAGTATTAGTTTAGAATAGGCTGGTAAAAACAATATTTATTTTTTTTTTCGAGTTTCCGACAGAATTTTACTGCAAGAATGATAAAGATAAAAGATAATTTTCAGTAAAGAAGTTTCCGATGTTAAAATAATTACAAATTAATCGGCTACTTTTCAGATTATTTTAAGCCATTACATTTTAGAATGTTTGAAATTTTATTCATACGACGAACACTATTGTTACTCTATTAAAATTTCCTGTTTAAAATATTATAAAAGAATTTCCTTTTATCTTTTATAACTTTAGCTTAGTCTGCAGGATTAATAAGCTAATCTATCGGGATGAAACAATTCAATTTTGAGATGGGGAATGGAAATCTGCAAATGGAAAATGACACTCTGGTAGAAAACTGGGGTCCGTAAGTTCGATAAGTTTGACAGAAAAGAGAACAACTGGTGTATAGATGTTGCTAGGTGCATTTTATATCTGTCGGGGCTGAAAGTCCTCTTATTGGTTGTTGTGCAGAAGTTTGAAGAAAGGCTCATACGTGTGCGATTCATCCCTACTATGTGTGTTTGTGTTATATATAAACTGCTGCTAATAATTTTATAAAATCTTTTAAAAAAACATTTAAAGATTCCCCGATTTATCGCTGAGAAATATAATTGCAAGTAAACAAAAACTTCCAATTGAAGGAATAAAACTGTATGAAATGGCTGTAAAATCCTCTTGTTGATTATTGTGAAACGTTGGGGAAGTTTTAGGAGAGACGTGTAACTGTGTGATTCATGCCTGCTGTGTGTGTTCGTGTGGCATACACATTGTTGGCAGATGGGATGTGTTTGTTCATTACTAAAACTTATTAAGATCTAATGTTGGAAAAATTTTTATAGTATTGAAATATTATGGAAACAAATGTATTAATATATATTTTTTTTTTAATTTTCAAGATATTGTAAGCAATTTTATTAACATTGTTGTTAAGCATTAACTCTAGCTTATGAGTATTTATACTATTAGCATTGTATTTATTATTTTAATTTTATATTATTCGGTTGAAATTTGAAATAGGAAGTTTATGTTTATTTTTTATTTTTATCATGTTTAAAATAATATAGTAAAATAATGAAAATATTAAAAATTTCTTATGCTTAATATTTAAAATTCAGCTGAATATTTACATTATTGTAAAAACAAAAAATTTAAATCAATGAAGAGAAGAATCTTGTTTAAATTTCCATCTGTAAGGTCCTGTATATTCTTTACGAAAATAAGTTTTTTAAATACATAATATAGTTTTTTTAATGGCCAATTCATCTATACTAGAAACTTTACTACAGCCTCTGCTTATTTTTTTTAAATTTTCTTTTTCTGAAAAACTCTGTTTAAACTTTTTACATAAAACACTCTTTTTTTTGTTGTTTTTTTTGTTTTTTGTTTTTTTGAAAAACCTATGTACTATGTTCACAACGCATAATCTATAATCAGCAAAAAACAAGCAAAGGAATTGTTTTAAACAAAAAATAATTTTGCAACAGCAACGTTCTCAAAAGAGTAATTGATTGTAGTCAAATTTTTACTATTCATACTAAAGGCAGCTTTTAAAAGATAATGTTAAATATGTTATATTTTTTCGTCTTATTCTTATGCAATTATATGTTTTTGAAAATTTAATTTAGATAAAACATAATATTTACTGACAGTTTTGAAATTAAAATGTTATGTAAATTTTTTGCTAAGATTGTTGGTTTAGTACATACTTCTTTTAAGCAATTATCGAATTGATGAAAATTTCTGATGTGCCCATATAAAGTTATTTTTACATAAAAAATTAATGGCAATTCTTATAATATTAAATGCTTTCTTGGTTTCTATCCCTGGAAAAATTTCTACGTAGCGTTTGGGTTTTGTTTCCAGTGTTTTGTCAAATAAAAATTCAGATAGTGAAAGAATAAAGTTACGCAAGTATTTCTTCATTTAACTTCAGGGAAAAAAGAAGTGGAAGAAAATATTTGTATATTTGTTGAAGTAAGTAATAGAATATTTTTAAATTATGTTCTTTATTTTGCCAATTATTACAAGAAACGACAACTTAAAAATTGAAAAAAAAATTATTTTAGGATTTTAATTTTAAAAGAAAATTTTAAGTTAACATTTCCACTCAATTCAAATGTAAATATAACTTTATAATTGGGCCGGGATAGCCTGGTCGGTAGGACACTGGGCCCATGTCCAAGAGTTCGTGGGTTCGAACCCAGCCGGCCAAAGACTCCCCGTGTAGTAAAGTGACTGATGCATGTTAAATCTATCGAGTCGCGAAAGTCCTCCATTTTCCCATAATAAATCAAAACCTCTTGGGGTACTGGATTGGAGATGGATCGTTCTCTGATTCAGGTCAAAATTACGATCTGTGGATGAATGAATGGATGTGTGAATCGGTCCGCCCTATAAACGGGTGTAACGTATGGTGTGGCAGAAGTCGAATTCTTGGCCATAGATGGCGCCACTGGAAAACAAGAACAATCACATCCCCTCTGCGTAAAACAGGCATACGTCAACAACAAAAACACTTTATAATTATATAGTGTGGTTTTTATTATATAATTTCAGAAAATAAATAAGGAATGATAATAATGAAATTACAAATGGCTTAATAACCCAATTGAGATTTTAATAAAATAGGTTCATTTCTAAAAAAAAATTAAGAATACATTTTAAAATAAAAGACTCTAAAATTATTAATGATATAAAATTCGTCAGAAAACTCATTGTACGAAGAAAATAAAAAATATCAATAAAAGTTGCGATATAATATTATTCCTTAATTAAATTTAAATTATTAAAAAAAAAAAAAAATTAGCTGAGCAAGTTCGAGGTTGGAAAATGGATGGTAGCAGAATTCGCTAATGTAATTTTTTATAGTATTTCGCATTGCTAAGTAAATAATGCAGGGTTATGTTATTTTCCTTGGTTTATAAATATCCTAGAAAATGTCAGCTGCTTTTTCCATTAAGCCCTTCATTTACCAGTGTGAATTCTTTTCAATAAAAAATTTAAGTTATTCGCATAAAATTTTAAAAATGTATTTAAAGTTTATACGTTATCTTTCATTTACCAAAGCAAAATGCAGGTCTGCCAACTACTACGGCTTATGAAAAATATTTCTTGGAGAGGTAGATTAGTAAAAACTAAAATTGTGAAAATTTTTGATAATTTAGCCAGCATTTTAAAAGCTTCACTCTTGGAGCTGGAAAAAATGGGTTTGCTTTATTAACTTTTGAATTATACATAAGTGGTGTTGTGAAAGATAACTTTAAATCAAATTTATAAAACAAACAATCATACATTAAAATATTAACTCAGCTAGAAGAAATTTTCTCAAAAAGAGTAGAAACTTGACAGCCGTGCTTAATATTACCTTCCCCTATTACTTGTAGTTTTAGGGGGAGAAGCGAATTGCCCCCCTCCAGGATCAAGTACTCCAAGTTAATTTTACAGTCAGACAGAAATTCGGATGTCTTACATTTTTTAATAGTTAATGTATCTTTGAAATTATAGTGATGAATTATGTTTTGAATTCATATATTCTCTTTTAAACATTTCACAAATTCAATGCCGAATTTAGGCGAGTTCATATGATCTGAAATAATATAGAAATACAATATTGGAAATGGCATGTATGTCGCGGAACTCTAGGGTTCCGAGAAAGGGTCACAGGGATTGTAACAGTTATGAAATTTTGCAATCAGTTATGATTTCCGAAACCTGTAACTAAATTTATATCCGATTAATAATAATTTTTTTTTAGGCTTATTTAGCATTTCTGTGTGTTATTCTTATGAAATTATTCAATTGGAATTCTTGTGAAGAAAGAAATTTCAAAACTATTTCTTTTTTTTCTTTCTAATAACAAAATGTAATAATGAAGGAATAATTTTTTTCCAATAATGAAAGAATATTGAAAAGGATGGATGTATTTTTGAAAAACTCCAGTAGCATTTCATATCTAATAAAAATAACCAAACTCAACAATGAAAAAGTATGTTTTCTCAACGTTCTTCCTTTTTCACTTTTATTTTAATGAAAACCATATTTTAGCTTGTTTATTTTAAATTTATGCATGAACTAAACTCAAATTAAGAACTACACAAGATGCCACTCCAGACAAGTGAATTCACCTATCTGACATGAAAACACGAATTAAAAACTAACATTGATAAAACATGATGAAATTTATTAATTAAATATTTTCAAAATAATTAATAATTTTAGATCACTACATATTTTGAAAATGAATAATAGTCTCGTTAATTTATTTCTTCACAATTGCTAATGGAACTTTTTCATTAAAACTCACTGCTTCTCCATAAGAAAATCAGTCATTTAAAGTTCGACAGCCGAAAAAAATTAAAAAGAACACTGGTTTAGTATTTTACCTTCTTATATATAAATAAAACTAAAAATTTTGGTTTGTTTTCTGCTGTTATTTTTCCTTACAATGATTTAATTTAAATATTTTAGCCTCTTTTTTGCTATAATTACTTGCTATTTTCTGATAGAGGAAAATTTTTGGAATAAAAAAAATTATTTATTGTTGTTTCAATTTGTACAAAACTAACTGCATGTCAATATGATATAAGGAAGCATTTTTTTAAAATTAGTAATTAGAACAGTTTGAAATGTCAGTTCTAGTTCATATTTTATGGGGAATGAATGCAAGATTAATTTGAACAATTGAGAAATGACTCACATTCAATTTGAGGTAAAGACATTTTTTTAAAAATTAAGTAAGTTAGAGTTTCACATACGATGAGACCTCCAGACCATCTCTATGTATCAACTTCCTCTATTTACGACCACTTTTGGGTAGCGTAGAATTTTTTCCATACACTTTGTGTTGAAGAAAACCCTTGGGAGAGACCATTAAATCCTCTCCCTAGGCGAAAACTCTGCACCAATGCGGAAAAGGTCAAATAAGAAAACACGAAAAAATACCCCCAAAAAAAGTAGATTAAAATGCGTTAAAAATATATGTGTGTGGTTCTTATTTAGAGAGCTTTCTTTAAAGACCTCTGAAAAAGATCTAGAACCTCATGATGCTATCAATGATTTACTTTTAGAGTGGAAAGTTAAATTAGAAAAAAAGTTATTTCAGAAAAAAGAAGCTTCCCAAACAACACAAACCTCTTCTCATCTTTTAAAGCTAACTAACTTTTAAAAATATAATTGTTCATTTACTTAAAAGAGCTATAATATTCATAATTGGTAAATTTGCTTTTACACACATAATTTTATCAGTAAGGATTATTTTTATTGACGGTAAATTTTATTCATCAATCCGGTTCTCATGACGCAAACACTAGTGGTATTTCCGTACCAAGAAAACAACACAGACTAAAGTTAAAATCGTTTGAGTAATACCATGTACTTTCGATTACATATCGAAGTCAATGGAGGCAATCCCTGAGAATGACCAACGACCATATTACTGTGGGGCAGAGAATGGTTGCTTGCGAAAGGTTTCACTATTTGTTCTAATTCATATTGTATGAGGAATGAATTCAAAATAAACTAGAGAAAATAACTCACAGTCAATCTGAGGTAAAGACATATTTTTTACATTGAGTAACTTATAATTATTCGAAATTTCACATATGTTCTAATTTATATTTTATGAGGAATGAATGCAAAATAAATTGGAGTAAATAACTCACTGTCAATCTGCGGAAAAGACATATACTTCAAATTGAGTAATTTATAATTGTTCGAAATTTCACATATGTTCTAATTTATATTTTATGAGGAATGAATGCAAAATAAATTGGAGTAAATAACTAACTCACTGTCAATTTGAGGTAAAGACATATTTTTTAAATTGAGTAATTTTTAATTGTTCGAAATTTCACATATGTTCTAATTTATATTTTATGAGGAATAAATGCAAAATAAATTGGAGTAAATAACTCACTGTCAATCTGCGGTAAAGACATATTCTTTAAATTGAGTAATTTATAATTGTTTGAAATTTCACATACGTTCTAAATTATAATTTATGAGAAATGGATGCAAAATAAATTGGAGTAAGTAACTCAAAGTCAATCTGAGGTAAAGACATATTTTTTAAATTGAGTAATATAATTATTCGAAATTTCACATGTGTTCTAATTTATATTTTATGAGGAATGAATGCAAAATAAATTGGTGTAAATAACTCACAGTCAATATGAGATAAAGACATATTTTTTAAATAGAGTTATTTATAATTGTTCGAAATTTCACATACGTTCTAAATTATATTTTATGAGGAATGAATGCAAAATAAATTGGTGTTAATAACTCACAGTCAATATGAGATAAAGACATATTTTTTAAATAGAGTTATTTATAACTGTTCGAAATTTCACATACGTTCTAATTTATGTTTTATGAGGAATGAATGCAAAATAAATTGCAGTAAATAACTCACAGTCAATATGAGGTAAAGACATATTTTTTAAATTGAGTAATTTATAATTGTTCGAAATTTCAGATACGTTCTAAATTATATTTTATGAGGAATGAATGCAAAATAAATTGGTGTAAATAACTCACAGTCAATATGAGGTAAAGACATATTTTTTAAATAGAGTTATTTATAATTGTTCGAAATTTCACATACGTTCTAAATTATATTTTATGAGGAATGAATGCAAAATAAATTGGTGTTAATAACTCACAGTCAATATGAGGTAAAGACATATTTTTTAAATAGAGTTATTTATAATTGTTCGAATTTTCACATACGTTGTAATTTATGTTTTATGAGGAATGAATGCAAAATAAATTGCAGTAAATAACTCCCAGTCAATATGAGGTAAAGACATATTTCTTAAATTGAGTAATTTATAATTGTTCGAAATTTCAGATACGTTCTAAATTATATTTTATGAGGAATGAATGCAAAATAAATAGGTGTAAATAACTCACAGTCAATATGAGGTAAAGACATATTTTTTAAATTGAGTAATTTATAATTGTTCGAAATTTCACTTACGTTCTAATTTATGTTTTAGGAGGAATGAATGCACGATCAATTTGAGCAATTGATTAGAAAAAATTTTAATGCACTTATGTCTATTAGTTTGATGAACAGTACTTTATGTCCCTCGTTGTTTAATTATGTTTCATTTCCAACCGATCCATTGAAAAATATATATATAAATAAATTAAAATAAAAAATGAATTAAAAAAAAATTTTAATAAACAAAAACAGCAAAATTATTATTTTTTCTTCAATTTTATTTTGAAGAAAATTTTTCCATATGAACAGTTACTACGAACGGTTTCTTCTGTCCAAGGTACAAAATTATATACTATAAATTTTGTCTTCAATACAAGTTGCGATGTCATCGTCCATTCAGCAAAAAAACATAATAAAATAAATAAAAAAAAAATAAAATAAAAAAATAATAATAATAACTTGCACTCTCTAAACAGTCGCCTGTAAAAAAAAGGTAAAATAAATATGAGATACAACATATTTATTATTTTAGAGTATAAAAAAGTTTCATAAGAAATGGGAACTGTGAAATAATGGAATAGAATACGAAGCTAATATATCTTAAATTCGTAACGTATAATTTTTTTTTGTAAAGGTAAGGTATACAAATACAGATTCGGGACAAATAGAAAAACAGATTATAGATAATGCAAATTCGAAAAAATACTTACATCAACAAGTTTACTAAGCTAAAAAAAATAAATAATAACAAATTTCGGTAATTTAAACGCAAAACAAAGATAAATAAAGCTGTTTAAATGTTTGTCCTGAACTATTTATGAGTCATGAATTGAGGTAACGCATTACCGTGTAATATGCTGAAGCTTTGTTCTCCTACAAAATGTTTTATGTTTCAAATATTTAGATATTAAGGTTTTTAGAATGTTCGAGTAATATTTTTCATTTACCCACTCCCCAAAGTGAATGCGTTACAATTCCTTTGTTGCCTTTGTTGTTTTATTAGGTTGCTAGAAGTTACTATTAGTATAAATTAATTTCCCTATTGTTATACAGTCAAACTCCGCTATAGTGAACACAGTTTATAGTGAACTTCCGGATATAGTGAACGAAATGTTCGGTCCCGTGCCTTATTGCTATACACGTATATTGTTATTTTTTGTGAATATAGTGAACCAAAAAAGTGAGGAAGTTGAATATAAGGAACTTTTTTCTTTCTTTGAAAAATTTTTTCTTCATTTTTTTTTTTTTTTTTTTTTTTTTTTTTTTTTGTAATAATTTTGAAATTTCTACTTCAAAATACCGATTTTTAAAATCATATGTAGAGAGGAATGTAGCGATAAGCATTTTTTCTTTTTATCTCACTTTCCCATCCCTAAGCAAATCAAGCAGATGTTTCCAACTCAGGTAGATGATGCACCTGTAAGGTGTCAGTGGGATCAATATACCTGTCTGAAGGAATGAGTAATTATTCATTATTGGTCAAAGGGTTGGAAACTAATATGGTTGGATTTTTTGCTCTCAGTTCAGTTAAAAAAATCCTGCAAACAAGTATCTCAAATTTAGCTATGGCGAGCAGTAAACGTAAAACTTTCTCCATTGATGATAAAATGGGCATAATCAGAAAAATTGAAAATGAATGCAATCAAGCTGATATTTGCAGGGAATATAAACTATCCAAATCTGCAGTCTGTAACATATGGAAAAATAGGCAATTAATAATTTCTGTTTACGAAAAAAAAATTAGATGGCAGAAAAAAGTTGAGAAAAGCAGATCACAAGGATGTTGAAGAAGCCTTACTGAAGTGGTTCACCAATCGAAGAAGCTGCAATCTGGACAAATGTCGATGAATTCGCTAAGCGTTTTTATGAGACTGCTTTTATGTTCTCGAATGGCAGGTTAGACAGGTTTGAAAAGCGGAATAACAGAAATTCAGGAAAAATTTTCTGAGAGTTGGGAAGTGTTTCCATATCTGATGTTGAGGATTGCTCATCAGCTAAAGATTACTATTTTTTTTTTGTACGCAAGACGAAGAGTAATGAAAAAAAATTTTTTTTTTGCTACAACATAATATTTTTCAGTCATTTATTTGAATAATGTGTAATAAAAGGGAGGAGTTTGGAAACCATTAGTTAAATTGCCTGGGATATAGTGAACGGGTATACTGAACTCCTGGTTATAGTGAACTGAAATTTTGGTCCCTTGAAGGTTCACTATAGCGGGGTTTGACTGTATTATGAAATAATTACTAGAAGAGGGTAATCCCATTTCTCAAGGAACTTGTCGATTCTTGTCTTCATTCGCTTCTTTCGATCATTGAATAATTAAGCATAATACACTGTCAATTCTTTTAATATTTTTAATGAGGAGTTTTCCAAGTATTAAATATGCAGTCACTCAGAGATGCCAACTGCTCCGTGCTAGACAAAATATTTTAAAAAAAGGGAGAGAACTACAAACTGAAATTTACTGAACCCAAGTATGATATACTAAAAGACTTCTACTCGAAAATATTTATCAGTTGTTAGGAGCAAGTTGGCATCTTTGAGTCATTATGCGATATACAATTTTTTTGTTGTTTGTAAGAGCATAAACGCACCATAGTACGGGACTGCGAACCTTCTAAATACGCTTTTTGCAAAAATTTCTTGGGAAAAAAATTATGTTTTAATGGATGATTTTTTTTTTTTTTTTTTTTGTAAGTATGATTTAAAGTTATTTTCCACACCACTTGATGATGATGATTCGAAAATTCATAGAAAGAATAGGAAGAATTTCATAGAATTCTGAGTTTTATATCTCTCGAGGAGTGACTTTTAAAATGTTGGCAAAATTTCTGGAACCTAATGTTAGTAATTTACTACAATTTTATAAAATAATATGCAAAAAGCGTAGTAATGAGCAGCACAGATTTGTGTGAATATTGTACTTTTAAGCATATATTCAATTTATTTACTGGCTGTGGTGGTCAAAACCCGTTTTAAATTGAATTCATTCAAGGAATAATGATAAAGCATACATTTTATTAGCAATTTAAGTATAAAAATGTTAGACAAAATGCATAAAAATTAGCAGTTTTGTTTATGTGTTGTATACTACACGAGTTGACACTTCTATAACTTAATATTGACTTAGTTTAGTGTAAACAATTTTTCTTTTAGCAACAGACATTTTGGAATATTTTACATTGCAAAACTGTTGACGTAATTTGAAAGATTACGATTGAAGCTTTTAGAAACGATGCCATTTTAGCTCAAACAAAATGAGACTAGGAAGTTAAACAACTTCGATTAAGCTTCAATATCAGCCATATTTTTTTTTATTTTGTAACAGTCGTTGAACAGCTGTCCCAATTCTGGGTTTATGACTACCATTGTTCAACCTTGTAATTTTAAACCCTACCCAAAAGACAAGTGAACTCCTGGATCAAGTATTATGAAAAATTTGCCTTCGTGGAGGATTTTTTGATGGAACTAACCCGGATTTGCATTACAAGGAGAGGAAAACCACGAAAACTTACCATGGTTAGTCAGACGCCAAGGGAACTCTAACCTCTAGGGGATGTGGAACTCATATCAACCAGAAGTGGCTGGGATTCGAACCTGATTCACCTAACTGGGAGGCTCATACCAATCATAACTAAACTTTTCTCTTTGATTGCTATTTATGTATCAGAATGTCTTTTTTAATTATAGTAGTAAGAAAAGGCTCGTAACTTTTTACGCTCATTTTGGTCCATGCAAATTTTGCATGGGAAAAAAGATGCCGTTCATGAATGCTTCAAGCATGATTTTTAAAATTGAACGAGCAGTTTTGCCATTTAAAATCTTTAAAAACATTTGCTAAGAGAAAAATTGCTTGCATAGAGTTTGTATAAAAGCGTTTCCATTATTTCGAAAAACCCTTGTAGCTTTCTTATGAATGCTGATACTCTTGTTAAAATACCGTTACTCTTGTCAAATACATTAAAACTTTAGATTTTTAATGCAGTTCATTCGATTTATCTACATTAGGATTTAATTTCTATATGTTTCAATGCTACTTGATAAGTACAGAGCACGAAAAAGCGGACCATCATGAATTACTTTTGATCTAATGATCAGATCTTCTCTTTCTAGGACTAGATCTTAATGGCTCAAGAGGGTGATCTCAAATACACTGGTGAAATAAATTAAGAAAACTTGCATATTCTATTGAATTTCATGAAAAGAATTGAACTAAATGTGAAATCACTGCTTCCAGACAAAAATTAAAATCTTGTATATCAAATACGTAAGTGTACAGGTGTGTGTAGGTGGTGCCAGTAGAGAAAGAGGCTTCAAAAGTACGCGTACGGTAAGACCCATTTCGTTTGTTAGTATACCTCGGCGAATTTCTTGGTGTTAGTTTGCAGCAATAGGTTAAACTGAAATTACAACAGTAAAAATGAGTAACCACAAACATTTAGATTATGAAATAAGGTGGTGAATTGTGGGGAGGCTAGAGAAAGGCCAATCTCAGGTCCAGATTCGTAGAGAGTTCGATTTAGCACCCAGCGTCTGGCGTAACTTATGAAAACAATTCTAGGATACCGGATCCATCGAGAGAAAGCCTGGACAAGGTCATCCAAGAGCCACGACGGCCAGTCATTTCTCTATAGCGAAGCGTAACACACTCGTGACTGGTATGCAGCCACAGGAACCCGCGTATCAAGAGTGACTGTTTCCAAACAAGAGAGAGTTGTTTGCAAGAAGACCTACTGTTTGCGTCTCGCTCATTTCTTCGAGCAGGAAAGTCATTTCAGCATGGTGCAGAGAGCATAGAGATTGGAGTTTTGATCAATGGGCGACCGTTCTCTTCACTGATGAGTCTCGGTTCAGCCAAAAACACGCTGTACGTTCATATGGAGAGAACCAGGGACCCGCTACCTACCCTACAGCGTCCACGAAATCAACCATTATGGTGAAACGGGTTTAATGGTCTAGGCAGGCATCATGTTGGATGGCCACACACCATTACAAGTCGTCGAAAGAGGCTCTGTGACTGGAGTCAGGTATAGGGATGAGGTCTTGGAGCCCTACATCCGCTTTTTTAGGGTTGCAGTTGGCCCTGAGTTCATTTTAATAAACGATAACGCGAGGCCACATAGAGCTCTTCTGGTTGACGAATTTCTATAGATTGAGGATATTCACCAGATGAATTGGCTAGTCAAATCTCCAGACCTCAACCCTATAGAGCGTGTCTGGGATGCTGTGGGGAGGACCAATGAAGCAAGCTACCCCCTACTAGAACCATCCAGGGAATGAAAACAGCGTTGCTGAACGAGAGGGACCGATTGACACAGGAAATCATAAACTGCCTTATTTCAAGTATGAAATCACGCTGCAAAGCCTGTATATCTGTAAGAGGGGACGACCATACCCCCTATTAACCCCTTTTGTTTCGTTTATTCTGCAACCGACCGCTGTTTCATGCCATCCATCTTCAACGTGTGTTACGCATTATCATGCTTATGAATTACAATTGTTGAATTGTTATTTGTTTTGTATTGTTTTATTGTATTTACATTCAAATTTCATTAAAACCGGTTCAGTTGTCCTAGAGAAAATCAACCAAGTCTCCAAATTCTCTTAATTTCTTACACCAGTGTATGTTAATTAATTAGTGCCCACGGTATTTTAAGATACGAAATAAGACACAAAAAATATATTTTTTCTGAATAAACATACTTTTTTTGGTGAATTCGGATTTTTGACACCCAAAATAAAAAAGGTAACTGCAATCTGGGAAATATGATCCCAATAGTTTGGTCAGGAGAGTGTTTCAAAGTGTGGAAGCTCTCTAATGTAGAAGGTCAAATTGATTCCAAATGGCGGTTTTAGGTAAGTTCAGAATCCGACTATTCTAGTGTTAATGTTTAAAAGCATTTAGTTTTGCATTTCTTTAGTGGTTTACATTTCTAGGGATTGCATTTTTTGAATTAGTGTTGCTAGAAGGAGTTAGAGGTAAACAAGTATCATTTTACTTACCAACTCTAACAAATCCTTTAAAAAAATTAAGAATTGTTATTCAAATTTTCAAAGAAAAATGGCATTATTTAAGAAAAAAATTATAAAACGTGAAGAAATTATATAATCATTGGATACAATGATTTTTATTAAAAAGTATACTCAAAGTATAAGGAATACATCGAAACAATAGCAAAAAAGGAGGATGAAACGTATCGCAAATTTCATAATCAAATTGTACATTGCGTTATTTTAAAAATACGCTTCATTTTCATACGCTTCATTCACTAAACATAACACACTTTTTTAACATAAGTGTTATTCCTAGATAAATTCTTTTTCGCTGATAGACATTGATTGTAATCTTACTGCTTGCTAACCATAAAGACTCAACGCAAACGGAACTTAATTTCATGATGAGTGGAATTGGAAGGACTAAGCTAGACACTGATAGCTTAACCTTAAGCTCAAAGAGTACTTTAAAATTCTATTTGAACTAATCACTAAATCATTTCAAATACAAAATACAGTATTTTATATAATTTTTAAAATAATATGTAGTTGCTAATAATTAAAGTATATTAGTACTATAAATTACAATATAGATATTAATTTTAGAGCGACGCCTGTTCTTGTCTACGTCAAAGTACAAAGTGTTAAAGCAGTGTTCCCATTTTTTGCCACGGGCGATTAAAAATGTAAGAACAGGTAGAGACAATCAATTCATTTATATTTATTTTATTTAATTCCTAATTCAAACAAAATGACCCCCTTGATTTACAATAAGAACTTTTCATTATTAAAAAGTAAACACTCTTGACATACATCTTCAGTAGTAAACTGAAGAAAAATATGCTAGAAAATATAGCTAGTTTTAGATTCGTGCTAAATTTAGATATTGTTAATTACAGATTTTTTTTATTTATTAGTCTCCGCTTTTGGCATCTCTAGATCTACAATCTATATTTATTTCCGTGGACTGGTCAACGTTTGATAATTTTACCGCGTCGCACTAAGTGGGGGGATGTTGATTTTTTTTAAATTTGAGATTGTTCTGATTGAATAATTTTAATTTAATAATTTCATTTTATTTTATTTCATAACCGTCGTTGAAAATCCGGTCCAATTTTTTGGGTTTACGACTACTAATGCTCAACTCCGTAGCCTTGTATATTTGAACCCAATACAAAAAGCAAGAAAAATCCTGGATATTGGGAAAAATTTTGATTTTGTGGAGGACTATTTTTTAATGGAACTAACTTGCGTTTGCGTTACATAGAGAGGAAAACCTCTCACGGTTGGTCTGACCGCAAGAGGATTCTAACCCATGATCCATTAACCACATGAGAATATTTTACGTCAGTACTTTGGTCGGTGCGAGGCGGGTGCGGAATTCGCATTCGACCAGCCATCGCTGGGATTCGAACCCGGTTTACCTCATTGAAAGGCCTCTCTCCTGTGCCTCTAAGGCTCTTTTAATATAATTGTACTTAATTATGCCTTCAAAATAAAATACAATTAAATGCACGAAATTAGTAGGGCTTCAGGTGAAATATCTGAACTTCGGTCTCGCCCTTGGAAAGTCGTACAAACCTGAGGACATTCACGACTATAAATAAAAAAGAAACAAATTAATGTTCCTTGGGTAGACTGGAAGCATTTGAGCCACAAACCGGAATTGGTCAGTGGCTCAGGACTTTGGGTCATTGGGTTAAATGTTAAAGAAATATTACGCTGGGGGACAAATTTGCTTTTCTGTTTACTGTTTGTTGCATGATATTTTGAACTGATATTAGGTACGTTACGTTAAAAATTGTAACTACTTTTCCAGCACTATAATTACTGTGTGCAGTGGATTTCATAAAAATCAAGTTCTCAAAAAAGATGTTTAAAGAACTGCTGACCTTTAAATTCTATTCAGTAATAATTTTAATAAAACGTTTATACAAAATGATTAATATCTTACGAACGTATTTGAATTTATTAATTCTATTTAAATACAATTTTGGCTACAGTTGTTTTAAGCGATCGACCAATCCTTTGATCATTACAAGCCAGAAAGTAGAGAAAATATTTAATTTCGTTGGCTATGATGTTATTTCTTTTTTGGAGAAGAGGAAAAGTTTCATATTATTCCCTTTATAATAAAAAGACGTGTTTCAGCGAATTTTAAAAAATAAACTAATTGGAAAGTTAATTAGAGTGGAAAATTTTCAAATGAACATACTGTATATTTTCAGTGCAATTTTTTTAGCTTGGCAACTTAAGAAAGAAAAGTAAATTGATTATAATTAAAAATTAAAGTTTCTTATTAATCACAATAAGAGGAATACTCGTCAGGTTAATAGAATACTGGAATACTTGTCAATGATACTCGATCAGGGATTACTCTATAATCAAAACGAAATTCCATATTAGTTGACATTCATATCATTTGGCGATGATTTGTTAAAATAACAAAATCAACTGGTATGATTGGTTTTTTAAGCACGCATATTAAAGGGCAAAATTATGGTCACTCGCTACAGGCCACAGAGGGACTAAATATAAGAAATCAGGATTGGAAAAGTTTCCACCTATCGCCATGTCGCTAGTCGTCGAAAATGTATACCATGTGCATTATTTTTTTAATGACTATGGGATTATTACGAATATTTTAAAATATTCTGAAAACTATTTTACTTCACGCTTGCTTCTTAAAATTTGTTTACATTTTAAAAACAAACCTTATATTGTTTATATACATTTTAAGAAATGTTTTTAAAGAAATGCCTTGAATTGTTATTGTTAAGTTTATTTAATAATTAAAAAAATTAAATGTTTTAAAAAGTCAACAATTATGCATATATATATTTATGAAACGGGCGGTGAGCAACCGACCCAATTCGTAGTTTACTATTTTCAATGCTTAAATAAGTAGCCTTGCAATTTTGAACCCAACCCAGAAGACAAGGGAACTTTCAGATCAAGCATTAGGCCAAACTAGTCTCCGGAGCAGGGCTCGAAAAACCTTCCGTCCGCCCGCTCTCGGCGGTCAAAAATTCCCCGCGGACAACAAATTTCTCGAATCCGACGTCCGCGCGGACGGCCATTTTCCCGTTAATTAAAGTTCGTGATACATTTTAAATTTTTGTTATCTTACAATATTCTCCTTTCTATAATGACCCTATAATCTAGAAATACAGCAACATATACTGCACTTGGTGGAATTGATGTTTTCTCTGTCTGGGAGTACTGCAGCGGTTGAAAGGAGCTTTACAGTAATGAATTTACAAAAAAAAAAAAAAAAAAAAAAAAAAACACATTACGTGGTCTTAACTAGAAGCGTTGAAGGCAATTATGAACATCTACCTTAATGGAAAACCCCTTTTCAGATTTCTGAGCACAAACCTCTGTAAATCATTAGATTGATTGTGGAACTGGCAAACGTCATATTTGATTCATTTAAAAAGCGCAGTACCCTCGGATAAATTGACATTCCAGATAACTTGATCTTTGTCATTTAAAATATTTCATATAAGAAATAAATTATTTCATAAAATAAATACTAGGTTACTATTAGTAACCTAGTATTTCTTTTATAACTGTATAATGTTATCTTAGTATTTGGAATCCTAATAACTACTAATTCATTGTGCAATTTATATGATAAATGTTGGTAATAAATAAGGGAAAATTATATTTTTATTTATTTAGAAGTGACGGGTTAGTTTAAAAGAAGGACGGGTACATTGCTGGACAAGCCGTCCTCGGGGACGGTTAAAATTTCCAAGTTTTTTCGATTCCTGCTTCGGAGGGAACTTTTTTATAGAACTAACCCGCTTTTGCATTACATGAAGAGGAAAACCACGAAAACCTCAATAGGTTAGCCCAACTTCTAGTTGAATAAAAGTCACCATTGTTCGAAATGTTTGAAACGGCCGATGATCAATAGTAAAATCTCATAATTGTGTCTCATGTCACAATTTAAGCTTTAGTCATCATTAAATGTCGTCATACGTTACATTCAAAGTTAGCTAATAGAAACAACTAATAAAAACACTTACATTAGATAGATTTTTGAGTGCTACCTTTGACTGAAAAGAAAAATGAAAAATATCTCTAATCAATAATATTGCATTTTATAAAAAAAATATGTACACAATTTCCAGTTTAGTTCCCGGTTTGAAAAACTAACTTGCTTATAACTAACGTGTACGTGCTTGAAAAACTAAATTAATTTTCCTCAGGTGCGTGCGCTATATACAAAGAAGATGAAAGTTATTCAATGCAACAACTCGCATCGTATATTAATAACATACATATAACACGCATCGACTAACCAACATCTTAAACTTGTTTAGGACTGCTGTAAAGAGAAAGAAGAGCTTCCCCAGGCCAGCATTCTCCGAGAATATATGTACTAGTACGAGATGTAATAGGAGAGTACTGAATTGAGAACATGTCGGTTTCATCATAAGTTGCTGGAGTCTAAAATTCTGGTTTCATATATGATATTGTAGGCTGTGAATGTAGAATATGTAACTAGAACACGCATATGTAACCATGATCCTAAACAGGTTAATATTATTAGGAACGATCTCTTTTTTTTCTGTCACATGAGATTTTTTTTAACGGATCGGCATTCGATATGTCTCAACAAGCTACATTTTTTAGAAAATTCTATAATATATTCCTAAGCGGGATCTTTTAAAATTCTCTCGAGTGACTACTAAGTGTCCCCACCTTTCTGCTACGTAGAAAGTGGTAGGAAGAAGGCGACGAAACATTTCATTTCATGATGCGATACGTTTAGGTCATATGTTTTTTGTCGTGTGTTATTTTCAAAGGAGCAGGAAAGTGAATATGTATAAGGTATATAAACCTATACGCTCATTATAAACTTGTGCACTCAGCAAAAATAAAAAACATTATTATTTAAATAAAAAAAACTGAAGCTCTCAAAACATAAATAAATTCAGATTTGTAATCATTACTCTAGACTTAGGTAAGATCAATTACTTTTATAAAAGATAAAAAAGTTGTCCCCCATTGTATTCTATGGGATCTCATTTGCACTTTATTAGGCATAAATTGTCAGTCAAAATGAAAAAACTATGATAAATAGCTGAAAGTTGATAGCTTTTAAGCTATTATTACGTAACAGAAATTAATTATTATGTATGTAAATTATTATTTTATAACTGTTATTGTAGCTAAAGTAAAAAATTTATTTTCTTATACACAGTTTATAAATCTATTTATTTGAGTAACTATTGAAAAAAAAATTAATAGTTTGGTAGTTAACTTACACCTTCAAAGAGAGGATCCAGGATTTGCTGAAAATAAATGTAACCGTAAATAAATGTAATATATATATATATATATATATATATATATATATATATATATATATATATATATATATATATATATATATATATTAACAACAAATTTTTCGCCATCTTTAAAGCGACTGTTCAGATATCTATTTAAATTATACAACTATGTTAAAATAGTAAATTATATTTATTTTTTAATGAATTCGTCACAAGTAAATATTTTCCTTGTTTAATATGTAAAGATTTTTTCAAAACCATATGAGTTTGTAAATCGCAAAAGCAGACGGATTTTGAGTAATTTTTCATTAGCTGTTTCCGTGAGCGGGAAGAGACAAAGGTGTTTGTTTGGAGCGGAGGGAAATGGGATTGCATACAGGGTGGGGAGGCAAGGTCGTCTGTTAGGAGGCAGGTTGTTTTCCTAGCAATACATCCACACATCGATATATATTAATCGGTGCATCGATAATCGGTGCCTCCGGAACATGTTTACATGGGAGCCTATGAGAGCTGGTCTTCTTCTCACTTATATATTCTTCAACCACAGCTCGAACCATCGGACATTTTCACCTTTTCCGGGTTGCTTGAAGTGTGCTACCAATGACGAAAGTTCCTTGCTACAATTGCCTGTAAGATCACACAAAAAACTTCTCCGGGCTGATAGGGCCCCAGTAGAAAGAGACACTTCTCATCTCCCGTGTCAACTGAATCTTTAGCAAGTCGAAAGGCTTCCGTCGTTAAGGATCTCCAAGATCTTCTTAAGAAGGAAGAATTTTTAAAGCTTCGTCAAAACATCATTCAAGAAAATTCCCCTGAAATGTGAAGACTTCTTCCAGAGATGCCAACTTTCTCCGGACAGCGGATAAATATTTTCGAGTGATAATTTTTAATTCTCGGTTTAATAAATTCGATTTATAAGGTTATTTTTTACCACTACTTCTAATTAATTCGAAGGTTTTTGTTATTCGCTACTTTGTTATGTTACGTCATTATACCCCTAAGGGTCAGATCAGGGGTAAGCTAATCCCTAAGTGTAGAGAGCAACCCGGCACGAGTGGTAATTACCAGGACGGCCGGGTCTCAACTATAACAGAGCCACACTTACTTACACATATACACACGTCCTCACATTCCTTTAATTCGCACCCTTTTTGTATGTATTCCCAAACTGTAAATATTCATTAGTGTTTATTTTTCCATAGTACTTTAATTTTACCTTTTTTATTACTTGTAATTCTGTTATTACCTAATAATGACAAAGTGACATTTTTTCTTTTTTTTCTCTCACGAACTCCATTTTTCTCCCCAAGCTTTAATTTTGTCATGTATGTTTCTTAGTCTAATTTCAGGATGAATGGGAAAAGGGCAGTAAGGCCTCAGTCGCCCAGTTCCACTACAACGAAGGAAGGAACGAACGAATGTTGCGTCATTATGGATACCTCATGAAAAAGGAAATGACCAAAGGTGATACCCGACTCGGAGGTATCCACCCCTAGTATTTTACCTAAATTTAAATTACAGCTTCAGTTTTTATTTGGGCTACTCCAGGGAAAGGATTAAAAGGGTGATTCCGGACCCAGGAGTGACCAAATATCTTCAATTTCTATGTAATGCTAATAGATTAAGTATAAACTTAGTCAGGCCACCGCCTCTGTACTTCAACAACATGATCCACTAGCATCGCCATTATTCCACTATACACTGTGGGCCAGAAGACTATGATCTTTGGCCAAAATTAAGAAATCAATTTCTGAACTAAAATATGTGTAGGCAGTTTTAATATCGCCCAAATTAAGTACTCATAATCATTCCAAACATTTAAATGTACTTTTTGAACCGACGAGAGTACAATGTAATGAAAAATATGTTAAAAAAAGTTTTTTAAATGTAACTTTTACATTTTTATTTCAGAAATATATATAGGTATTTCACCTTACTCTTACATTTTTATCAGAGTAATTAGTCTGAAATTATAGTACAATTTTTCAATTTGATGGATTAGTTAATACTCTTGACAAACTTATAGTTTATATCTTATCATTTGACATTTTACAATGTTTGAATGACTTTCGAAACTTAGTTCCAAAAAGTTCCACGAGGTAATTAACTATTTTTTTTTGTTGTTGTCTTCTTTGATGTTTCTTCTTTCGAAAAAACCTGCCCCATTTTGCCCGTATTGCAAAGGTGGACTAAGTACAGGGTGTTTCATATTGAATGGGACAAAAAGAATAGCGCAGTGTGACTGTCGTAATGGATTTATTCAGCCGAAACAAATTTATTCTGCAATTATACAAGTTTTATTTGGCAACAGGGAAAAATCATCGAATGACGAACTCGCTGCTAGAGGCGCTGTTAAACAAAATGTCGTCCATGCAGGAGAAAGTGTACTGCGTTTTCGAATATGCCACAACCTCCTCGGTAACTGTTGTGCAAAGACATTTTCGCACGAAATTTCGTAAAGAACCACCGCATAGGCATAACATAAGCTGGTGGGTAAGGAATTCCAGGATACAGGCTGCTTGTGCAAGAACAAAAGCCCAGGACGAAAAGAAACAAAACCCGAAGTGGTTGAAAGAATTCGTGATTCGTTTTTACGGAGTCCCTCAAAATCAACGCGACGTGCAGAACTGACTGTCCCTCACACAACGGTGTGGCGAGTTTTACGAAAGCGTCTCCAATTCAAGCCGTACAGATATCAGATGGTCCACAGGCTTTAAAACCTACTGACAAACCGTTACGTAAGAATTTCTGTGTGAAATTTCAAGAAAAGCTCGACGTGAATGGTTTCGAGAACTCACTCGTGTTTACCAATGAAGCCACGTTCCACTTATGTGGCAAAGTTAATCTCCATAATTTGCGATTTTGGGGAACGGAAAATGCCCATGTAACATTAGAGCATCAGCGTGATTCTCCCAAGGTGAAAGTTTTCTGCGCTTTATCAAATTGGTCCATTTTTCTTTGCTGAAAAATCGATTAATGGGGACATTTTCCAAGACTGAGTGATTGCTCCCCCAGCTGGAGGAAGCTGTTCTTGATTTAATTTTGCAGCAAGATGGTGCTCCCCCACATTGGAATAACAACGTACGTGAGTTCCTGAACGAACGTCTACCCCATCGCTGGATTGGCCGTGCTGGGCCACAGGATTTGGCATGTTTTCATTGGCCGCCGAGATCACCAGATCTAACTTCCTGTGATTTTTTTCTCTGGGGTTTTATTAAAGACAAGATGTTCGTGCCTCCACTTCCTCAGGACTTAGAGGAACTGAAGCAGCGGATAACTGCAGTGTTAAACTCCATCACAGGAGATATGCTATCACGAGTGTGGCAGGAGCTTGATTACAGTGTAGACATTTGTCATGTCATCGGAGGGGCACACATTGAACACCTGTAGAAACTTGAATAAATGTAGTTTTGATGTAAATTTGAATTTTCTAAATATATTAATTAATAACGTTTACAATCATGTTTTCTTTTTGTCCCATTCAATTTGAAACACCCTGTATACCGAAAAAATTATGTTTTTTTTTTCATGTTTTCGCGTTATTTTGTAATTAATTCGTGTTATTTTGTAATATTACTTCGGAAATATAATTTGCTTTTCATTTTATTATAAAATTACGAAAATTATTATATTTTCATTGCTATATTTAATTATTTAAATGTACTATATAATTGTTTTATTTTTCCTTGCCATATATCAGCCGCCATTTAGTTTTTTTTTAGTATTTTTAGTGTATTTCAAAACTTCAACTATGAAATAGATTTATCTGCACATAAAACCCCAAAATAAAACCCCCCCAAATTTTGAAACAAATTTTATCGAAATACTAATTTTGACCACGAAACCTTAAATGCTGGCCCACAGTGCTATAGGTGAAAGTGTGGAGTGTCCGCTTCGCTGACATGTGCACTGTACAAAACTTCAGTTCAAGTTATGTTACGTCGTGGTTAACATTTCAAAAAGTTAGCAAAATTAACTAAATACTTTCACATTTTCGTTTGTAGTTATTTACAGCTTTTTAAATTATTTTGTCGTGTCCGGAGCAGTTGGCATCTCTACTTCTTCTCGTCATGCCAGTCACCTTCTAAAAATGTTAGACTTTTCTTCTTGCACGATCTCACACTAGGAGTTTCACTCCGACTTAAAGAACTCTCCTTCCCTTATTGAAGATCTCTTTAGAGGAAAGAGCAGATGGCGATTTTGAACTAGGTACTCCGAAATAAAAACAATGAAAGCATAATAGCAATGACGTACGCATATCATGAACACGCCAACTTTTTAGCCAAACTCTATCTTTTATCGGTAGAGAGAGAAATATAATAGTATTGACAATCCTGTATGAAACGCTGATGCTCTTGAATTCTATGAAATTACTCGTTTTCCCAAAATTCAGTAAAATCTAGAAGGTGTAACATGATAAAGTTTTAGAAAAAAAGGACATTATTAGGAAATTGTAAGACGTATTAAGGCTCTTGAACAGAAGAACATTTTATAATTGTGATTCATTATAGAAACGAATTAAATTATACCGAGTATCTGTAATTGCTAGTGGTCTGCTTAAAAAAAAAAAAAAGCACCAACTCTAAAAATAAAAACGGATCTAAGACAAGTAAGAGCGATTTTGCGTAGTCTCATGTGAACCGTAAAGCTAATCTTGTTTTCTACCTCTAAGCGTGATCCGTAGAGAAACCGCCCGGTATACGAAAACTCAAATACCGTTCACGTTAGAGCTGTGAAAAACCATGACGTAATGCAAAACCACTCTATTGCACAATGCCTTCATTCATCAATTAATTTTAATTTGAGGCAAAAATTTGTTTTCCTTTAAATGCATATTCTTTCTTTTCTTGCTAAATTATAGCTCAGTCATCTATCTTCGCCAATTTTTAAGGATATATTAATAATAAGGACCCCATTTTTAAAAGCTTCAAGCATGATCAAGCAATTTTGTCAACGGTTTTATTATATAAAATCTTCCAAAACATTTGCTGAAAAAAGAAATATATATATGATCATGCTTGAAGTTTTAAGACATGGAATCCTTTTTACTCATGCAAAATGAAAAGTCGTAGTCATGAATAATTACGTTACTTTTATCAACAAAAGAAAGTTGGGTAAAATCCCAGAACAACCCTATTCTTGGCGGCTTTTTGAAATCTCACCAAGTTGGCGATTATTACTTTGATCAATGTTGCTTTTCGATTATTAAAAGAAATTAATATTATAACAAATTTATTAAAATATTTTTAACAGAATAAAAAAATAACTTATCTTTACTCTGATGGCTCATGTTTTGAACAATTATTACTAAATTATTACAATTGCAACCATAACATACCTCTCGACAAAACATATACCAATCAATCACAGCACAGTGTTCATATAAATTTTAACTTCATTCATACATCTTCCAAATTCGAAATTAAATTTTGATTCATACACCACTCAATCATCGCTCAGTTACCTTTTGCATTCAATAAAGTTAAATTCCCTCGTTTATTCGCTCGGTAATAAATGGAATAACGGTTAAAAATGAAATAATAACGATGATTCTACCAGCAAGAGATCAGAAGCATAAATGGAGAAAAATTTAAACTCTTTTATCGCTTTTCTAAAGAAATCCAACTTTCGCGTAGGTATACATATCAAATAACCTATCAGGTTTAAAAATTTCGGTGGTGTGATTGGGCATTCAAAATAATCCCCCCAAAATGTCTTCCGGAAACCTTGTTTGGCAAGATTTCAAAAACTTGTTCGGCGAAATTTAAAAAAATCGCTACATGGTTGGCTATTCTAGGATCGACCCGAATGTATCAAACATTGCAGTTTGATGCAAAAATAAAAATATTTTATTACACAATAAAAATTTTTAAAATTGATTTTGAAGATGATTGAATAAGTTCAAAGTACTTACCTTAAATATTTCCTGTTAAAATATTAGCTCAGATGAAACTTTTAGATTTCAACATGCATCAAATTACTACTGTTCTTGTAGTTAGAATTTATATTTCTTGTAGCCATTTCATTTACCAAAATATTATAAACAAGAATAATGAAAAATAAATAATAGTGGAGATACATTGGGTACGATCCAATAAAAACTGCTTAAAACCTAGATTTGCGAGAATATAATGTTGCTATTTGATAGTGATTCTTAACAAGTAATAGTTCAAACATTACTTTATTCCTTTAATTTTGGAGTTGGTTACCAGGATTTCTCTGGATTCAATTAAAATACTTCTTTATGTCACGCTGAAATATTTAAAAGCTTGAATTTTCATAATTAAATATTTCAGTTGAAAAAATTATTTTTTAAGGTACTTACAAAAACTTTTGCACTGATTGTCTGTTAATTTTTATCACCAGAAAGAACTATATAAGTTTTTAAGATATTTGCAAATTAAATTCAAACTGAATCATTGCTGTAGGCTAAAATATAGACCGTCCAATCCTAGATGTCTAAGATTTTTTAATATAAAGACACTATTTTAAATCTGTTGAGCTGTCATTTTTTACGCCTTTTGAAAAAAATTGTACGCATTTTGAAAAAATACATGCACGACTGCATGTAAAGGATTTAAAAGTTTATATAAAATACCTAATTTGAGCACTCTTTAGGTGAAATTTTTAAAGTGTTTTTGCAAACTTAGCAAATATTATGAAAATTTAACTTTTTGATTGCTCATCATTTAATAAAGTAGTTTGCAAAAAGTGCAGTAGTTGGCAGCTCTGCCCTTAATCATCACCTCCTAAACCAGAAAGTCTCTGTTCGGTGTTTTACAAGTAGTCTGTGCAGACTATTTAAAAAGTGAAACAGTTGTGCGCTAGAACCATAATTTTATATTAATAGTAAATGAAAGAAATTTACCTTATATAGTTGAGAAATGAATTTGTGTTGGTAGACAATTAAATAAGACAAACCAATTTCATTCATAAATTATGCTAATTCTTGGACATAGGTTTGCCATCAATATTTTATTTTTACTACATTTTCTATTAATGGCTCTTTTGTAAACTGGTTTACCTTAATAGTGGTCTGATCGGACTACTTATAACAAACTGTGTGGAGGCTTTCAAGTATAGGAGGCGTTGCCTTTATCACGTGGCCACTAAAAGTCCTGATGTGGGATTTTTTTCATACGGTTACCTAACTTCAAAGATACTGTTCATTATCCTCAGAACAAAATGAGCTCCCTCGCGTAACAGTTGCAGGGAAGCCACTTATAATTAAAAGCGTAAAAAGTGGTTAATCATGAAAAAGCAAAAATCCACTGAAAGATATTAAAATTGGGATTTTTTTCTAGCACATTTTTTTTACAGTTTACTAATAAAAATAACTGTAGGAATTTTTCTCACTTTAAGTATGAATAATTTACAATGCATGTTATGGTAGTAGCTGCGATTGAATAGTTAAGTAAATTAAATAAACAAAAATGAATTTTTGCCACTTCTAACATTTTTAATCATCAGTGATATCCTTGCTTTAGAAGATCTGACAGTATGAAACTACAAAATATATCGTAATTACAATATCAATGCTTCCCGCGTAACGAAACAGTCATCAGTCCTTAGTAAAACAGTCATGTTTTACTGAGGAAAAAAAACTTGGTATATTTTTCTTATATCCTTCGCGTAATAGTTTTAAATACATAAATATTTAAAATACGAGCATTCACTTATGTCTTTTTTGGATAGAAAATGCATCACTTTTTATACAATTTGATCACATATTTCTTGGGAAAAAAATTAAGTTTTAGTCATATTATCAGAGTTCCCGCGGGGCATGTAAATTTTAAAAGTAAGCAATGAAAATTAAACAAATGTCGAAAATTTAACTTTTATGTAACCAACTTGCAAAAACAATTAATCGCTTAACGACAAAGTATGTGAAATATCTCTTAGCTTTAACCTTAATTTACTACCACTACTAAAATTTTTCAAGCACCGCAAGGTATTATGAGCATAAACACTGGTGTTTTCTGTTTCATGAGATTTTTTAAAAAGTTTTAGATATCGAATTTGAAATCTGCAATCATTCTACAGTATCCATGCAATTTAATCCCAGTAAGGATTTTTTTAAAACTCACTGGAGTGACTACTAAGTGTCTCCTCTTCTCTGGTACGTAGGAAATGGTACGAAAAAGGTGTTATGTAGTTGAGTTTTCTTGTTACCCCATTATGCTTTTTTTTATTTGAGTTTTATTTTTAAAGGAGCGACTAAGTGTGTATGTTATTGGCAAGTTATGAAACTCAAGCACTGTATATAATATCTAGGCATTGCATATACTATAGAATAACATTTTTAAGCAAGGTATTAAAAATAAAAATTACTACATGCATTCACTAGGCATTCTAAAGAATGAAAAAAAAATTCTCGATAACGCTATTATGCGAATGAAATTTATTCATCAAAAATAGAAACGTTTATCTGAAAAAATATTGAGAGCGCCATCAAAATTTTTTAAAAAAATTCGTAAACTATTAAAATATATGTACTTTATCAAAAGGCTAACGTTTATTAAAATACGCAAAGAAAAATGAAAGTTGTGCAAAACTAAAGTCACTCCTTACTTATTTAGGGAAGCAAAATTTTCATATAAAAAATTAAAAGTCAATAATATAAGAAAAAATTAGTCTACTTGTTTCAACGTAATAGGAATGAAATGGCATTTCATTATATTTGGAACGAATCGGAGATGTATTTCATATTTTGCTGGTTTCTCAGACTATGGAATGCTTAGGAAATGTGTAAGATATAAATTATTTTATACATTGCCGTATAATATTTTAATCACTCTGTGTATGCATTCTGTGTCTAAGCATTATGTTCAAACATTATACAATATCTAAACATTCTGTGGAATGCCGGATTTCAAACTTAACCAGTAACAATTTAAACTTATACGTTGTTTTATAGACTTGTACATATAGAAAAAAATAAACTAAACTAAAAAAATATTATTTTGAAAACAAATTTGTAGCTTTTCGAATTAAACTAATTTCAGATTTGAAATAACCACATAAGAATCAGGTAAAATCAAGTATTTCTCTAAATGCAAAAAGGAAGAAAAAAAATAGTTCTACCGTGAAATTGTTCTTAATTTTTCACTGATAAAATTATTTAAAGTGGAAAATGAATTAAAAAAAATTATTTCCATTGTAAAACAGAAATATACTTCATTAACAGAGAATATAAAAGATCAAGGCTTACCTCTAGCACACCTATAAAGCATAATAACGCTTTAATATTGTGCTTATATAATACGAATATGTCTATACTAGCTTTATGTAAATATTATTTCTTTTAATGCAGAAATTTTTTGAAAGATCTTTCGTGACAAAACTGATGGCGCAATTTGAAAGATCATGAAAGCCAGAAGCTTTTGAAAATGCCCTTTTTACCCTTGCAAAATTTGCATCAACCAAAATTAGCAAAAGAAGTTTAACACTAGGTTTACGGGATGCGTCATTTTGACTCATTTCGAATTTTATAAGGAAAATTACAAAGCCCGTTCGCACTTTTATTTTATCTCTTGCAATGACTTTTATCCATTGATCGAGGTAAATATATATTGAAGTATATTTTCTTCAAAAGCGTTGAAATATTGAAATTCTCTTTGTGGTATACCTATTTCTACGGATATGCGTCAATTTGACGCGATCTTAATTTAGACAAAATTTTGAGTAAACATACAAACATCACATCAGTTATAAATAGGAATGTACCGACAATACTTCAATCCGTTATCTCAAATGAAACAAGCGATAAACAACTGTTGCCGATAAGCAATAACAGAAAGAACAAACGCAGAATGTCAATTGATATCCGAGTGTCAGATTTTGTTGCTTAGTTCGAGTATTGAAAAATTAAATGCTAGAATATTTCATAAATATATATCTCATATTTTCTATTTAGAATATAATTAAATTGCTTTCTTAGTGCAGAGATGCGAACTGCTCCGGGCACGCCAAAATAATTTATAAAAACGGTAAATAAAACTATTAAGTAAGTCTTGCAAATAAAATGTGGTGAATTAATTAAGCCTACAAATTATTTAGAAATAGTGGTGGATGAAAATCTACTAAATTGAATTTATTAAACCAAGAATCACAATTGATAAATTACCACTTTAAAATATATATTTGCTGTCCGGAGCAAGTTGGCATCTCTGTAAAGTGCTGTTATATGTATTTG
Source organism: Parasteatoda lunata (assembly GCA_949128135.1). Classification (NCBI taxonomy): domain Eukaryota; kingdom Metazoa; phylum Arthropoda; class Arachnida; order Araneae; family Theridiidae; genus Parasteatoda; species Parasteatoda lunata. Next base: position 9,258,365 of record OX421978.1, read on the forward strand.
TTCATGCGTCAAATTGACGCGTGTTCGTAGAGATAGGTATATAAGAAACGTCCGTAAACCTAGTGTTAAATCATCTATACGTTGTGGTGTGTAAAATAAGTTCAAAAAAATAAAACAATTAAACCCAAACTTAGGTACTACTAGAATAAATTTTTAAAAAGTTGGCGTTACAAAACGTAAAGCGTAGTAAGTTGGTAGCTGTGTATTAGGTCTACCGGAAAATTCTGTTCTCGAAAGAAAACGCCTAATTTCAGAGTAATGCGAAAGGCTTCGTTATAAAAGAAAGTGGTTGTGCAGGGATGGGCAAACTACGGCCCGCGGGTCAACTATGGCCCGTCGGAAGGTTTTATCCGGCCCGCGGATAGAATTTTTACTTACCGAGCCGTGGCAAATATAAACAATGTACATCCATTTTTTTGTCAATTTTGTTATAAAGCTATTTCTGTTCTTTCTTTTTTAACAAAGTACTGATGACCTTTTTTGCTTTCACTATTTTTGTTCTACAAAACATAAAGTGATGGAAATAGTTAGCACAGACAGCTTCAATTGGTAAAATGTTGAAAGCAGTGTTATAGAATAGCCGTAGATTGGCCCCAACTAGCGTTTGTCTTTCTCAAAGAGCAAACTTATGGAATCTAATAAAGGTGAATTGCATTTCACATCTGGCAGACTGCGCATTTTAAGCTCCAACGAGCGGACAATCTAACATTCATATGAAGCAATTGTTTCTAAATAAGGCAAAGTTTGAGTTTAATAAATCATTACCAAAAGCTAGTTTCCAAAATCTAATATTACATGCCCAGAAAATAAGTGCTATGTTTGCTGAATCTTATATATGTGAACAAGAGTTTTCAACTATGAACCTTGAAAAAAAATCATTTCAGAAGTAGACTAACAGACAAGCATTTAGCCTCGTTCCTTAAAATAAGCACATCTCACTTCGAACCTAAATATAAGGAACTTTTAAAAATGAAATCGCAATTTCACTCATCTCACTAAATATTTAAATTAAAACTTGCATATCGTTTTTTTTTTAAATTTTTGAAGTTTTTACTTGGCCCACCAAACATTTTTTCTCTCGATTTTTTGCCCTCTACCAAAAAAGTTTGCCCATCCCTGTGGTAGGGTATTAAGGGTGTAACTCAACAGTAAAGTTGTAGATTAAAGTAACACAGCACATGTAAACGTTAAAGTGCACTCATATTTTAACTTGTAATAAAAGTATCCGACACACACAACCTCTACATGTACTCAGTAAAAAAAAAAAAATTGGAAGAAAACATTATAACGTTTGAACGATTGGTCGGATTTTCATTTAGTGGTTAAGAGAAATGCTTCAAACAATTAACTGTAACCTTTGATAAAAACTTTGCAATCTGTATTATTTATATCTTCAATTTAAAATTGGCACATTTTGATAGAATTATTTCAGATGTTTAAACATTTTATAATAATAATATCAAAATAAATTATATGATGTTAAAGACTCATAGAAAATCTAAAACCACATTCCTAAAATATTTGCGAAAATTCGTTAATGAAAAATGAGAGAACGATAGCATGTAAGATATTTTTTTTTCTTTAAATTCAAATTACCAAATTACGTAACTGAACCCTAAGGTCGGAGTAAGTATACTTACCGCCAATTTCAAAGGTCTGTGATAAACTATTTTACCACTTTTAATTTGGGTTTCTATTGGCTAACAACTTCATCCTTCGGCGCCGAAGTACGTTGGAGAGCTGTCGAACTCCGGAATGACGATTAAGTGCTTTTTCGAAATTTCGGATCAAATTTGAGAGAGAGGATACGGAGAAGTTTGAGCCGGTCATGGATCGGAATGGAATGTGAAATTTGACGAGTAAGATCTCGGATTGATTTTGTGAATGTGGATTTTGAAGCCGAAATCGTGAAGGAAGTTGAATCCAGATTGACGTGAAAGAGCGCTACTCATATGTGTAAGTTTGATTGATATTCACTGATAATTTGTGTTGATGACGTTGCGACAAGTGTTGATGACGTGTGTTTATGCCACGTTTACATCAAACAATTTTAAACTGTAAACATATCTTCGTGAACTATTATTTAAACCGATTTATTTGTGTTTGTGCTACAGCAGTGATACAAAGGCATTCAGTTCTGCTAAACTAATTCCCTAAATACAGCTTTATAGTGCGAGTTGCACTAAGACTATTTTGTTTTTCTCGTCAGCATAAAGTGTATGCTGAACCACAATTTTATTTTCCTCATTATTGGATATAATTTTCGAGCAGCGGTAGCTGCATTTATTCCAAGTAAGTGCAGATAAACTGTATTTCATAAACTTTATAATTATTTCTGTACTTACAATAACATTATAATGTCTAATACAATCAAAATTAGTGAAAGTGCTGTTCCCAGCTGGGTAATGGACACCATGGATTTGCTAAAACAACAACTGCAACAACAAACTGAACTCAATAAATCTTTATCTCAGCAATTAAATGACATCAAAACAATATTTGAAACTAAGATGACAGCATTGCAACAAAGTATGGATAAGCTCCAAGCTGAAAATGATGAATTAAAGAAAGAAAATAGACATCTACAAAAAATCAACAAACAGAATGCAGATTCAGAAATAATAATCCCAAGCAATCCCACGATATCCATAGATACTCCAGTAAAGAGAAACAAAAATCGAAAGAAATCGTCAACAAAAGACAATACGAATAACAACCAACAAAAAACAAACAGTGACGATGGAAAACAACAAACAGTTACAAAAAGAACCAGATCATCCAGTTCGGAGGAAGATGAACCCACCAACAAAAAATTTCCCTATGCAAAAAATTTTATTCCAATTCAAAAACAACAAGCCAACACTACAGCAGCTCAAGAAGGAGCCACCATACGGCAGACATCAATAGCGACCACCTCTAAGGAAGGCCGGCATGGGGAAACGCCCGCTACATCCGGACCTATGAGAAACCAACTGAATCAGTCTAATGACGTCACAGAAGAAGCAATGGAAGAAACAACAGATTTTCAATACCAGAGAGCAAGCAAACCCAGGATTCCACCGATAATAAAAGATAACAGCGTACAATGGCTAAACCTAAAAAAGAAGTTTCAAGACCAGCAAATAACCAGTTTCGTAGGTAAACATACAGGAGAATATTTAAAATTACATTTTTTCGAAATTGATATGAGACGTCGTGCGATAGATATACTAGATGACTTCCAGATAAAATACCATACTTTCCAATTAAATGAAGAAAAGCCAATCAGAGTTGTCATTAAAAGTATTCCGGTAGAAATTACAGAAGAACAAGTGGAACAAAACCTCATATTATATGGATTCACACCGAAAAAAGTTACACAGATGACAAAATTTACTGAGCAAGGCAGGACTAAATTACCTCTACATATTATCACATTAGACAAAACGGAACAAAATAAAGATATCTTCTACCTAACCCGATTCATGGACCTTGTTGTCTCAGTAACCAGTTACAAAGGGCGCCGAGGACTCACACAGTGTCATAGGTGTCAACAATATAACCACGTCCAGGCCAGCTGCAGACATACACCTAAATGCTTGAAATGCGGTCAGGAGCACCTAACTCATCTCTGTCAGAAAACCAAAGATATTCCAGCTACATGTGCCAACTGTGGTGGACCACATCCGGCCAACTACAAACAGTGCCCAAAATATCCTACTCTCAAGATGAACAGCTACCACAATCAAAACAACAGAATTACGCCTGGCAGCATAAACAGTTATGCAACAATCGTAAAATCAGCATATCAACCAACTACTAGCAATAATCTACAAACAGACATAACCATCTTCAAGGAAGCTAAATCACTACTATCAGAACTCAAGCTCTTTGTGAACTTTTTACAAAGCAATGAAAACTTTAACATGTTCAAGAAAATCCAAAAGGCAGTTTACTCAGAAGAACAAGAAGCAATAGATTCAGAATACTAAGATTAACACTCAAACCAACCCACAATATTTATTTCTGGAACGCTAATGGTATAATCGAAAAACAGCATGAACTCAACTAAAAAACTTTATAATAGAACACAATCCTGATATATTCATAATAACAGAAACCCATCTAAATGCAACTCAAAATCTTAAAATAGCTAACTATACAATCTACAGATGTGATAGAAGGTACAGAGGGGGTGGCGTAGCACTTCTAGCAAAAAAAAAAACTTATTAACAACAGAATATAACTCAAAAGATGATAATGGATATGAGCAAATTTCTATTTTATTAAGCTGCAGAAACAAGAACATCAAAATCACAGGTATTTACAACTCTCCAAAAAATAAATTAACAGACAATGAACCTCCTATTTCCATCCAACATAGATACAATAGTTGCAGGTGACTTTAATTCCAAGCATCCAATATGGGGCTGCAACAATCTCAATCACAGTGGCGCAAAATTGAGAGATCTTATTAGCAAATATCAATTAACAGTAGCAGCACCATCAGCTCCAACTTACATTCCAAATCTGATTAACCATAGTCCGGACATACTAGACTTCGCAATAACAAACATGCAAGTTCCTATGGTCGCCTGCGCCAACCATTTGTCATCAGATCATCTGCCAGTTCAACTGCTCGTTGGGGAAACCATAGAACAATCTGAGAAACCAAATTATAAAACTGACTGGAACCATTATCAAAATATTCTTACAATCAATGGAACAGACCTACCATCCTTGGATAGCGAAACTGCAATAGAAAACTATATACAGCAAATCCAGAATGAAATAACAGATGCTTTTAAAAATGCTTCCACAGAAACCAAGTATACTGCCCATCATTACAGATTACCACCTGAAATAAAGAATATAATAAGATTAAGGAACTCGCACAGGAAATGGTTCCAAAGAACTTTTGACCCAGCACACCTGGACGAAATAAAACAACTCAATAACTAGATTAAAAAACGCAGTAAAAAATATAAAAAACAGCTGTGGCAAGCAAAAATCGCCTCCCTCTGCACTACCGACAACTCTATATGGAAAATGGCCAAGAAACTGAAAACAACTCCTCAAATAGACAGATCAATAAATGGACCATCAGGCACAACACACAATATCAGAAAAAATCGAAATATTCGCAGATTCACTTCAAAATCAATTTTCACCAAATATCAACTCTGACCAAAATCATCACAATATCATCACAGAAGTTAATAAGTTTCAAACTGAACACCTCATCCCAGAAACAATAAATTCAACCAATGATCAAGAAGTTAGTAGCATCATACAAAAAATGAAAAACAATAATGCTCCAGGTGAGGACGGGATAAAGAATAAAATGATTAAACTATTACCAAACAACTACATCTGCAAAATCACGCATATTTTTAATATCTGCCTTGCTCATAATTACTACCCACAAATCTGGAAAAACGCATCAGTTATTTTATTTCTCAAGAAAAACAAGAACCCAAGCTGCCCTGAGAGTTATCGCCCAATCAGTCTACTTAACATACTTGGAAAAATATACGAAAAAATCATCTACAACAGAATAAAACCACTACTTACAGCCCTCCCCGACGAGCAGTATGGATTCTGACAAAAACTAGATACCACCAAACAGTTACTCCGAATAATAGACTATACTGGCAGAGCAATCATAAATAAGGAAGCAATAGCCTTCCTGATGATCGACATATCCAAAGCATTTGATAAAGTATGGCATACTGGCACAATATATAAACTCATACAACTAAATTTTCCAACCGGCATTATCAACTCCTATCCTGCTATCTTTCTGATAGAACATTTCAAGTCACCATCAAAAACAAAAAATCGACAAAAAGAAACATCACAGCCGGAGTACCTCAGGGCAGCATTCTGGGACCGATTTTATACATATTATACACTTATGATTTTCCTATAAACAAAGCCGATTATAATAGCATAACAGCCTATTACGCAGATGACACCGGTATTATTATTAAATCCAGAAACCCAAATCATGCTCTTCAAAAACTACAAGACCATATCTATGAAATCGAAGACTGGTGCTTAAAATGGAAAACTGCAGTAAACGCTGGAAAATCAAAAATATTAATTATACAAAAAAGAAGAATTAAAATATTTCCACAATTTCAATCAAAAATGTTCAATATACCAATACCAATAGTTAAAAAAGCAAATTATTATGGCCTTATAATCAATAGCAAACTCACCTGGAATGATCATATCAAAAGCACAATAGATAAAGCAAATGCAGCAATAATAGCCATACAACCATTAATATATAATCAGAATATGTCACTTAAACTAAAGAAGCTACTATATGCAGCAATGATCCGCCAAATACTCACCTATGCCTCACCTACCTGGACAACGATACCTCAACATCTACTGAAGAAATTAAACCAATGCCAAAACAAGATCCTTAGAAAAATAACCAGTGCAAGATGGTTCATACGAAATACCAATATACATGCAGACCTCAAAATACCAACTCTATCACAGCATATATACAAGCTAAACGCAGATTTTTTCGATAAAGCCAAAGAATGTAAAACAGCAAATTTTAATGAAGTCTTTAAATTTGAAAATTATATCAAAGATAAAAACTACAGACCAATAGCTGCACATTTCACCTCCGACGCCTCATATCATAACTATCAAAACAAATAATATCATCAACCTTTCTGAAAATAACTTTTCCTCATGCTGACACAGTTCTGAACAACTCCAAAATCAAACAAACACAGTTTAGAGCAAGCTGCTTATTTAATTTTTGATTCCTTTTTAGTTATTCAAGCAAAGTGTTTGAAACATTCATAAAAGCAACTCCACTGCCTGCTTACCTCAATGCTCAACCAAAACTGTGTTAAAATTCCAGTTGAATGGGATAGGGGCCGCTTCGCGGCCCAGGTGCCCAATAAAATAAAAACACTAGGACTAGGAAGTACGTTGAAATAACATATGCACAAAGATTTTAAAGTAGAGACTCAAACAGAAACATTAATGTCCTTTAATACACACTTTTATGTTAAAATAATGCACAGCTGCTAATTACGACAGTATTTTTAAAGCCAGAAATGCTAATTGAAGATATCAGGTCCCTAGCTCACTCTTTTATTATTTTGATTCATAACACTATAAGTGATTGGCGCGGCTGTCACTCATTTAACTCCGATTATTTCATTGACGTTCCAGTCACGACAAATAGCGAAATGTGTCAAATAGTTCCTGAGAAATCGACTTTTTTTAAATTCGATTTTTCGGAAAATTTTCAGTCGATTTCATTCAAATTTTGTATTTTGCCATGCAATATTAAAATGAAACTCTTTAAAATGATGTAATATATATATATATATATATATATATATACCTTACAATTCCAAATTTTTCTACTTAATATTAAATAAAATAAAGAAAAAGCATATTCCGTAATGACAGTTAACTATTATATATAATTTACAAGATTTTTTTAAGGTATTGCCATTAGATTTTACCGAATAAAAATCCGCCTGACCGTTCAAAAGTTACAAGAGTTTTCCGTTCTTGCATTGTTGCATAATTGGGCGTGTAATGAATTTTCCGGTATGAAACCAGCAGGTTTAATATTATGTCTATTGAAAAGTTCTGAGTGAGAAAGTACACGCCCTATTATGCAATGATGCAAAAGGTACCTTTGTTAAAAAGGGGGATAAGGGATAGACCCTTAAATGTGTAAATCAGGTGTAAAGATAAAGTATCTCCAATACAGTTGTTACAAGTTTGAATGCATATGCACATGATCTTTTGTGTTTAGGTGCTGTGTCTCTTTAATCTAAAACATTACCATTGAGTTTATGGGTAAATACCCTATCACTATTTTTTTATAAAAGAACTTTTTGCATTACTGTAAATTAGGCCTGTACTTTCTCGAATAGATCTTCCTGGTCAACCTAATGTTATATTCTGCATCACTTTCTTTATTTAATGAAAGAATAAAACTATTTAATATTCTCAGATTTCTGTTTCAAAAAACAAAAATTTATAAGAGAAATGATAAAATTTATCGAAAAAAATCTACTCTATGTGCTTACTATAAGGTAAAAGTAGTAGCTTATTTACTTAAAATAAATATAACTTAAAACTGTAATAAAAAAATCCTTATAATGAAATAAATCATTATAATAGTTGACTCATAAAACTTAAATACTACTCTTAAAACTTTGAAACTTAAAATTTTACTCTTAAAATAATTTTTAAAAAAATATTTTCATCATTTATTTAAGGAACTCTCTGACCCTGACCTTTGAAGTTATTATTGTTTATTATTAGTATGTATTATACTTCTTGTATGTTTTGCCTATAATGATTATATTTCTCTTTTTTCTATGTTTATTTTGATTTTTATTTTTCAACTTACCTAGCTTTGATTGGTCTGTTATATCTAATAAAAAAAGTAATAGCTTATTTACTTAAAATAAATATAACTTAAAACTGTTATGAAAAATCCTTATAATAAAAAAAAATCATTATAATAGTTGACACATAAAACTCAAATACTACTCTTAAAACTTTGAAACTTAAAATTTTACTCTTAAAATAATTTTTAAAAAAATATTTTCATCATTTATTTAAGGAACTCTCTGACCCTGACCTTTGAAGTTATTATTGTTTATTATTAGTATGTATTATACTTCTTGTATGTTTTGCCTATAATGATTATATTTCTCTTTTTTCTATGTTTATTTTGATTTTTATTTTTCAACTTACCTAGCTTTGATTGGTCTGTTATATCTAATAAAAAAAGTAATAGCTTATTTACTTAAAATAAATATAACTTAAAACTGTTATGAAAAATCCTTATAATAAAAAAAAATCATTATAATAGTTGACACATAAAACTCAAATACTACTCTTAAAACTTTGAAACTTAAAATTTTACTCTTAAAATAATTTTTAAAAAAATATTTTCATCCTTTATTTAAAGAACTCTCTGATCCTGACCTTGACCTTTGAACTTATTATTGTTTATTATTAGTATGTATTATACTTCTTGTATGTTTTGCCTATAATGATTATATTTCTCTTTTTTCAATATGTTTATTTTGATGATTATTTTTCAACTTACCTGGCTTCGATTGGTCTGTTTTATCTAATGAAAAAAGTAATAGCTTATTTACTTAAAATAAATATAAATTAAAACTGTTATGAAAAATCCTTATAATAAAAAAAAAAATCATTATAATAGTTGACTCATAAAACTCAAATACTACTCTTAAAACTTTGAAACTTAAAATTTCACTCTTAAAATAATTTTTAAAAAAATATTTTCATCATTTATTTAAGGAACTCTCTGACCCTGACCTTTGAACTTATTATTGTTTATTATTAGTATGAATTATACTTCTTGTATGTTTTGCCTATAATGATTATATTTCTCTTTTTTCTATGTTTATTTTGATATTTATTTTTCAACTTACCTGGCTTCGATTGATCTGTTATATCTAATAAAAAAAGTAATAGCTTATTTTCTTGAAATAAATATAACTTAAAACTGTTATGAAAAATCCTTATAATAAAAAAAGATCATTATAATAGTTGACACATAAAATTCAAATACTACTCTTAAAACTTTGAAACTTAAAATTTTACTTTTAAAATAATTTTTAAAAAAGTATTTTTATCTTTTATTTAAGTAACTCTCTGACTCTGACCTTTGAATTTATTATTGTTTATTATTAGTATATATTATACTTCTTGTATGTTTTGCCTATAACGATTATATTTCTCTTTTTTCTATGTTTATTTTGATATTTATTTTTCAACTTACCTGGCTTCGATTGGTCTGTTATATCTAATAAAAAAAGTAATAGCTTATTTACTTAAAATAAATATAACTTAAAACTGTTTTGAAAAATCCTTATAATAATAAAAAAAAAATCATTATAATAGTTGACACATAAAACTCGAATATTACTCTTTAAACTTTGAAACTTAAAATTTTACTCTTAAAATAATTTTTAAAAAAATATTTTCATCCTTTATTTAAAGAACTCTCTGATCCTGACCTTGACCTTTGAACTTATTATTGTTTATTATTAGTATGTATTATACTTCTTGTATGTTTTGCCTATAATGATTAAATTTCTCTTTTTTCAATATGTTTATTTTGATGATTATTTTTCAACTTACCTGGCTTCGATTGGTCTGTTTTATCTAATAAAAAAAGTAATAGCTTATTTACTTAAAATAAATATAAATTAAAACTGTTATGAAAAATCCTTATAATAAAAAAAAACTCATTATAATAGTTGACTCATAAAACTCAAATACTACTCTTAAAACTTTAAAACTTAAAATTTCACTCTTAAAATAATTTAAAAAAAAATATTTTCATCATTTATTTAAGGAACTCTCTGACCCTGACCTTTGAACTTATTATTGTTTATTATTAGTATGTATTATACTTCTTGTATGTTTTGCCTATAATGATTATATTTCTCTTTTTTCAATATGTTTATTTTGATGATTATTTTTCAACTTACCTGGCTTCGATTGGTCTGTTACACCTAATAAAAAAAAATAACTTTATCGCACAATTATTTCGGTACAAGTTTACCGTTGAATAAATTTTCTTAACATACCTGGACCACCTTGTTTTTTTACACCTTTTCAAAAAAAGAAAAAAAATCCATCACATAATTGTCATTTTATTGTTTTAGCACTGAAAGTATATTAATTCAAGTGATTTGTAAGTAGTGACAGTGAAAATCCTTTTAAATCACATTTATTAACATAAAAAATAAAGATTAATAAAAGAATTAACATAACTTATGTAACAACATTAAACTTAAAAAGAAATTCTCCCGAGAAGTTCGAAATAGTTGGAATGTATAATAATATAAAACAGGGTAGTTAAAATTTAATTGGCGATATGTAGAGGGTCCTAGCATCGATTGACCTTCACAGTGTTAAATGATATTTTAAAAATTATTTAGATAATTAAGCAAAGCTCTCTATCAAAACAATTAGCTAGAAATTTTGACAATAGATAGCTTGTTTTGCTAAAACTACATACAAAAGGAATAAAGCACAAATAAAAGTATAGAAATGAACATACACTATAGTATCGGTTCTATAAACAAGAGCCTTCCTCAGTGTCTAAACACAAAACAGCAGGAGAAAAGTAAAGAGACAAACAGATGCAAAATGATATGGACACAGGAACAAGTTTAAACTAGGTAAATTTAAAATGATTTTCAAACAGAAATGTAAATAGCACAACTCATTGCAGGGCTCCCACGACCTGGAAAAAAATAAACGAGTGGTAGCTAGGATTTTTCAAGACTTCAGAAAAATACTTAAATTCAGCTTTCATTTGAGAATTGCGAAATTATTTCAACTGTATTTTTCTGCACTAGTATATATTTCCTTAAGCTACCAATGAATTTATAACTAAAAATTCATTGGTAGCTTAAAACATCTAGATATATCTCACTTTTGCTACCATTTTTAAAAATTTTCCAGACCATGTGAGCACTGATAGTGTAAACAGTACATTTGAATGGTAATAGCGGAAGCGTTAAAATAAATCAGTAATAGCAACACAGAACTCATGTTGCAAATTTTAAACGCTTACACTGCTTGTGTTTAGCTTTATACAGTCTTTAACCATGCACACAGAGTACGCAGGATGTCAATAAAATCCTGTAATTTTTGAAAAATCATCTTTCTTTTTTTCTGTTTTTACTGTGTTATAGCGCTACCTTACGGCAGAATTTTAAAATATATTTTTGAGGGAAACCTAATCTTCATCTTTGAAATTTCATTCGGACCCTTTCCACATTTTATTTTTTATATTATAACCGTCGTTGAACAACCCAACTTAGGGTTAACGACTACTAATGTTCAACTCCATAGCTTGTAATTTTGATACAATTCAGAAATCAATGAAGCTCCTGAATCAGTATCCCCAGAGGTATGATTTGTTATGGGAGCATGTGATTCGACAGATTTAACGTGCATCAGTCATCATTTACTACACGGGGAGTCTTCGGCTGGCGGGGATCGAACTCACGACCCCTTGGACGTGGACCCAGTGCCTTACCAACCAGGCTATCCCGGCCCGATCCTTTCTATAGAACTTCTTAGTACCGTGACTTTAATTATAACTACTCTATGATATACAATTTTTATTTAATCATTTCAGAACTGTGTAAAGTGTTAGCTAAGTTTTGAGAAATATACATACTTTGATGTATTCATATCTACTTAAAATATTTTTTTTAGTTTTTATCGTGTTGTGAAAAATTTAACACTGGTTTATGAAATTAAATTGGCAGTTAACTTGATATTTTAAGCAGTCTAGAGAGAAAAGTTTGTCACCAATCTTTAATTTTTCTAGGTAGAGGGTATCCTTTATTCGATGATATATCATAATGGATATATTCGGTCCGAAGAGGTTATAGCTGTTATTTCAAGCTTTACAACAAAAAATCCCATCTTTCAATTTTAAATTTGCCGTAAATTTCAGACAATTTTAATTTTTACTGAAAAACATGAACACAATCCGCATCGTATGATGAAAATTCACGTATTTTGGACAAAAGATTCATAATCCTGAATAATCCTGATTCATAAGCTGAAAATGTCTTAATATTAGCTTTAAATATCGAATTAAAATTATCTACATATTTACTTAGAGAAAAAATATTCTGATAGCTACAAACATAACAGTATACAAAAAATTATATTAATATTTCTACCACTTTTTAGAATTTTCTTGGTGCGTACGATCTTTGGGACATTACTTTGCTTTATATAATAAAACTGGGTACCTGGGCCACGCAACGGTCCCTACCCCATACATCATGAAATATAACAAACATTGAGTTAAAACATATTGGGTTTAGCATCATTATAGTAGCTAATCTTTGGGACATATAAAAATTTATTGTTCTTTCTATAATTGTAAAAATTTTTAAAAGTGGCATTATTGAAAGTATTAAAAATTTTAATAAGTCAAAGAGATCGAGAGTTCGATTCCCACCTGCTGAAAACATCCCGTGTGCAAAATGGTGACTGCTGCCCGCTAAATCTGTCGGGGTCACGAAGTTCAAAAAATTCCCATAACGAACCAGTACCTCAGGGTATACTGTATCGGATGGACGTGTCTTTTCTGTAAAACGGGCTGTGAAATATGTGTATGACTGAAGTCGAATTGTTGACAATAGATGGAGCCACTGGAAAACAAGAAGAGTCGCACCCCTCTCTCTTAAAATAGGCTTGTCAGAATTGACAAGTGGCATAAGACAACAACAGGAACAACTAATATACCTCTTTCAGAAAATATGTATTCAAAGTTATAATAACATTGTGGCAAAGGGGGTGAAGCGGGATAACACCGAGCGTGATATATCTTTGTGTTGCCATTCTATAATTTCAAATGTTACTCATGTTGATAAGGGAATAAATGCCACTTTTGTTATGAGCACCTGCATGTGTAATAAATAATAAATGGTTATGATAAACTATCTCAATTGGTTGAGTGGTTTCGCCAAACGCTCTATAACATGAAGCTCTTTTTTTATAAATTTTTTTTTTATCTGTTTATATTTTTTTAATTAAAACATCTATAACTAAAATATCTATAAAAAGTTAAACAGTGAACTTACCGGATCCATATTGGCTCGCATCATCTAATAAATAAAAACATATTATTTAACAAATATTTTGATGCTAGTTACAAAACTTTATGTTTTACTTTAATCGTTAATAATTAATATTTTGAAAAATATCAATATAAATTTATAAATTTGAATATTGGTTGAGGAACCGATTTTTTTAGCATGTGTAGAATGATATCAAACACAAATTTATGAAGCTAATAATCTTAAAAATTATTAGGTTACATAAAAAAAAACAGTAATTTTTCATATTTATAGCTGAAGTTTTGATTTACTTAACGTATCTATCTAAACAGATTGATAAAAGCAGGCATTATTTCTGATGTACAGTATCTATACATTGAATCAAATTACACCAAGTTTAAGTCGATGACAGTCATAGTCTAAAAGTTAAAAGAAAATACATTTTTAGACAATATATTGCCTATTTACATATCTGATCGCTATCTAGACAAATGAGATATTGTTTTTTATTTATGTTATAATCAAAATTGAATGAAATTAAAAATATGTGCATGGAATAAATATTTAACCCTTTGTTCTGGAAGCCCTATCATATTTCGACAGTTAATAGAACGGACACAACAACTGAAAGTTTACAAGACAAAACCAAGTCTTGGAATAGTCTGCTCTCTTTTGCTGACATTTAGTACAGTTATTATTATTTTTTGAAGATTTTTTCGTCATCAAATAAATATCCAATTCGAAACATCTCTTTCGGTTGTCAGTCTAGGGGAGAGTTCTGGGAGGCCGGGGCCCCCATTTGTTAATGCAAGGTGGTAAATAATTACACTATTTAACTAAACAAAATTGAATATAACATAGGTAAAGTTTTAGAACAACAAAAAAACACTTAATAATAGCAGAGAGAAGAACGTCTCTTCTCATCGTTACATATACATCGTAATTCATCTCGTTACCAGATCATTGTCTATCGTTTACTATTGTCTGTATCAGTTATCATCGCCATCTGGCGGCGTTTATAGTTACATTCAATTCCATGGCCTTTACATATATATATATATATATATATATATATCTTATAATGGGTTAATCTAATTCCTAACCTACTTTAAAGATGCATTTTACTTTACTATTATTATTTTATTATTATTATTTTATTAGATGTGTTGTACAAACACAACGTCAAAAGGAAACGGAGTAACGAAATGTTAATTTGATTTTATAAGTTTTAGGACCGTAAAAGTTTAATGAATAAAAAGAAAAGGTAAGGATGAAATAAGTAACATTATTTAACACCGCAAAAGGTAATGAAGAAAGAAATATTTGTAAGAATGATAATAATTTTGTTGCCACCAAAAGAAATATTTCTTCATAATTCAAAAATTAAATGTTAAAAAAGGGAAAAACAGTATAAGTTTTACTCACCGCACAGGACAATGCCAACTAAAATTAAATTTGACATTGAAATAAGCATTTTTCCTAGGTAATATTTCATACTGAGATTAGTATATATACGTGAATACAGCTCACTTAATAAAATCAAGGATAATTAAAGTGCTTTGAAAAAATGATATTTATATGAGTTAGGGTTCAAAATATTGAAATTTGCTTAAGAAGAGTGCATTATCAAGAATGTTACCTCTTTGTGCTTTATATATCTCTAATTAAGAATATGTGTTATTGTGTTATTTACATACTTTGAGATACTTTGCGTTACTTGTAGGGCAAAGAGATAACATTCTTAAGAATATTATCTCTTTGTGTTATATACATACTAAAAATATATTTCGACCTTCAAGATTAAAAAAAATCCTGAATCATAAAGAAATAATTATTGTAGAGTCATGAAATTTCGGCAATGCGCTTGTCCAAGTAACATATTTAAAGTTCCAAGATTATAGGTGAATGTAATTAAGAGAAAAAATAGTTCAAATGTGAAACACTGGAACATTAATTACCGGTGTAACCTCATGAATTTCGAATGCAAGTATGCAAACGGGCATGCATTGTGTGATACAGATGCCGTATGTTATTTTGAGGGATGGAGTTCCTTGCCTGTAGCACTTAGTCAGTCCGTACAGGGATAGATAATTGGATGACACTGAAGCTGTCGTCCAATGATGTCCCATACGTGGTCGATTAGTTAAAAATATCGTGATCGTTGCTAGCCAAGGAAGCATGTCGACATTCTGTAGAGCATAATGTAGAATGGCAACAAAACAGGTTGAAGCACTAGGTTGACGTACAAATTTTCAGACAACTTACGTGGAATAACCACGAGAGTGGTTAATACACGTAAGTTGTCTGAAACTGTAAGTTGTCTGAATGTAAGTTGTCACACGTAAGTTGTAAGTTGCTTTCAAATGAAATTGCTCTCTAGACCATAACTCTAGATGTAGGTCCAGTGTGTCTAGTCCGGAGACAGGTCGGTAAGGAACACTTACCGGCCCTTCTTCTAACCAACATGTGACTATCACTGGCACCAAGGCAGAACCGACTTTCATAAGAAAACACGTCGAAACCCACGTCGTAAGTGGCAGTGTTTTTGAGAGAGTGGAATGCAAGCAACAGGGTGACTCGCTTTTTGCTGTACTTGAAGTAGCCGATTTGTAATAGTACGTTGTGCCACTGCAGTCCGAATTTCTGATGCAGACGAAGTACAAGTACGGCGAGCCACAGTCATACGCCGTACACGGCGGTTTTTCCTCAGAGTAATGCCGCTGGCGCTCAGAACCTGGACATCTTGAAGCAATTACTTCCCTTGACCACTGCCGCCAACAATCATGAATAATGCCGTGATAGAGCGTTCGAATTCTAATGAGGTGAATCGGGTTCGAATCTCAGTGATGGCTGATTGATACAAATTCCGCATCCGGCTTGCACCGAAGGCAAATTTCTCCCAATACTTAATACAGGAGTTCCCTTTTCTTCTGAATTAGGTTCAAAATTACAATGCTTCGGAGTTGAACATCATTAGTCGCAAAACCCGAAAATTGAGTTGGCCGTTCTGTGACGGTAATAAAACAAAATAAAATCATGAACAGAGAGACGAGGTGGCTCGAAGGATAGAGCGCTCGCCTTCCAATGAAGTGAATTTGAATCCCGCCGATGGCTGCCGTAAACGAATTCCACACCTGGCACGCACGGACCACAGTGCTGACGTAAAATATCCTCAGTGGTAGACGAATCATGGGTTATAGTATCCTTTCCATCAGGCAAACCATTAGAGGTTTTCGTGATTTTCCTCACCAAAGGCGAACAAGTTCCACAAAAAAGTCTTCCACGAGGGCAAAATTCCTCCTAATACTTGATCCAGGAATTCCCTTGTCTTCTGATTGGGTTCAAAATTACGAGGCAACGGAGATAAATATTAGTAGTCGTAAACCCAAAATTGAGTCAGCTGTTCAATGACGGTTACGAAATAAAATAAAATCATATACAGTAGCTACATTTCTCCCTAGTCTTTCTGCAATATCGCAGGAATAAAATTCACCTCCTCACAGCCCAATTGCACGACCACGCTCAGAGTTAGGGTGCTGATGATAACGGCTTCTTTGTCTTCTTAAAGACATTATTGACTAACAGAAACTCACGATGGCAAAATTTGACGACAAAAAAACTAACACCTACGAAATGTAGAACACGTACTTAAAGCTACCCTGATTTGCATGATACCAGTGGCGCTTCTATAGTGTCTAACTGATGCGCCAAGAATTAACTTTGAATAGACATCATCTCTTAGTTGTATAAACAAGCCTACAAAATTTAGTTTATATAGCACAACTCCTTCCTGGTGTTGGGATATTTTTTCCGTTAGCATATTTAAATGGAATATTTGTCAGTGGAAGATTGGGGATGTTATCAAAGGCTCAAGCCGACAAATTATTTGGTTAACCGTAATTACTCAGGTTCCATCCAAGGCTCTTAAACATAGAACTTTACGTGGATACCAACTAAGTACGGCTATAGTACACACAGGACATTGAGTGGATGCCAGTTAAATACGGCGCTCGTACACAAAGAACATAGCGTGGATTCAAGCTAAATACGGCGCTTTTACACATCGGGGCATCGCGTTCTTGCTGGCTAAATACCACGCTCGAAAGGAATAAAATATTTCAGTTAATACGAATGTATTGCTTATCGAAGATTAATTCCATTAATGAAATATTTGAGTAACCAAATTTTATAATTTTAACACTAGAAAGACTGAAACTTAGTATATACCTACATTGCCCAAAAGCAGTCAAAATGACTGGATTGTAAAAGAATAAATAATGATTAAAGAAATTTGTTTAAAATTAATTTTTAATATTTTATGTATTATTTACAGTTATATAACAAGTTATTAAAAAATATTAACAATGAAAAAAATCATATGTTGTATAAAATTCTAAGAAATTTGTCAATATATACATAATAGTTTTTCTAATTGAAATTAAAACCAGTCAAAATGACTTCCTTAGGCAATCTAGTGTTAAATAAAGACATGTTTCAAAAATACAAAATTAGCGTTTAAATGGTTAATGAATGAAGTGTTACTTTAAATTTTTAAGCGATCAATCAAATTTGTTTTGTTTTTTCGCCAAAACATTTGATCACTGACAAACTAATAATAAGTAAAGTAAAATGATTTCAAAACTTCCATGAAAAAATTTAAATTTTAAAGCATTAAAATTATATGATTCTTATGTATCTGAAAATGTTTTATTTCCTTATTAAAGGAATGTGGCAATTCTAGAATGTGACAATGCGAAATTTAAATCTACGTGGCTCGTTCTAGAATGTGACAATGAGAAGCGTAAATTTACATGGCATATCCTAGAATGCGACAATGCGAAATGTAAATCTACGTGGCTCGTTCTAGAATGCGGCAATGAAAAACGTAAATTTACATGGTCTCTCCTAGAATGTGACAATGTGAAATGTAAATCTACGTGGCTCGTTCTAGAATGTGACAATGAGAAGCGTAAATTTACATGGAATATCCTAGAATGTGACAATGTGAAATGTAAATCTACGTGGCTCGTTCTAGAGTGTGACAATGAGAAGCGTAAATTTACATGGAATATCCTAGAATGTGACAATGCGAAATGTAAATCTACGTGACTCGTTCTAGAATGTGACAATGAGAAGCGTAAATTTACATGGTCTATCCTAGAATGTGACAATGCGAAATGTAAATCTACTTGGCTCGTTCTAGAATGTGACAATGAGAAGCGTAAATTTACATGGTATATCCTAGAATGCGACAATGCGAAATGTAAATCTACGTGGCTCGTTCTAGAATGTGCCAATTAAAAACGCAATTCTACATGATCCATCCTTGAATGTCACAATGCGAAATGTTAATCTATGTTGCTCGTTCTATATTGTGACAATGAAACATTTAACATTTTTCATTATATATATTTCATTTGATTTAAACATATTTCATTGTATATATTTCATTTGATTGAAACATTTTTCATTATATATATTTCATTCGATTTAAACATTTTTCATTAGATATATTTCATTTGATTTAAACATTTTCATTATACGCATTTCATTTGATTTAAACATTTTTCCATTTTATATATTTGATTTGATTTAAACATTTTCATTACATGTATTTCATTAGATTTAAACATTTTTCATTATATATATTTTTAATTTGATTTAAACAATTTTCATTGTATATATTGAAATTGAGTGAACAACGTATTCACGTTTATGCTCTGATAAAATATTTAAATAGGTAGTAGATTTTATCAAAAATTCATAAACTTACTCAGAACGTAACAAAAAATAAAGATCAGAACTAAACGGTTACTCATCTTTAGGCAGAAGTTTTTTCTTTTAGAATACCAGGAAAAAAATTCTTCGTTTTCAGATGGAAAATTTTTTCCTTATTCTTATCGTTCAATCATATTTTCTTTTCACTCAGAGCATTGAATATGTAAGTAGTTAATCTCGAGCAAGCTATTTCGCCATCTTTCTTTTATTATTCGATAATCTTTCCGTGATAATTATCGGATGATAAAAAAGAAATCGATAATCTCCAATAGAGAGAGTGCGCAAATTGTATGAACAAGTTACATAAGTATTTAGAAGTCGGTATTCTCGGATTTGCAAGTCGTGAGAACTGTTTTTAAACATCTAAGAACTTTCTACGGTAAACAAAGGTGTACTTGAATTTGAAACTGATGTTTCACTAAGCCGCCAATTTTTCAGGTTTTCTGACAAGAATTTATCTGTACTTTCGGCTGAATACCCAGTTTCACTATCAGAAATCACCCACAAAACTGAAAAACATAGAACCGACACGAAAGTTAAAACAATTCAATTATTTTTTATTTGTTATATTCGAGGCCATTTCCGGTGTTTTTTCGTAAATATATAAAGCAAAAGAAGCTTTTAGAAGTTCATTCCATTAATATTAACTATGTTCATTAGGTATAATGATATTGCTCGAGTCCAACTCATAATATTCAAAACTAACCGCAATTAAAGAAAATTTTTTGGTATTTATGCCTTACTGGATGCCATAAAAAACTTAATGTTACGGTACCTATATTAGGTAACTTGGCATCAAAATTCAATACCAATATTTGCACATTTTGTTAGAATTAAAACAGCGCCTAATTTAATATATCTGTAGTACCTACTACAAAATTTAGTTAAGCTCTTTTAGCATCAATATTTTATTTTATGTACTCATTTTATAACCGTTGTTGAACAGCCGACCCAACTTAATGGGTTTACGGCTACTAATGTTCAACTCCGTAGCCTTGTAATTTTGAACCTAATCCAGAAGACAAGGGAACTCCTGGATCGAGTATTGGGAGAAATTTGCCTTCGTGGAGGACTTTTTGATGGAGCTAACCCGCATTTGCGTTACATGGAGAGGAAGACCACGAGAACCTCCCACGGTTAGCCTGACGGCAAGGGGACTCTAACCCATGATCCGTCTACCACTGAGGATATTTCACGTCAGCACTGTGGTCAGTGCAAGCCGGATGCGGAATTCGTATCGACTGGGATTCGAACCCGGTTCGCCTCATTGGAAGGCGAACGCTCTATCCCCTGAGCCATCGCGGCTCTAGCATCAATATTAGATTTAGCGTTGTAAAAATCATTATTTAGAAACTAAAAAACGTAAAATAAAGAATGATTACAAAAAAAAAAACTTTTTGGACGCCATTTTTTAGTGCTACGAAAATTCGTCTTTGGGATTTGCCAAAAACAAAACAAGATGCAATTTTATTTTTTCAGAAGCGAAATATTTTACCGAAAAAATGAAAATTTACCAATTCTTATGACATTAAACTTTAATATGGTAAATGTACGTTTTGCAAATGTAATTTCATTTGGAATCTTATTTATTAGAGTTCATATGGCGACAAAAGAAAATGGAGAATGTTTTGAATCAATGTTAAACTCTATATCGGCCCATTTTCCACCGAAATTTCAATTAACTACTTTGATTTCAAATAAAGTATTTTGAATATTGAAAGTGTTTTGATTTTAAATAAAGTGTTTTATTTTATGATTTGTCGTTAAAATTTTAGGTGTAGATTGGCGGCACTTAAAAACCGCCAAATCTGTAGTTACGGTGGCGTTAATACGTAAGTACCGAATTTTTATTCCATACTTTTCAGAATCATATTACTTCAAACATTAGAATATGCAAGAAGTATACATAAACACATAATGTTACACAATTTAATTTTGTCAAAAAATGCATTTTGACAAAAATTTTTATCAAAAAATTATAAACTAAAAAACGTAAAATAAAGAATTCTTAGGATAAAAAAAAACGATTTTAAAAATTCCTCATATTGAAATAAAAACTTCCATATTGTTTCTTTTTTTTATTCTTATAGTTCTTAACCAGACATAAAAAACCATTCTGTAGAGAACTATCATCAAATAAGAAAAAAAAAATTTTTACAAGAAAATTTTTTATTATAAAAATCATAACACTTACCTGATTTATAAATCTGCAGAATTCCAAAATGAAATGTTCTTCGTTTCAAAATTTTATTTTCAAATAATATATACATAAATTATCTCTTCATTACTTTTAGAGAACATACCACACAGCAAAATTTTATAATTGTAAGATCTCGATATGAATTTTAATATGTAGCTTAAAAACAGAATAGCTGAATTCTAATTAAAATTATTTCAAAACTAAAGAAACACTTACCAAGAAAACGATAAAAAATTATTTATAATCAGCACAAGAGATACTTTTTCAATTAATTCAGATTATTTTAGATTGTTCTTTTCCGAATTATATCGATACAGAAATATATACTATTCTATAAAGAAGAAGAATATTCTATAACTATTACAGTTCTGTACGTTCTGAATTCACATTTATCAATTGGAATGAAGCTGGAATTGGAACAATGCTGACTTCACTTTAATTTGTAATGAATTGAAGACGGAAGAAATGTATTTTACCGTAATACACACATCTATAACAGTATGCGAATCCGAAATCGGAAGTTATTAGTTGCAGGTTTGTTGATAAAAGAAGTTAAAAATTATTGAGGAATCTTTCTTCAAATGTTTGGCGTGTTCTGTTTCTGAAAGATTTACCAATATTCTGGTGAGTTTTTTCAAGTTCTTCGGCATTTTTCTTAGGTAAATTTTGCTTCTTATTTAATGCTAAGAAAGTGACGTCTGATTCTGCCAATGATTCTGATGAAACTAATTGAAATAATAATAATTTAATGCCCGATATTTTCAGGCTCCCGTTAGAGGGCGTACTCGAGCGTTGTGATCGCGAATTCTTAAAACACCATATCATTGAGGTTCGCAGTCATTAATAAGCATTTAATAATTTTATTTCTTAAACAAGTTAAAGGTGTAAAACTTTAGTAAAACCTTATATTTTTGTTGTGAAACAAGCAGGTAATGTTTAGATATGTATTTTTCTTTCATTATTTCAATATGAATTTTAATTCGTTTCAGAAAGCTGCTAAAATAAATATTTATTAAAAAGGTATCGAAAGTAATTAAACGGAAATCATATGATTTGATAAAAAAACAAAGGCTCTACCGTAGAATCGGGTTCCCCTTTGGTTTGGCGAAATTTTTCGTTGACTTTTGGTGAAATCCCAGTTCTGGCTACCATGATATACTTTGCGGTCTTTGCTTTCAGTGACGTCACCTTCGGGTTACCGCAACGTTTGTTTGCCTTTATGTGATCCGTTCTTGGTTTATTTACTTATAAGGCATGTTTATACACAGTCCAAGCTCTTGAATCCGATAATTCGGAAGAATTTCTCTGTCCAAGAAATTGGATGATTCGTCGACACTATCCAAGTTCTTGAATGTTACCGATTTGTCGGAAGAAAAACTTGCTCATACGCATTATTCATTTTCAACATTATAAAATCATACTTACATAAGTTTAAAATAACTAAATAAATTCATATTGACACAAATAAACCGTAACAGATCAATTTATTTGGACTAAAATATATGAAAACAGACAACAAAATGACATAATCTGATGCCTGCTTGTTGACGTCACAAAACCTAAGACGCTGATTGTTCAGCTTGGATGGAAAGTGGAACATGCTCTACTATCGTCCAAGGACTTGTAGCGAGTACTTGGATGATCGTTTATATGACCCAAGCTCAAAGCAAAACAAATTTTCCACCAATTTCAATCAATCTTCATCCAAGAACTTGGATCTTCTAAACAGGCCTATAGATGGTTGACTAAATGTAAACAATAACAAATTTTCTAAGTCCGGAAGAAATTTAGAAAACTTCCGCTGTACCTCTCCGCTTATAATATACTTATGGGGCATGCATGTTGCGGGAAAAGGCTTGATATTCTAGGAAGTTCTAGTTACTTTTTTTAAAATTTGCTCGAAATTTTACCATTTGTATGAGTTTTCTGAAACTTATAAATTCTAACAGGTTGTGAGCTGAAAAAAAAATGTAAGAAAGTTAATGTCACAGCATAAATAAAGTGTGAAGTTTGCTACGTTTTGAGTGTTATACCATATTTGATTAAAATTGTATAAAATATTGCCAATCGTTTTTTTCTTTTCTTTTTTTTCTTTTTTTCATTTTTGGTAGCACCGAAGCATGCTTGCGAGGTCTTCAAATTTCATTTGTTATTTGTTTCATTGAAAGTTAAATTGAAAAAACGCGTAATATTATGAACACTACAAGCATAATAATACTGCATGTCACGCTTTTCCAAGCTTATGCCTAAAATTCAATCGGAGAAGTAGTAACCCGGAAGTCTTACAGCGAATTTTAACCCCTTACACTACCTGTGCTTAGCTTTTTACGTTCAACCATTCATAAATTTGTTTATTTGCAAATCGCAAATAAACGAACGCCATGATGTTAACAAATTTTGCTGATATTCTGTTTTAGTTATTTTGTTAACAAAATGGCCATGATGACAAAATAATGTCTAAGAATATTTTAACAGGTACATTCGAAATGCTCATTGCCCTAATCGTCATTATAGCCACGTGCCATCAAGCACTAAGCCTTAGCGCTAATCCGAGGGCTTGTCCTGACATGTACAAAAGATTCCATCCGCAACACTCGGGCTGTATCGATCGCAATCCCAGGTGTAGCGAATTCCAGGCAGGCGTAGCGAATTACGAAATGTCCATCTTGACTGCCCATAACGAGGTCAGAAGAAGAGTGGCCTATGGCCAAGAAAAACGAGCAGGTGGACTCCCACAAGCTGCAAATATGATGGAACTAGTAAGTTTCTTATTTTTGCCATTTGTTTAGCAACAAATATTGAAGTTTTTATAAATATTTATCATTATACAACTGATGGTATAATCATTTTAACGTATATTGTTCGTGCACAGTCAATGATATAATTGAAGCCCCTGAATTAGAGAGGCAGACTTATCTGCCAATTTTGGAACAAAAGCTTCATGGGCTCAAAATCATGTGTTAGAGTCCCAATGCCGTCAGGCTAACTTAAAGAGATTTGCGTGGTTTTCCTCTCCGTGTAACGAAAATGTTCGTTACATAAGTTAGTTCCATAAAAAAGTCCTCCACGAAGGCGAATTTTTCCCAATACTTGATCCGGAAGTTCTCTTGTTTTCTCGATTGGGTTCAAAAAGACAAGACTATACGGAGTTAAATATCAATAGTCGTAAACTGAGCCGCGATGGCTCAGGGGATAGAGCGTTCGCCTTCCAATGAGGCGAACCGGGTTCGAATCCCAGTCGATACGAATTCCGCGTCCGGCTTGCACTGACCACAGTGCTGACGTGAAATATCCTCAGTGGTAGACGGATCATGGGTTAGAGTCCCCTTGCCGTCAGGCTAACCGTGGGAGGTTCTCGTGGTCTTCCTCTCCATGTAACGCAAATGCGGGTTAGCTCCATCAAAAAGTCCTCCACGAAGGCAAATTTCTCCCAATACTCGATCCAGGAGTTCCCTTGTCTTCTGGATTGGGTTCAAAATTACAAGGCTACGGAGTTGAACATTAGTAGCCGTAAACCCATTAAGTTAGGTCGGCTGTTCAACTACGGTTATAAAATAAAATAAAATAGTCGTAAACTAGAAATAGACTCGCCTGTTCAACGACGGTTATGAAATAAAATAGAAATGAGAAAAATAATAGCAAGTTTGCATATAAACTAAATGAAAAAATTTTCTGTCATCTACCAATTTGATTAAATATTATAACAACCACTCAATTTCAGAAAAATATATGTGAATAATATATTTTAGTAGATAATAATGTTCATATTTCCCAATTATAAGTACTACGAATGAAAGATTTGAGTTACAATTCCTTAATATTTTCAGAAAGAGACATGTTCCAAAAATAGAGCATTGTATTTAAACGGTAAAAAAAACTAGTATTAGTACCGCATTCAAAACGTATATATATAATTTAACAACTTTCTTTTTTTTTCTCGCTCTGATACAGAGGAATTTTCAATAATCACGTATGTTGTAATGCTTAATCGTAATAAAATAGGGTGATACGTAGTTCCTGTGAGCTTAGTTTTAAAAAAATTGCTATCAATTTTATTTTTATTTTATTTCATTTCATTTTACTTTATATTTATTTATTTATTTTTGAATTACTTACTTCACCGCCACTTATTCCACATCCTCTTTTTTCTTCTTCAAAAACTAAGTTTTATAAAAGTCAAAATAAAGAAGATTTTTAAACAAAAGAAGATGTTTTTCAGCACTAGGGGGCATTGCTAATGGATTGTTAGGTGTTTTATGTAAGCGCGCGTAGTAGGAATCTATTCTTAAATATATTATAAATGGATTGCATAATCGCAAGAAACTGAAGCAGAAATACTTACCTGAATAAAAACTAAATAGGTTTCAAAAATTCTAAGTTTGGTAATAAAAGTCAATATGTTTAGAGCGCTCGAGAATAGGTACCCATTCTCAAGTATCCCCAGGCATGAATGAAGGAAAACCAAGATGATTTACGTAAGTTGCCGAAACACGATGCGATGCAAAATAAGGTTGAAAGAAAACTTTTTTTTTGCAACTTTATTTTTCATTTATTTGAGCCTTGAGAATGGGCACTAATTTTTGAGCACTCGAAATATGTCGATGTTTAGTAATATATCTTCACATTTTACGAAGCCTTTGAATTTTTTTTTATCAAGAGTATTACTAAATGGTTATTGATTTTCCCTTCGTGTATGTGTTTAAAGTTATTTGTATGTTATAGTGGGCAAATGGTTTTTCATCGAATCTATTCTGCCAGCAACATAAAACATTTAAAGACGATGAATGCTGTAATAAAAAAAAATATCCGGAATTTTGGGATACAGAAATTCCATAACAATTGACGGGTGTGTTGCTATTTACTTGCGTGTATCAAATATTGCAGATCCTCTTTAATTCAATGCTAAAAGAATATGCATCTTGTTGTAGATCAACAAGATGATTGATTGATTGAAATCTTGTTGATTAGAAGATGTCTATCTCAAGAGTTAAAAAGTTCATTAGTTTATTAACACATTCACATCAACCAAGCATGACCAAGCAACAATAGTCTCATTTTTCAGAGCACTATTTTTTAACGGTTATGGTAAAAATACTCATGTCATGCTACTGCATTATTTCGACCTTCGTCAAACATGGACAGAAGCGAGTGGATGCCCCTCTCCCTTAAATTCTGCATCACAATCAATGAGAGGACTTTCAACCGCTGCTTACTTAACGTGTACCTTGCTGCGTATACTGCAGTGCAACTGAAAAAAAAACTTAAGTGCTTCACATTCGCGAAAAAATGGCCAGATAATTATTTTCTTTCTATTGCTAATGATATGAACACTAAAATAGAATTTTAAAAACTGATACGGTAAAATTTATTTATTTTTCCCTTTCTTGCAATGGGTAACCTGCCGTTCAAAATTGCAAAATATACATTAATCTCAATTTTGATTTTTCTGTAGCTTACGTGGATTTCTCTTACGCAAGGCAGAATACAAGTCGTACGCACACGTCGATTGTTTTGTCGGTTGCTAGGAATAAACTTACAACTATCTCTCCACCTGTGATGTGAGCGACGCCCCCCCCCTCCTAACTGACTACACCAGGGGTGAGCAACCTTTTTTATCAACGGGCCAATTAAAATTTAAATTTTTTTTGGCGGGCCGCACATAAAGTAACACTTATTAATAATCTGCAAAACTTTATTTATAATAAACATTAGAATAAAAAAATATATATAATTTAAAAAAGAGTAAAGATTTCATATAAAAATTTTAATGCAAAATAAAAACAAACAAGGAAAGAAAAATAAAACGAATTTACTTGAAATTTTTAATGAGAAATTTGGCACTGTTTTCTCGATACAAGCTGATCAATATCAGCCGGAATTGATGAGGTAGCTACACGTACGCAGATTTCTAATCGTGCATCACTCAGTCTTGATCGGTGGTCATTTTTGATTAATTTCATTGTTGAAAATAATTGTTCACAAACATCATTTGCTTTAAATTTTTCGTCAAAAGCGGAAATTTCTCAGGACTCACATCGATTTGTAAAAAATTTTCGATGTTTACTGAGAAAAATAATTTTTTTAAATCGGTATTATTCTGCATGTCAATCACTTCCATTTGAAAGTCTTCGGGAACTGTATATCCATATCGATATTAAATGGCGAGGAAAACATTTTCATGGGAACCGCTGTCTTCTCAGCTTTAAACATTTAGAATCGTAATTGAAACTCGTTGATTAAAATGTCTATATATTGTGTGGAGCTTTGAGTAGTAGTAGCGTTTTCTTTTTCTAAATGTGGAAAGTGAGACACATTATTCAGCAAAAGATGCTGTTTCTACAATTTTAAATTGCGCTCAAAGCCCTGAATTTTATCATAGAAATTGTGAATAAACTGTCCTTTGCCTTGAAGTTCCGCATTAAGATCATTGAGATGCTGAGTCAAATCGATAAGAAACCCAAAATCGCACATCCATTCTTTATTACCAAAATGAGGAAAGGCATATCCCTTCATATCCACGAACAATTGTATTTCGCTTTTTAAATTGTATACTCTTTTTAGCATTGCACCTCTACGAAGTCAACGTACTTCGGTATTGAAAACCACGTCACCATATTCAGTTTCTAAATCTTTCAGGAATTCTTTAAATTCACGGTGATTTAACGCGCGCGACTTTATAAACTTGATTAGTTTAATTATTGGTACTGTGACATTTGGCAAACTCAGTCTTTTCGCACACAAATTTTCCTGGTGAATTATGCAGTAGTTAACGAATATTTCCCTTCCTGTGACCTTCTTAATGTCTTGAAATAGCCTTCCCGATACTCCTACCTTCATGCTCGACATTGCTCGTGCTCCATCTGTCGATATACCAATAATCTTTTATAATGAAATTGAAAAAATTTTCAAACACAGACTTTAGTTCATTGCACAGGTCTTTGCCGGTTGTAGTCTCTTGCATTGGAATCAGTGAACACAATTCTTCGGTAATATTTAATTTGGTGTCAATACCACGTAAAAATATAGCCAGTTATGCTGTATCGCTAATATTGCAACTCTCATCAAGTGCCAAAGAACAGTATTCGAATTTTGCAATGCGTTCACGATGCGTTGTTGCTATGTTCTCGAACAAGTCTTCAATTCTCCTTGCATATGTTTGAAATAATATTTATTTTATCCAGAAATGCTATTTCTGCAGCAGCAGTCAGACATTCTCTTATCATCTCTCCATCCGCAAAGGGTTTCATTTTTTTTCTTTCTTTCTTTCTTTATTTTTTTATTTATTATTATTTTTTTTTTTTTGCTGCCAGTATTTGACTGACAATAAAACTAGCCTTTACTGCCATATTTGATAAAATAGCTTGATTTTTAAAAATAGCCTGTTGGTTTCCCAAGTTTTTCTCCATTTGATGAAACTTATCCATCCGGAGTTGTCCTGTTAAGATTTTATATTGTTGTTCATGTTTTGTATCGCAATGCCTTTTTATGTTATATTCTTTTAATGTCGACACAGTCTCTGAGCATATTAAGCATACAGCTTTATCTTTGACGAAAGTGAAAAAATAATCAAATTTACACTTTTCTTAGAAATGCCTGTGCTCATCCGCAACCTTCCGTTTTTTTTTGTTTGCTTTTTCGGCATGCTATTATGGATTGCACTAATATTGCACTCACGCCTTTCAAGAAACACAAGAATTGCTAAAATTGCTAGTTAACAGCTTACCAGTCTGACTGATTGTGTGACAGAAGCAAACACAAACAAGCACAGACGCAGCGCCGATCAAGAAGTCGCCGACAAGTGAGTAACTCGTCACCAAAAATTGCTTCGGTTTAGTATGTACTACCATTTTATTATAATCAACTTTATAACAATACGATGGGAGAAAGTCGATAAAATAAATTCAATTTTAGTAATGCTTGGCGGCCGCATAAACATGTTTTACGGGCCGCAAGTGGCCCGCGGGCCGCGTGTTGCTCATCCCTGGACTACACCATCGGAGAGCTTACAGTATACTCTCGATAATTCGAACTTCGATATCTCGAAAACATTGTTATGTCAAAAATATATTTTCCGTCTCGGCATTATATATTACTAACATTAATTTGAATTCCTATGTCGCAGAATTTCTTCTCAAAACTTTGTTATGCCAAATTTTTTTTGCAATAAAAATTGAATTTTTCCGAAAAATCACGATGTAAGTTTATTGTTAACCAATTTCTTTCTATTTAATGCATAATTATTTTTGTCTTTTAAAAATAAGATTATATCATTGTTGTATTTACACTTATAGCCAACTATCATAACGTGCATATTTATAGTAATTCTTATTTTTCATGTCTCTACTTTTCAGGGTAATATTTTTTAGAATACATTTTTCTATTTTTTAGGACATATTTATTCGAAACTTGTAACCTCCAAAATTCGCTATATCAAAAATTTTTTAGCGTCCCTTCAACTTGGAGATATCGAGAGTATAATACATAAGATTCTCGAGAACAAATTCGAAAATTCCGGTTTAGGAATTTTTGTCGTAATTCTTTTAGTGAAACTGATGATCCCGTTCTCGATGTTTTTTTTAGTCATTATGAGACAAAAATTAATATTAATTTATTAATAATTATTTATTTTTAAGCATTTTTTTTAATTCTACCTAATTTAGAGTTGGGACCCGGAATTGGCATTTTTAGCGCAGAGTTGGGTCGACCAGTGCACGGATGAGATTGAATGTTTAGTTTGCAAATGGACAGGTAATTTGCTTTTTCGCGTTGTCTTTATACTTCTTTGAATCGTTTGTCATGTTGTTTATTTTCTACAGAAACAACCACGAACTAGTAGTAGTTTTCGGTCCAGTAGGATACATGTTCGACTTCCGGTGCTTGTTTATAATCCGATTTATTTTGAAAAAACCACCCATTTTTTACCTTTCTCAGAACAGCAAATTCCAGTAGCAAGTTTTAGATTGGCGCGACATATTAGCAACTAATACCTCAGACAATACATACGTATTGAAGAAACACACTTTAGCTCTCAGTTGCGGAAAATATTCAGTTACTTTCTTTCTTCTTTATTTGAAACAAACTGGGTACCTAGGTCGCCCCTACCCCATCCATCATGAAAATAAAGCAGTGAATAAAACATTTTGTTTTTGTGACATTGTGGTAACACTTAGAAGAATATAAACATGATTTGAATTCAATATTCAGTTAAAAGTGGGTGAACGTTTAATACATACAATAGATTTACATTTCTAGTGGTTTGTAACACTTTTTAATTATGGCGCAGGTTTGCAGAGTGCATTCGTTGCAGTGTTGCCATACTGGCAGCGCTTTGTCGGAAGGGGTAAAACCGTTACAGGCATATTATTATTATTATTATTATTTTTCTTTTTTTTTGTAAATTTAATATTGGTTAATGGAATGCATCTTGCAAATCAATTAGTACTTGTCACATTCCCGTACTTATAATATTTTGCCTTAGCCATTACAATTTTGTCAACTCGGAAGATTGTGTGCACCAAAAGATCTATGGTGCAAGTGAAATGTTAATAAGGCAAGTAATTTTTTAAAATTTTTCTAGATATAGATTCATGTATGCTTATGAGCTCAATACATAGACTATCTATAAGCCTATGTCACAAATTAGAAAAAGATGCCACAAAGATTATAGGGAGAGGTGTCAGATTGGTGGGGCCGTTTGGCCAGTTAGGCTCTTCAATATGGTATGATTTTATTTTATTTTATAACCGTCGTTGAACAGCCGACCC
Source organism: Parasteatoda lunata (assembly GCA_949128135.1). Taxonomy (NCBI): domain Eukaryota; kingdom Metazoa; phylum Arthropoda; class Arachnida; order Araneae; family Theridiidae; genus Parasteatoda; species Parasteatoda lunata. The sequence goes on from OX421978.1 coordinate 9,289,726, forward strand.
AACTTAATGGGTTTACGGTTACTAATGTTCAACTCCGTGGCCTTGTAATTTTGAACCCAATCCAGAAGACAAGGGAACTCCTGGATCGAGTATTGGGAGAAATTTGCCTTCGTGGAGGACTTTTTGATGGAGCTAACCCGCATTTGCCATAGAGAGGAAGACCACGAGAACCTCCCACGGTTAGCCTGACGGCAAGGGGACTCTAACCCATGATCCGTCTACCACTGAGGATATTTCACGTCAGCACCGTGGTCAGTGCAAGCCGGATGCGGAATTCGTATCGACTGGGATTCGAACCCGGTTCGCCTCATTGGAAGGCGAACGCTCTATCCCCTGAGCCATCGCGGCTCAATATGGTATGATTGTTAAGTTTTTTTCTTTTTAATCTGTTTGCGTTAATTGTTAAATTGTCGTGACTAGACAAATTCGCAGTAGAAACTAATGTAAAAGCATAACTTTTTCCTCTGACTTAAACACAGATGCCGACTTGCTTCGGATTTCTTAATTATATTTTTAGAGGTAAAAAAATGTATGTTTTAATGTGTAATTCTTGACGAAGTATATTCGATTTATATGGTTTTTACCCACACAACTACTTTTAAATAATTCAAAGGCTGATATAAAAACGTCAATTTCTCACTCACTGGCCTTACTTCACGTTGACAATCAAACCACAGCCATCCACAGTTTAACAGCAAGTTGCTCTTATTATTTTCATTTTCTTTCAGTTATACAAGCAAGGTGCTTGTCTCCTAGTAACAGCCACCCCATAGACTGCTGAACTCAAACTGTCTTTTATTTTAACTTCTTTTTTTACTTCATGATTTATGGGATAGGGGCCTTCTGCGCTGCCCAGGTGCCCAATTTGTATAAATAAAGAAAGAGCACTCCCTGGCCAAACGGTACCGCCCATCAAACACTGTGCAAAGCGTGGAGGAAACGGGTTAGAATCCCGATGTTACACTGGATGTATCTTAGTGCTGTCTTTCTCTGTATTGTGCTATCTGTCCTATATATATATATATATATATATATATATATATATATATATATATATATATATATATATATATATATATATATATATATATATATATATACATACATATATATATATATATATATATATATATATACATACATATATATATATATATATATATATATATATATATATATAGATAGATAGATAGATAGATAGATAGATAGATAGATAGATATATAGTTACAGTGTCAGAGTGTAATATTTCTGCGAATTGTGTCATCCGTCATCATTTCATTATCTACCTCCTCATTGAAAGGCGCCAACCAGCCCAAAAGGGAAACCGCAAACCGTGGTTATCCACGGTGCTGTAAAGTCCAGACGGGAAAAGACTAGAATTTATAAGTAACTCTCTCTTTTCCATAGAACAATCTAATTTCGCATTCATATTCGATCCGGTGACCCTGCGAGTAGGCAGCTCTCACCGGTCATGATATCATTGTTAAACTTATTTCCCTTTTCTATTAAATGTTAAGTTTGATTATTAAATTATTCTTTTTATTTCCTCTTATGCTCCACAAATTCCTTGAGGCGCCTATTCTAGTTACTACGTGTATAGGTCATAAGACCAAACGGACGTCACGGTGAACTAGTTTGTGAACATCACTGGTCTAGGAACTAGTTTGTACTCTATATCCACGCCCTCTAGTGAACTGCGGTGTTTGTTTATTGCAGCTGTACATAATTTGTTCTTTTTTTATTTGATTTTTATAAGTTGTAATGATTAATAATAATTGATAACATTCAGTCTCCTTGCCAGAAAAATCTGAAATTCGCAAATTTTATGATAAATTTTTTTCAGATTTTTTTAGAGATTTATAATTTGCAAATTTTAAAATTACAAAAAAAAAAAAAAAAAAAAAAAAAACTAATGTGTTCTTAAAATTTAATTCTTTATATCATTCTGAAATTCAAATATTTGAAATAAAATAAAACACAATTTATGTACTTACAAAAAATAAATAAAACAAAGAACATTTTAGTAAACCTTCCAAGCTAGTCAAAACATTAAATTTCATATAAAGCATAAGAAATTGGAAAATGATAATAATTGTATAATCTCATTATTGCCTGTTAGCGTTCAATTAGTTTGCTAGCAAAACGCTTTCTTGGTTTTCATTTGTGTGTAATGGAAATTCTAATTATTTTAATTCAAAAAATCTTTCAAATCTCGTTGTTTTCCTATGCATTTAACGCAAAATTTGATTTGCCTAAATTTTAATTTAATTTTAAATAATATATAGGTTACTACAAAAGCTTTTATAAACATGATTTTACTACAATATTTAAATTGCAAGTTACTTTGATTTCTGGGTCGTGTTAAAAGTTAAAAATATAAGAAAAGTACTTCACAACATCCACTAAGATGACAAATTCTCTGTCAAGAATGATAAAAAAATTAATGGTTAAAAAAATAATTCATTGCGATAATGAACATTTAGCTGTAATCTTATTATTGTTCAGTTATCTAAAAAAGACATTTTCGTGGTTTTCCTTTGCATTTAACGCAACATTTCATTTGCTTAAATTTTAATTTAATTTTAAATAATATATAGGTTACTACAAAAGCTTTTATAAACATGATTTCACTGCAATATTTAAATTGCAAGTTACTTTGATTTCTGGGTCGTGTTAAAAGTTAAAAATATAAGAAAAGTACTTCACAACATCCACTAAGATGACAAATTCTCTGTCAAGATTGATAAAAAAATTAATGGTTAAAAAAATAATTCATTGCGATAATGAACATTTAGCTGTAATCTTATTATTGTTCAGTTATCTAAAAGAATTTTTCGTGGTTTTCCTTTGTATTTAACGCAACATTTGATTATTTTAATTTCAACTTAATCTTGGTCAAAATAAGTTATTTTTATAACTTTCATAAACATTGTTTTACGCCGATATTTAAATTGCACGTTACTTTGATTTTTAAAATGAGTTTAAAATTACAAAAAATATGAAGAGCATCTCGCTATATTCTCCGAAATAATTGACTGTCTGTCAAAGACGCTAAAAAAAATGATTTATTATATAAAAAAATTCATTGCGATTACTGAGCATTTTGCTGGAACTCTTTAAGCGTCAAGCAATCTGAATGATATTTTCGTGATTTTCTTTTACGTGTAACGCAAAATATGATTGTTTTCTTTAAAAAAAACATTCATATAGGCAGTAATGTTTAAATATTTACATAAATTATGAGTTATTTAATCTTTATTCTGTGTTAAATCAAAACAAAATGAAGAGCATTTGATTTTGGGCAATTAATTAGCAAGGTAGATAGTCTTACGCGGACATTTAGATATGAATTGGGAGATTTTGATACGGATATATATATATATATATATATATATATATATATATATATATATATATATATATATATATATATATATATATATATATATTATAATTTGAATAATTATTCGTGCAAAGGCATTAATAAAGATCGGAAATTAAAAGATAATACAATCGAATTCATAATAAATGCTACGAATAATTATTTTCATGAAAAAGATTTTTATTTTTAATTATCATCGGAAAATTTAACAAATGTACGGTTGCATGGCTTATATTGTGTTTAAAAAAATGTGTCATTAATGTACATTTTTAATTATAAAAATTTTAAAACAATAATAGTAAACTTATAAAATTCAAAGGGTTTTAGTTTTGAACTCGTTCTGTTAAATCAAATTTTTAAATATAAAAACATGCTAATATAAGCATCTATACTTCAGTTATTATACTTCAGTTATAATAGATCCAGACGCTTCAAACTAATAACTATGGTTGAATAAGCAAATATCCTTCCTTCGGTTTTAATTAACCCAAGTTCTGAAAACCGAAACTAAACAAAACCGAAACTATAGTATATAATTGCTAGTAATCTGAATGATCTCTGGTTTTAAAACTTCAATAAACAAACAAATAAATTATAAGTAATGAATAGACATCTTTAAGCAATATACAAAATTATATACTGATTTACGGAAATGAAAAAAATTTAAAATTTAAATTAAATTGCTTTTTAATGATCAACACTGATTACGCGCAATGCTAAGGTACGGCGGGGATGTCAGAAAATAATCCCTAGGACGACATGAACGCCACTTTTTGTGCGTAAAACCGGTCTGTCAAAAGCTTGTTGCTTTTCTAAAACAATCCGGGAAAAGTTAAATGTCCTTATCCCCTATATTAGTCCCTGGTCATAAGGTTGAATTGTATAGTGGCCTGTGACTCCAGAGAATTTGAACATCAAATAAATCTCACCTTCATTTCTATTGAAACAGTTTTAATTTTAATAATGTCAATCTTCTAATGTGAATAATTTAATATATATATATATATATATATATATATATATATATATATATATATATATATATATATATATATATATATATAGGGGAGTGTCGGGTTCCCATTCCCACTGTGAATTTCATATGTATAGAATATTTTTTCAAGTCAATGGGCCATCGGACATTAATTGTTATATTAAAAAATGATTATTTTCAAAGTTTCAAGTATTTATGCAGCTGGTAACATGGTAAACAATAGTTTTGAAAATATGTTGAATACAGTAGTCAAATTTTTTAAATTTCTATTTTTTTAAGTTAAACTATTCTTTTTTGGGTTTATTCTTTTTGCATTATTTAATTAGATGATAAAGCAATAGAAACATACAAAAATATTGATTATTACTCAATATTATACAGAAATATAAGCGATACTCCTTAAGTGGGGATATATATATATATATATATATATATATATATATATATATATATATATATATATATATATATATATATATATATATATATATATATATATGTTACCGCCAAAGTATGAAACGCCGGCATTGTATAGAATGCCAAATGCTATATAGGTAAAGTATGAAATAAACGTCCTGATGAGGTTATTATGTAAATGATGTGCATGTTACTGTGAATGACCGAAATCGGTGGTTGTTGACAATCACATAGTCGCTTTGGTGAATGTCCGAAATATTTATTACATCTTATTTGATATTAATTTATTCGTGGATATAATTACATTTATTCGATATTTTAATACTTACTGACGATAGATTAGAAGAAACATCAGTGTTTGGAATATCGGGCAAATACCGGGCAATGGCACTTGACCTTAAAAAAATATCAGTGTAGGGTATACCGGGCAGTGGCACCTAACCTTAAAAAACATCAGTATAGGGTATACCGGACAGTGGCACTTAACTAGACCTAGTTTATATTTCAGACATTTACCAAAGGTCTAGTCATACTAGGTCTAGTTAAGTGCCACTGCCAGTGCCCCGTATATCCTGCACTGATGTTTTTAAAGGTCAAGTGCCACTGCCCGGTATACATTTGCCCGGTATTTATCTTTTAATCTATCGTCAGTAAGTATTAAAATATCGAATAAATGTACTTATATCCACAAATAAATTAATATCAAATCGGATGTAATAAATATTTCGGACATTCACCAAAGCGACAATGTGATTGTTGACATTCACCGGTGAAAGTCGACATTCTCCAGATTTCGGTCACTATCTGAGATGCATTTTATACTTTGCCGGTTTCTCATTTTGCATTTTATAGAATGCCTAGGAAATGTGTGGAATATAATACTTTGCCGGCTAGTTTCAGGCATTCTATACAATGCCGGCGTTTCATACTTTGCCGGTAACATTTATATGCTAAAATTGTAAAAAATTTTAATAGTTGCAGAAATTTTATTTTTCTCGAAAAAAATGCTAAAATTAAATGTCTTTCGTACCAGTTTTTGCTCTTTTCCGTCCTGCTATATAAAGGATTTCAGCTATGATATTTTCCACCCACCCCATAGACTGCTGAACTCAAACTGTCTTTTATTTTAACTTTTTTTTTTTTACTTCATGATATATGGGATAGGGGCCTTCTGCGCGGCCCAGGTGCCCAATTTGTATAAATAAAGAAAGAAATATTTTCCTGATAAGATGCATTTATGAGCTATTTAAAGAAGAGAATTGATTCAATCCTCTCGATAACAAGAGGTTTTGAGAAGTTAAGTTTACGGTTCACTACCATTTTTGTAAAATATGTTATGGAATTTTAAGCAGTTAGCGTGCTTGTTTTAAAAAACCTCCGGCAAATTACATAAGGAATCGGCAGGTCTGTTATTATTCTGGATTTTTACTGTAGCATATTTGTTTCCATTTTTTAATCTAGTTAAAGTTTTTGATGATCTAATTTCTCAAAATTAACTTTTATTTCCTGGTTTAGGAAATTTTACTGTTGGTCAAAATACGTTGAAGTTAACCAACAGATGGGATGTGACTAATTACCGCCCAGACTGGAAGCAGCAGGTGGAATATTGGTACAAAACCGTTGAACAATTTGATGCACGTCTCATTTCAGCCATGAGATACGATCCCAAATATCACCCATTTGTTCAAGTATGTAACAAACAAGACAAAAGTTAATCTTAACACGTTTACGCCGGCGCGGGCCACCGGTGGCCCACGCTAGATTGTCTCATCGGGCGACGCGTACCACCGGTGGCATCGGAGTAAAAACTGGTAACAAATAAATTTCATTTTTTTAGTTTTTTTCCGGGAATAATAAAAATCCATAACTCACAATTGTTTTTAACGGATGCAATTTTTATATTGAATTGCTTCTTCGCCGTGATAAATTTCCTTACAGTGAATTGTTATTGTTGAGAATAGATTAACTCCTCCCGAATATTATCTAATATTGAAATAGTTCTTCTACCAGTATTTTCTCTTTTCCGTCCCGCTTTCAGGCCTGGGTGTGAACAGCCGGCGTGAACATAAGTTGTCATATGAAATGATTTTTTTTCCCGAAAAATATACTACTACATTACTGCTGAGGGTTTGCTACAGTTGCAAGTGCGGGGCTGCAACCATGGCTGAAAGCCCTTATATAGCAAGACGGAAAAGAGAAAAAACTGGTACGTAAGACATTTCATTCCATAATTTTTTTCGAAAAAAATAAAATATCAGTAACTATCACGATTTCTTTTATAACTTTAGCATATATATAAAACTGCTTCTTTTTCAATAAAGTAGATATTGATGAATAGTTTTAAAAAAGAATAAGTAAACTCCTCCCGAAAACTAGCAATAACTGAAAAGGTTTCACTACCAGCCTTTATTCTTTTCCGTCTCGCTTTCACCCCTGGCTGCAACTTTCGATGCTTTTTGCAAAAAATTATTCTACTGGTACCTAATTTTATGTTATAATGTAGTATTCTTTATTCATTTGAACTTATTTTCCCCCACCACTACCTATAAAGGATTTAAAAGTTCATATGCGAAGCCACTTTTTTCTATTCGTGATGAGGCTTTTAAAATGTTGGCCAAATTACTAAAAATTCTAAAAGCTATGGTTTTTAAATGTCTACCACTCTATAAAGTATTTTACAAACAGAGTAGTTTTTGGCAGATCAGCTTATGACTGGTAGGACAAGTTTAGCAAATCTAAAGCAGCCAGCGCTGTCTATGCTCATTCTGAAAATGGCGCAAAACGTCAATATGGAGTAAAGCGACAGTTTTGTAAAGATGAAAAACGTTCTTATTTTACGCAGTTTAATTAACTTGGCCTAATTTTTTAATATTATAAAACTTATTTTGATGATGCATTATCTGGTCTCATAAAAATTTGGAAAATATGAGAATAAAGTAGTGAATTTGATAGTTTTAATCTGGGTGGAAAATACTTAACCAAATCAGCAATTTTAAAAAAGTTTGATTTTGAAAATATTTTAGTTATTGGTCTGCTCTTAAGCGCAGATAATTCTTCACATCAGTATGATATATGTAGTTTACAATAATCGCTTTGCTTCAAGGTGTAAGGTACTTAAACTGTGGCTTTCTTTATTTTCCTTAGCGACTAAGCTTTGAAAAACCTTATAACAGTGTTACTAAACAAGTAATAGAGTTATCTACAAAAGATTTAAAGAAATAGTAGGAACGATAAATGGAAACTAAAACCTGCAGTACCGGTTATTTTTAAATGCATTATAAAGTGATATCAACAAGGTAATTGAAAAAAGGTGCGGTTTTTAACAATTTCTTTTTTTAATGTAGCAGATGACGAAATGTCATAAAATTTCAATTTCTTAACTAACTGTTAGTCCCAAGGATAAAATTTTACAAAACCAATTATTGACAAATATTTACAAAATATCATGAGAAAGGGAATTAATTTAACTTAAATTCCTACAAAATGTTGATAACAGAAACTATAGTTAGCAAGTATGTCATTTCTGGCTGTAAAAAATATTATTTCTCGGTATATTGAATAATCATAAACAAACGCTGCTGATGTGAAGGATGATAAACTCGACAACTGGTGTGAGTTGGGTACAGAACTAATTACGAGATAGCTGTAACTTGTTCTAAAAAAATATTATTTAGGCTTAATATGATAATGATAATGTCAGAAGTTACTCTTTCGTGATGCGAGCTATAGTCCTTATCTGAAAATTAATAAGGGGAGTGAAACTCACACGTTGTTATCTGAACAGGCAATAGAATGTTTCCGAGATTATTTTCACTCGGAATTCAATGAAATTACATACAATGTTATAAAACTAACAGTTTCAAAAATTATAAAAAAAAATTATTTCGAATAAGAATAGTTTAGTACTTACATCTTTCATTAACTTAGAGCATAGTGCTATTCATAGCTGATCTTCTAGTCCACTATTAGTTATGTAACATTTTCTAAATATTGATAATTTATGTAAAATTATCGTTCAATTTTAAGTACTTAACATTAAAATAATTTTAGTGAAATTTAGGACATTAAACAGTAAATTTATGGCAGAAAGATGGTTTATCGATTTTGATTATTTGCTTTTTTATGAGTAAAAATAATGGCAGTTTGTTGTAAAAGTGTTTCGTATGAACTTTATACTATAAAGCAGAAGCTCATTATTAGTAGAAAAATTATGCTGTCAAACGTGAGGTATGCTTTGCAGACTACAGAAATGCAACTTTAGAATTGAAACTTGACGTGGGCAGAAAGGACAATTTTTATTTGTTAAAATTAACACACGTTTTCCTTTCGAAATTATATCTGTTATCAACCACTTATGTAATTTTATATTTCTATGTGTTATAAAACAATGAGTTTGGGTACAAATTTCTATATCTTATTTACGTAAGGAGAAAAATCTAAATTTGAACATGCAAAATAGTGATGGATATTCCATCATTTTTTTTGGATCTAAACCTGATTTATTAGAAAAAAAACTTGACGCTAGATATTGACGCTATAATCGGTTTTAGTTCATTGATTTGATCGTGAATTTTTCAGCTTGCGTGGGCAGGAATCCATAAAGTTGGTTGTGGCTATGCGGCATACAGAAGTTTAACGAATCCAGCAGTTAATGAATTCAAATATGTCTGTAACTATGGACCTGGGTAACTATTGCTTTTATTTAATTCTGAATGGGTCGATAATCCCTATTTATGATCCCGGACAAATAAGTTCTTTTAAATGTGCTGGAAAATTCAGTCCCAAACATGAGAAATTGCCAGTTCATTTCATATTTATATGCCTATTTACAATAATGAATAAAGCTCAAAAAGCTTATTTTAGTAACATTGACATAGCAAAAATGAGTATTTAAGAAAATGGACGCTGCTTTAAAAGAGTATTTAATATATGTAAATTGCTCAAAAAGCGAATTTAAGATACGGAAATTGCTCAAAAACCGAATTTAATGTATGAATATTTCTGAAAAAGCGTTTTTAAGAAAATTGACGTAAATCAAAAAGCGTATTTAATTGAAAGGATCAATCTCAAAATACTTATTTCAGAAAATAAACACAGCTTTCAATGCATGTTTAAGAAAACGGGAAAACCGAATAGATCGAAATGCGTATTTAATAAAATAGACGCAGCATAAAATGCTTATATAAAACAATTGAACACAGATTAAAAGCATATTTAAATAAATGGGAAATAGCTCAAAGGGGAATTTAAGAAAATGAACATTAGATCGAAATGTGTAAATAAAAAATAGAAATGGTCAAAAACTTGCATAAAATGCAACTTTCGATACAAAAACCCAAATTTTAAGAAATGATTCAGCGATTTTTCCAACGTTTTTGAACTCTATATAAGCTTTATTATCAAGGAGTAATTTACTACGGGGAAAATATTCTCAATTATTTTGGACTGAAGAGTCAGGGTGACTGAGTATATTACGAAGGTTACTTTTAAGATGACCTCTTAGTATTCATATCTCCAAACCAGTGTTTCCCAAAATGTGGTACGCGTACCCCCAGGGGTACGGGATCAGTTTAGCTGGGGGACGCATTCTCATGTGAAATATCTGCAACAAACGAGAATTTCAAAATATTTTATTTAAAAATAAAGCTAGCCATGAAAACTTACGATTACTTATTTTTATATTGGCTATTTTTTTCGGAGTTAACAGTTAATAATTAGTGGTATCAGCAGCCAGTAGTGATTTTTAACTGTTGTGCAATTTTTTTAAAGTAAAAAATACATTCATTTTTTTTTATTAGTGGTACACAGCGTTACAAAAAATTTAGAAAGGGTACACAAAAATCATAAGTTTAGGAAACACTGCTCTAAATGATAAAGTGGTATTTGAAAAACAAATTAAAAAAGTAGTAACTTATGTTTACAATGACTAATATGAATTTATAAGATGCATGGTAATCTGTAAAAAACAGCTGCATACCTTAAAAACATAGCAACTTAAGAAAATAAATAAATAAATATAAATGTATGCTAAAGGATAGCATTATAACACGAATAAAAATAGAAATAAATGTAGAAAAGGAAAAAAAACAAAATTAAAAATATTAAAAATATGACCACTGAAGCCGACGCCTTCAGGGGGTACCGGCCCCAGTGGCCAAAAAACAAAACCTTTTCTATTGAGGATGAAGGCAAAAGCCAAAAAACCTTCCTCAGTACCCCGCAGGTTTTGTTTAAAAGTCCAGGAGAAAAAAACATGCAAGACATAAAACTAATACAGAAAAGAAACTCATACAACTCATCAGAAACTCAAATTCTTCAGAAAATAAAAATCAACAGAAAATAAAAACACACATAAACAAGGTCAGACAGCGAACTCTAAAGCAAACCAAATGAAAAGGAATCACTTAAACCAAAAGAAAAACAACGCCCTCTTTTAAAATGCGCAGATTGAGAAAATGATAGGAAGAAGTTGTCAAAGAAAAATTACGTCACATATTAATAGAATGCTTAACTGAGGCTGCTCAGTTAAGTCTTGAATTGCGCCCTGTTAAAAGAAAAACTGATATTCTTCAATCATTTTCTTAATTAAAAAATTAACATTACAAAAATTATAAGGAAAATCATTATTACTCAAATTATTCAAAAAATTATTCACAGCCTCTTGAAAACTTTCAACATTATTGCAAATATTTTTAATCCTAACCAATTGTGAAAAAACTAAATTTTTAAAAATTTTATTACACAAATTAGTATAAAAGTTGCAGAAAAATATAACTTTAAATTTAGAAGCTTTTCTTTTATCAAAAACACCAATTTTAATAATTTTGTCCACAATAACAATTTTAAAATCTAAATACTCAACATTAAAACAATCCTCATTAGTTTTCTTCAAAACCAAAACTTTAGGATAAATATTATAAATAAAATTATAATTATCACAATTAAACAAAATCAGATCATCAATATATCTAAAAGCTTTAAAATCATTATATTCAAAAAATTTAGCTTCAAAAACATGCAAAAAAATATTAGCAAAAGCACCAGAAAAGGAATTAACTTGTGGAATTCCAATAATTTGTTTATAAAAATCTAAACCATTAAAAAGAACATTCTCAAAAAGATTAAACCTACATAAATCCAACCAATTAGACTTATCAATTTTCTCATTAAATAAATATTTATCAAAAATGCCATTACAGATATCAATAATCTTTTCGTGTGGTATACTTGTATACAAATTTTCAAAATCAAAAGTATTAATGTTGGATATTTCATTATTATTAATATAATCCAAAACATCAACATTACTATTAATAACAATATTTTTTTCTTTTTTAATTTTAAGCAAAATAATTTTTAGAAAACTAAAAAACTTTTTACTAACGTCAGAATTGTAACAATTAGTACCACACACTATAAACCTAAATTTAACAGGATTTTTATGAAATTTAACAATAGGAAATAAATATGGAAATTTAATCCTATTTAACCTAAATTTTAATTTTTTACTAAACGCAATAATTCTTTTTTCAACAACCTTCCCATCTACTTTTAATTTTAAATAAGTATTATTTGCGTTATATTCTCCAATAATCAAATTTTTAAAAAAATATTTACACATAATACAAAAATTATTTGAAGCTTTATCCACTACCGTAACAATAAATTTATCTTTAAGATTTTTAATTTTACTAGACAGATCATAATCAATAATAGTACCACTAGGAAAAGAACCAAAACTGGTATTAATTAAATTAAAATTAACCTTTTCAATAATTTTAGCCTTCCACTCTGAAAAACCCTCAACGGGCCAATGATATTTTCTGGAAATTTTTGCTATAAAAAAGTCAAGATCTTTTTTAATGGACAAAATAAAATCTTCTTTATTCATTCTAAATCTTGTCCTAAATTTTGAACCTTTGCCTAAAATATTAATTAAATCTTCATTACCAACAATCTCCAAATTTCCCGTAATAATATGTCCATAATCATTATCAATATATTGTGAAAATTCCTTTTCATTACAATAACAATCAAATTTAGAAATACATTTTAAATTTTGACTTAAAAAATTATAATTGCAGACCCTTTTCCTAAGTGTAGAAGAATACTTAAAAGCAACAGAAACATTAATATGCTTTAAAGGAAAAAAATCCGAAAGTTCATGTATAATCTGTGGCAATTTAGCATTTTCAAATTTTTTATCATGAAAATTAATCGCACAAAAAACCTTTTCAAAATTATAAACCTTATTAAAAAGCAAATCTGTCTTACTAACACCAAGTTTTGATTTAATTAAATCCAAAACAATAAATTTAACAAGTTCAGTATCATATTTAATTTTAGAACCAAAATTAATAAGAAAATTTTTAAGAACTTTATTTTTAAAACCAAAAATATATTTCCTAATATTGAAAATATTATTCAAATTAACAGGTAAATTGCAAAAATTCAAAAATTCATCAAAAGCAATAACTTTACCTTTGCCTTTCCCACTACCTCTTTTATTCCTATATTTTGAATTAAAAACCCCAGGGAAATCAAAAACTTTAAATCTGTCATAAATACAATAATCTCCAGCATTAACAATACCTTCCCCATTAAACTTACTATTTAATCCATATGGAAAAAGAGTTTTAAGACTACTAATGTAAATATTTTCTAAATCAAGTCTATTATCTAAATTATCCATAAAATCCAAAATGAAAAGATTAACGTTATCAAAATCATGAAATTGAAAATGCAAAATTTCATAATCAGTAGAACAATTATTATTATTAAAATTTTTTTTAGCCGACCTGTGGGAATTAATCCGTTTGTGAAACTCAAGTCCTGTCTGACCAACATAACACAAATTACAACAATTGCATTGAATTAAATAAATAATATTAAAACTTTTACAAAAAAATACATTAGAAAAACTGTCAATCTGAGAATTATCTGCTAATGGACAAGTTTTACATTTTTTATTTTTGCATTTTTTAAACTTTTTAAATTTTTTTATAGATTTTAATTTATTTAAACATAATACATGACTTAGTAACTTTTTATCCGAAGTAATCCCTAAGTCAAGATTAACTTCAGTGCTCCTTGTTTGGGCGCGCGACGAGCCATGCGCCATGAAATATTCATTAATTGTACTTTGCATTGAAATAAATTAAATCTAAAAAGAAAATACATAATTAGACATATAAACCCAGACATCCAACAAAACCCCTAAGACGCTTTAAAATTTTTTTGGAAAATACCAAAAACCAGAATATTAATCAAAATAACTTTTCAAATAAGAATTTTTAATTTTGTTTTTTTTCCTTTTCTACATTTATTTCTATTTTTATTCTCTCTTTTTTTTGAAAATTCTGCTGCTTTTTAGCGCATATTTTTAAAAGAAGTTTTGTTCATTTTGTTTAGATATTAATTGTATTCTTTTAGTATTATTATAACACGAATTTATTTTCACTCCTTAATTCGTTATTATTATATTTGTTATTATCTTAATCTCACTTTTTAGGCTATGTCGTTCTTATTATCTACAAATTTTAAGCTATATCATTTTTCTTAAATATTTAAGGCTGTGTCCTTTTCCTTAAATGCGCATTTTAAACTATGTCCGATTTCTTTGCCACGCATTTCTTTCTATGTCCGATTTCTTTGCCACGCATTTCTTTCTATGTCCGATTTCTTTGCCACGCATTTCTTTCTATGTCCGATTTCTTTGCCACGCATTTCTTTCTATGTCCATTTTCTTAACGACACATTTTAAGCTATTATTATACGGGTGAACATATCATCGCTTTGAAACTCAACCGTGGTAACTCAAAAAAGCAAGTTTTTTAGGAGAGCGATTTCAAACTTTTCAAGAACGTGCATCGCGCTTCTACGATAACAATTTATCTGCTCTCTAAATTAATTTGATGGAACTTATGAAGATAACACGTTGTTTCTCTAAAAGGGTATTTCTTTTTACACAAAATGACCCAAACATCTCATTTTTCGATTTTTTTTGAGTTACTACGGTTTAGTTTCAAAGCGACGATATGCAGATAGGTGAGATAGTTTTTGCTTCCCTTGATTTAGTTGGTGATGAAATAATGTTCAATCACGCCTGTGTTTTATTTATTTATTTCAGAGACAACTTGAATCCCAATGACACTCCTCACTTGTATGCTATAGGGTCACCTTGTTCTCAGTGTCCTCTTTATTCAGAGTGCGTGGCAGGACTCTGTCGTAAGTAGCTTTCTCCCTTCTAATCCAGGATACCTAGTACTCGCTCTAGTGAATTTTAAATAAAAATCATGGTTTGGACTATAAAAACTGTAACTAGTGAAGAGAAACTGCTTGATGTTTCTTTAACACGTCGAATGTCATGGGGGGGGGGGGTCACCGGTGACCGGCACTAAAATTGTTCGTAGCGCCACGTAGATCACGGGTGACCGGCGAAGTCAAGATTATTAGAAACACATATAATTCGAGTAAATTTTTAATTTTTTTAATATTATTATCTCTACTAAAATGGTTTGAAGAAATTAATACAATATAGAACACAGAAAAATAGTTTTATTTATTTACACAGAGATGCCAACTTGCTTCGTACAGTGAATAAATTTTTTCAAGTATTAGTTTATTAATTGTGATTCTTGGTTTAATAAATCAAATGCAGTAGATTTTTATCCACCCCTATTTCTAAGCAATTCGTAGGGTTATATAATTCAGCACTTTTTTCATATCAGTCATGCTAAACCCTTTAAAAAAAAAACTAGCTAAATCTGTCTAATATTTGAAAATTTAATTTGTGGTTATTTACCGTTTGGTCAGGCGGGCAAGCAATGTAAAAGTAGCGTGGCATTCAACGCGATAAAAATGTCTGGAATACGAAGACAAAGAAAAAAAAAATTCTTCATGGTTATTGATTGTTCACTTCCGAATTTTTACACTTGGATTTTATTATTACTTCTTATTTTAAGGTTTGAAAAGTTACGCGCCAGTATATCTGCCAAAACAGAGTCATCGATTTTTCTGCAACTTTGAAAGTTATGATTCTAACTGCAATTACGCTGTCGCCAATCCTGATAAATGGAGAATCATTCCTGCCTACGGTGGTGAGAAATTCCACTTTATTCTTCTGATTACTTATTCGATTTTATGACCAAATATATGACTAAAATTTTTTTTTATTTATGAATATTATTGGTTTGCCTTATTCACTTGTCAACCACTACAAATTCAATTCTCGAATATATATATGATAAATTTCTCTCAATTACTTTTATAAAAGGTTTTGGGTTCATGCGCACAACTGGTTCCCTTTTTAAATAGTCTGCGCGGACTACTTATAAAAGACCGTGTGGAGGCTTTTTGATGTAGGAGGTGATGCTCTAGCGCTATCCATTAAGCTATTAAATTAATAGAGAATTAAGCAGACTTAACAACTTTTATATTTATATTGCTACTTTTAATCTGTCGGGAAAATGATATTAAGTCTTTATTATTAATCAATTGATTGGTGCGGTTCAAAATAATTAATCTGAATAAACTAAATAAATTTTAAAAAAATGAATGGTGAAAGTAGTTTATGCAGGGATGCCACATGCGACTAAATATATTAAAAGTGGTGATTAATTAACAGCAAAAATATATTAAGAAAGATTAAAATTAGCAACTTTTTCTAGCAATTTTTTTCTCTTTACTATTGAAAGGGTTTTATAGAAATGTTTTCGCTATAAATAAGAATAACTTGCAATGTCAATTATGGTGGTAGTTGTGACTAAATAAGGAAATAGTTAAAGATGAATTTCTACCACTTCTTTAATTTTTAGTAGCTAGCAGCATCCCTGTTTACGAATAAATGTCCAAAGAAATATTTGCTGATACAATTTTCAGGGATGGCACAGGCGACTATAAATGTATACATGGGTGAAAGTGAGACGGAAAAGAGGAAACGCTGGTAGTAAATCCATTTCAGTTTTAACATGTTTTCGGGAAGAGTTACACTATTCTCTTTTTTAATTATTCAACTATATCTACTTTTCTAGGACTTAAGAAGCTGTTTTATATCTATGCTAAAATTGTAAAAAAAATTCGGTAGTTACTGAAATTTGATGTTTCTCGAAAAAAATGGTAGAATGTAATGCCTTTCGTACCAGTTTTTGCTCTTTTCCGTCTTACTATATATAGGCTTTCAGCCCTGAATGTAAAAACAAAAAAGTGTAGTGTAAACTCAATTATCTTTTATTTATTTCTTATCTCTATAATTATTCAATCATAACTACCACACTATGACTTATAATTCTAATTATTTATATTTAAAACACATATAAATTTGGCGATAACTCTCTGCACAAATTATGTAAAACCATGTTGCTATTTTTAATTTATTTTAATAAAATTTCGAAATTTATTTGTTACCACTTTTTGCATTTTCCGTCGCCCGTGGCCACTATGGATTTTTGAACGTTTCCTTTGCGAGACGAAAAGTATTAATGGCATAATGTGTTTTAGAGTTGGCATTTACACCTTTAGATATAAAGAAAAAAAACTTCATATTTTTACACTATTACCTTTATTTAAGCTACAGATAAATGTAACTTTTATTCATTAAATTAATAAAATAAATAAGCAAATTAAAAAAAAGAAGTTAAGATTGAAATAAAAATATATAATTGGCCGACATCCATCCAATGCCCTCTGTGTAGGAGATCCATGATTAACCGGCAACCATTCAATAGCCTGTGTGCAGAAGAGCCGTGATTAGCCGGCATCCATCCAATACCCTCTCTGTATAAGAGCCGTGATTGGCCGACATCCATCCAAGCCCATCTGTGTAGGAGAGCCGTGATTAGCCGACATCCACACAATACCCTCTGTGTAGGAGAGCCGAGATTAGCAGACATCCATCCAATGTCTTGTGTGTAGGAGAGCCGTGGTTAAACGGTAACCATCCAATGCCCTCTGTGTAGGAGAGCCGTGATTAGCCGACATCCACACAATGCCCTGTGTGTAGGAGAGCCGTGATTAACCGAAAACCATCCAATGCCCTCTGTGTAGGAGAGCCGTGATTAGCCGACATCCATCCAATAACCTGCGTGTAGAAGAGCCGTAACTAGCCGGAGTCCATCCAATAACCCTCTGTGTAGGAGAACCGCAATTAGACAGCATCCACCCAATGCCCTGTCCGTAGGAGAGCCGTAATTAGCCAGCAACCACCAAGTACCCTTTGTGTAGAAGAGAGGCAATTTTCTGACATCCACCCAAAGACCTATTTTTTTAGGATCCCTGATAATACGTATCCCTAATAATACTTATTCCGCTTTTTCTTTACTGATAAAAATATATACAAATTAAATTCCCAGAATGGCGTTGCGACTTGAAAAAGTATCGGAACCTCGTAGTGGTGCGTTCGGTCCCATTTCCTCCTGACATTGACATGTTAATGACAAAAAAGACTGTATCCAGTTTATATTCTTTGAAATTGTTTAAAAAAGCAAATTATTATCATTATCATTTACTTTAGAAAACACGAGCAAGGCTCTCTAAAGTTTTCTCTTAAAGTTTTTGTGTATTACTTTCCAGGTAATTATTTCGCCACTGTACTGTCCAGGCAAGACTATACGGCGAGTTTCATCTTCCTTGGTTGGATAATCGCCAGGAAAGGTTCCTGCCTCGTTGTCTTTCACAGGGTCGGATATACGAAGTTTTCTCAGGCGAAATTCGTTGGATCCCTAGAAGCAATTGTAGACATCTTTCGAGTCAAAAACTACATTCAGTTTGATCAGGCAGTCAGGAATTCGTTGGAGTTTGTAAGGATGTACCTTCCGTTAGAGATTGACGCCCACACAAGGGTTAGTTAAAGGCAAAGCTACCGAATACTACGATTTTTGCAAAATATTCAATTGAGTGGTAGATAGTTTAAAAGTAAAGCTTTTAGAATAATACCAGTTTTTGAAGCGGTGTACTGCTCTTCAGCCTAGGCAGGATGTTGGCGTTCATTACGAGAACCCCACACCCGTACATGAAGGTCATCATAGCCCAAATTAAATCTGGTTTCACCACTGAAAAGGACCTGATTTCGTTCTGTTGCAGTCCAGCCCTGTCGAAATAGCGACACTTTTCCGAAGGGAGGCAACGTTGGCGGACAATCCTGCTTACGCTGCACGGAAACACACCGTTTCTGCAGCTAGTGCTATGAGGTGCCATCGCATATGAGCCATGATCACCCCTTATATTGATAAAGGACGCCATGACAGCCTAGCTGTTCATTTCGTGACATGCCACTTGTTTTCCTACTTTTTATCATTGTGTAGCCTCTCGTGTTGCTACTCATGTCAGGGTTCCCAGAATTCATTGTTACAACGTGTCATTGTTAAGGCACGGTTCCCAGCACCGACGTCAAGCATCACTGTTTTCGGTCTTGGATCAGTCTGCGTAGGATCCGAGGGTGTGCGGTATTGGTCCTCGTTAAACTGTTCTACCGTAAAGTGCTCGACTTTGCATGCAGGTCGTCGGGAGCGGAAGCGGAGGTGCCATTTCCTCTGCAGAGGATCAAAATTTTGATGGCATGTCTTCGGATCATTCTCAGAGAAGTTTCCCAGACCGTCGCCAATAGCCCATTGTTCAGCTCTAGTGCGACGTGAATAAACTACAACAACATTTTTTCAATGTAGTAATGCTCCGTCACACTTAGCAAATATATCACTTCATTACCTCCGCCACATTCTCACTGAGACAACTTACGACGACAAGTTGGAGAGCATTCGAGTTCAGCCGATTTTGAGGTGTTGTTATAGCAACTGTGAATCGAGATGCCACAGAACAGCATGAGAAACCTTCATGCTTCAATGCCCGACAGTAGAGCATCCTGCATTCGTCATAGATGTGGCAATGTAATGAATTATAATTCTGCTTTGAGTTTTTAATCCCTTACTTCACGTTGTACTTACGTATGTAAAAACTCGCTTCATTCTTAAAACTCTTTCTAGGTGCTAGGCTACTTTTTTGGCAATAAGTGCATTGACGTGTTGTGTGGTAAAGCAAACATATTTGTTTCACAGAAATAATATTAAAGAGTGATCAATTTTTACAAATTTAAAAATACATAAATAGAAGAATGTCTACGCTCTCAAGGCTGCTACGGGGGACTATAAATGCAAAAAGTGCCGACTTAAAAAATTCCAACTTTCATTAAAAGAAAGTAAAGCTAGTAACTTTCTACGTCAAATTTTTTTTTGTTTGCCATTGTTGTTGTCGTCGGCCATTAAGGTAGAGGGGGTGTGATTGTTCTTGTTTTCAAGTGGCGCCATCTATGGCCGAGAATTCGACTTCTGTCTCGCACATACGCCTCATCCATTCATTCATTCATCCATATATGGTAACTTTTTACCTGAACCAGAGAACGATCAATCTCTAATTCAGATCCAATGACCTGAACCAATACGATCAATCTCCAACTTTTTTTTTTAATTTTATCAATGTTTTATACTTATAAATTAACTAATAAAAACAATTTGTTAAAAAACAAATTGTATGTTATTATTATCTATTCTAAAAGCACGTTTGGACTTCTCATCATGTAAAAAGCTTTACTAGAGAATTTCTCATTTGTATTTTGCCTTACTAATTTACTTTTAAAGTCGCAATTAACATTAGTCATGCGCAACATTCATCTTTTAACATAATTTTCTTTCTTTTAACATAATTTTCTTTTTTTTAACAGCTTGGTTTCAGACTGAGTTCGCAACCTCCTTACCCTGAACCCCTTTATTGGGAAATTAGAGAGGTACGTATTTTGGACACATGCAGGATTTCAGATGATTGACCTAGGTCAGGATTTTTTGAATTAATTGATATTGATCATTAAAAAACTTTATGGGGATTGAATTTGAAAAAATTGTTTTAGTCGCATTTGTTCAAGTAATTAAAAATAAATTATTTTCTTTGCCACAACAGTTTGTCAGTGTTTTTTTCTTAATATTTTTAACAAAGTTCCTATACATTAAAAGTAAATGAATAAATAAATTCCCATCAATTGGAAATAATTAAGTACAAAAACTCGAGAAGAAGACTGTCACTGATACACAGACACGTGGCCTATGACCTTAGTGTCAGCTGATCGTTTATAAACAAGATGAAGTATAGTTGATTTAAGTTTCTTCACAAAAATTAAAATACTAGTTAACTTGAAGTCAATTAAATAGAACGCCGTATCGCACATCGATTGTGCTAAATTTTAATTCTTTCTTGGCTACGTCGTTTACGTAACTTAGATTTTTTACTTGTTTGTGCAATTTATTGTAATAGTTTTATATTTTTATTTCGTGAACCTGGCAACTTCGAAGAATGATTAGTTCGTTTATGATCTACATTTGTGTTAAGTAAGAATTATATGGATGAAGAATTGGGAAATATTCTTCTGAAAGAACAAAGAATGCGCCACTTAAGAGAATCGACACTTGATCGGCTTGGTTTACTCATAATAAAATGGAAAAAACAGTTGGTCACATAAACAAGTGCCACATTTCAACAACCTATCAGGATCGAGAAACCCACACTTTGTCACTTGCAAGTGTTCCATTGTTATGTCATTTGAAACAACTAGGTGACGTTAAATATTAACATATACTTAAGACCACGAATTAATAATACTTAACGACGTTCCAGCGACGTCATCATAACGTTTTCTTGAAAGTTTCTTATCGTCTTACTTGCAACAGATCTCTCGATTAGCAGTAAAATGATGCAGTTGGTTCACGCTGTAAATTTTAAGGGTATTATTTATGATTTTCACTGTATTATTTACTTTGAGTTTGAGTTTTATAAGTTGAGTTTTTTCTTCTGATTCATTTCAATAAAGAACTTGAAATCAAATATTGTGGAATTAAATTTATACAGCACAGTTTTTTTTTAACAAGCTTCTATGTTATATTTTAGTTCAAATTGCACCGCGGAATAAATATTTTGTAATATTTATACAAATCCTGCTTTTTTCGGGTATGAGAATTTAAATTTTGAAATCAGTTTTGAACCAAAACCTGCAGATTTTGTTTAATTTAGTGCATTTTTTGTCGAAATGTACATGTTTAAAAATGCTGCATACAACAGGGGGATATACAACAAACTTCAACGAAAGTTAGGGTACATTATTAGAAATAAAATTACACAGGAAGCCGTGCCCGGAAATGTCATCGTACCCGTCTAGGGGAGCTTTCCAATAATGTTTTATTCAGAAGTACACGAAGAAACAGTTCTAGGGAAACGCTCCTAGCTGCGTATGATGCCATTTTCGGTCAAGGGTTTTTATGTCATTTTAACCATGATGATGTGCCTTTGCTTTCTCGGATGTTTGGCACAATCTTGACGTATTCCCCTGTCATATACAACGTTTATAAACTTGTACTTTACGATGAAATTAGACTAAAAATGTCACTTAAAAACAAACTGTAACTTAGATAGAAAAAACATCCACTGATTTAAAATCCTCAGTACGAAAATATGTAAGATCCATTTAAAAAATCTCGTGCAACAGTAAAAAAAACTTTTTCTCCACTGTTATTTATAAATAGGGTTAAAAAACTCTCATTCACGTCTGGTAAGTCGATAAAATGGGTGCCTGTTTTTTCAACGCTTAAAACAAGTCCACTGTTATTTTCAATTTGTATATTTTTGAAGCAAATGTAGTTTTTCATCAAGTAGTATTTTACCGCTTCTGTTTCTTGGGATTATTTATTTAAAGTACCCGATATACTAATATAGGTATAAGTTCCTTATGTAAAAAAGTCTTATATTTAAAATTCGATTTCTCAGAAACTATTTTACCGATTTCGCACTAATTTTATACTTCGCCATGTATAATGACATACTTTAAAGTGCTGTAAAAAATTGTATACCTTGAAATTCGAACTTTTCTCGAATATTATGAAATAAAATAATAAATATTTACTGAAATTTACTTTTTGCATGGATTTATCTTCGAGCATTTGAATTTTATAATTGCGTAAAAATTT
Source organism: Parasteatoda lunata (assembly GCA_949128135.1). Classification (NCBI taxonomy): domain Eukaryota; kingdom Metazoa; phylum Arthropoda; class Arachnida; order Araneae; family Theridiidae; genus Parasteatoda; species Parasteatoda lunata. Next base: position 9,312,516 of record OX421978.1, read on the forward strand.
TTTGATATTTCTCGAGATGTGGTGAAATACGCAAAAAGTAAAAATAACTTAAGAGACCCAAAGTTTAGATTGCTCTCCTGACCAAACTTTTTGGATCATATTTACCAGATTGCGGGACCCCTCGGCAGAAATCCGAATCCGTCGGAAAAAGGGTATGTTTGTTCAGAGAAAGTACGTTTTTGTGTCTGATTTCGTAATTTAAAATATCGTCTGCACTAATTAATTAGCATATATGAAGTCATCCCCTCAAACCATTAAGATTGAGTTCTAAAACATGAAAATCCGATCATTAAATCAAAAGACATTCAGGGGGTCCTTCTTTTGGTGCATTGCACAATACCGTTGGAAAATATAGTTTTCTAAAAAGTCAAATGTTAGAGGGTATGTATATGCTTTTGCGTTAGCATTCTATCACTCTTTATGTATTTCTCTGTAACTGTTTGAAACTCTGATTTTTGATCTTTACATAATAGAGATATCCAAGCCAGAGTCTGAACTATATCACTGAGTCAACGCCTCCTATAACTGAAAGCCTCCACACGGTTTTTTATAGGTAGTCCGATCAGACCACTGTAGGGAATTCCCACTTTCCGAACGAGTCATTTAATACAAAATCTAGTTAAAATAAGAAAGTGGTATCAAATATATGACTAAAAATTCGTTTTATTTATGAATATTATTAGTTTGCCTTATTCACTTGTCAACCACTACAGATTCAATTCTCAAATATATATGATAAATTTCTCTCAATTACTCTTATAAAAGGTTTTGGGCACATGCGCACAACTGGTTCACTTTTTCAATAGTCTGCGCGGACTACTTTTAAAAGAGCGTTTTTAATAAAAAGAAGTCAAAGTTAAAGTAATTGTACGCCAGAAGCTTTCGAAGTAAAAATGTTTTCATTGAAAAGTAACATTGAATGTTTTTGAAAAAGTGAGCGCATTCTTATGGAAGAATGAAAAAAAAAATGATTTTCTCGCTGGTAGTTCCTTTATTTTGGTTATAGCAAGCAGAATATTGTGCAAAGTAGATCACGCATTAAAAAGATAACCTCAACTTTTATCATATTTGTTTATTTTGTGCGCAGAATTTTGCATTTAACCAATAAAGGTAATATTTAGTCAACTTTTTTAGAATTAATGTCTCACAATACTGATATTTCGATTAATTTTTCTTTCATTTCACTCACAAATATGGTATAAAGTTCCCAACAATTTAGCAGAGATTAATTTTGATAGTCTTTATTGCATTTTTAAAGACATTAATTGTCAATAAAATAAGTGTAGACAAAATTTTAATGGCAGCCCAAAACTAATAAATTGTTTTGACTGTCATAAACTGAAAAATATTGTAATCGATTTTGGACCTTGGTCACGTAATTCGTAGCTAAGTTTCAAGATGGTATATGTGACACTGGATGACATTTTTTTTTACCTTTTTGATTTCTGTTAGATAGGATTTCTTTTACAGAACTTTGATACTTTCATATCGCTGATTTCAAATATGCTCTCTCTAAGCTACAGTTTTTTTTATGGCACAATTTTAATTTTTTTTTGTACCAATTTAGAAACGTCTATTTTTTGTACTAATTTAGAAATGCACTAATTTAGAAACGTAATATGCAGCTGAAGGTGGTATGAATATTACAACAAACTTCCAGGGCAGTTAGGGCACATCATCGAGATTAATATTGCATAAGAACCCGGGTGGGGCGCTTTCATGTTATGAACAATTTCTTCGTGTGCAGGGATTCTACAGGCTACTAAAAATGAAAAACTTGGTAAAAACTTAAATAACTTTTATTTATTACCTCTTTAATTATTCAATCATAAATACTACTATGACTTACATTTCAAATTATTCATATTTAAAACAATTTCCAATAGCAAGTTAAAAAAATATATATTACAAAAAACCTATAATTTTAATTTATTTCAATAAAATTTGTAATTATCTTAGTCAGCACTTTTTGCATTTTTGTCGGCTTCTTCTTATGAATAGTTCATTATATGAAAATGCCCCTACCCACGTACGTCAGCATGGGTTCTCATGTAATTTTAATCCTGATAATGTGCCATACACTTCCCTAGAAGTTTTCCGCAACATTTATTTGACTCCCTGTTACACAAAACGTTTTAAAATTTTTACAATTAAACAAAAAATAGACGAAAAATACCATTTTAAAAACAATCTGTAGCTTTATTAGCAAACCTAATTTCAGATTTGAAACCCCCTCACCCGAATTAAGCAAGTTCAAGTACCTGTGTAAAAAATTTGTTCCCCCGTGTTAATATTATTATTGTTATGTGAAAAATTTCCACTTTTAAGGAAAAAACTTAAAATAAGATGATAATAATTTTCGTAGGATGCTTTTATAGAAACAATTTAGTATGCTTATGTATGTATCTTTTTCTGTGCTTTGTTCAAGTTGCTTTTGTGTGTTTTATATTTTAAACATTCATTAATCACTTTCCTTAACAAATTTGTTTCATAAGAAGCAGCAAATTAATATTTTTTTTGAACTAAAAATAAGGAACTAAAATGAGAACGATAATATAGAGGTTCTAACCTTCCCCAACGAGTCATGTCATGTCTTGTACCTGTAATTTAAAAAATGTTCGAATCCACTAGAATTGTGTGTGTGTGCAAAGCTATTCGCTTCAAAGCGTTCCAATCTTTTTCAGAAATCATTATTACTGAGACTCAAACTATTTGAGGCCGTTGCAAATTAATTTTTTAGCAGAAACATAATTTTTTTTTAAACAAACTGAAAAAAAATATTAGAATTTAAGCTTTTGTATGTTGTTTCAGCTGGGCAAGGAGGAGGTCCTATCCAATTCATCATACAATGTTGCACAGTTTGAGGTTGATCGTTGAATTAGCACGCGGTGGGGTGAACTTAAGCTTTTGTCTGTATGTCTTCATATCTATCAGTTTAAATGACTTTTATTCAGTGGTGAACAAAATTCCTTTAAATCTAATTTATTAAAATAATCACCCTTGCTACCACTAAGAAATGTTTTTTTCTGAATCTAAGGAAAATACGTATCAGTTAGAATCTTTGTTAATTTTTAAACGCTACATAGTTGAAAAATATTACTGTATTTAGAGTATAATACCAGCAGTTAGAGTTGCTAATGTAATATTTGATTAAAAACTGGAATTTGCAATTTAACAAAAATTTAGTCCTGCCATCAAACGGGAGAGCTCCCAAACAAAAATTTAAATACATTTAACTAAAATTGAACATTTTCTCCAGAGAAGAAAAGATCTAAGACAAATCATACTGACAATACCAGCGATGCCCAAGTTTTCTCAGTTAAGATTTTTTTATAGATACTTCCTATACAATGCTGAAGAAAACAATCACTACGCTTGTAATTCTTTGCATTCGGTCGCTGATTGTTGTGTCACAGGATTGTGATGATAACTACAAATCCTTCTCTAAAGATCATTCTGCCTGTTTGTCCTACAATCGTCAGTGCCCTTACATTGAGTACGCCATGACAGACAAGCAGGCCGAAATGGAAGAAATAGTCAACGTCCACAATCAGTTTAGAAGCACCATCGCCATGGGATCTGAGACTAGAGGAGGTGGTCTACCTTCAGCTTCGAACATGTTGCAAATGGTATTTCATAATTAGAGAGATATTTAATATGTATTTGCTGAAAATGTATTTAACTATTATCTAGCAGACAAAGTGGTTGCTGTCAGGGGGATTCATTCACTTTGCTTGAATAGAAAATAATAATGAAAATAAAACGGATCAGTTTGCTCTAAACTATGTGTGACTTGAGTTTTGGATGCTGGTTGATAGTCAGCGTGCAGAAACGCTTGATAAAACTTTCAGCATTGTAGTTATTGAAGCCGATGTTATAGGATGATCTGTGATTAAGACATTTGTTCAAGCTTTTATTTATTTTGATGATTGTGATATGAGGCATCGGATGTAAAGTGAGCGGCTATTGGTCTGTATTTTATATATTTTTTTAGTTTTCAAAGTTAAGTTAAACATCTGGCTGAAATCAGCTGGATTACATTTTTTGGCCTGCTCGATTAAATCATATATATATATATATATATATATATATATATATATATATATATGTATTTAATGGTGTGGGTTTTCCAAGAATTCTTAAATATCAGTAGTAAACGTAAAATACAAACATTCTTAAAGCTGAAATTATTTTTGCTGTTACCTAGTTTCTGTAATTTTTTGAATCGATTGTTGAATGCTAAGGGACATTTAAAAGTAGCATATTTTACGGGAAAAAGAGTCGTTTAATTTGACAACAGATGCTTTGAAGAAGAACCTTAAAGTTGCAAAAAGGTTGGTCTTGTTTATTACATGCTTGAACAAATGGGTGATATCTGGGATCGAATCACATGGCTGAATTTAGACGTGCATCAAATTGTTCGACGGTTTTGTACCAATATTCCACCTGTTGCTTCCAGTCTGGGCGGTAATTAGTCACATCCCATCTGTTGGTTAACTTCAACGTATTTTGACCAACAGTAAAATTTTCTAAACCAGGAAATAAAAGTTTATTTGAAAAATTTGATTATCAAAACTAAACTTAACGGAAACAAATATGCTACAATTAAAGCCCCGAATAATAACAGACCTGCCGATTCCATATGTTATTTGCCAGAAGTTTTTTAAAACAAACATGCTAACTGCTTAAGATTCCACAACATATTTTATGGAAATGGCAGAAAACCGTAAACTTAACTTTGCAGATTTCCAGGACATGGGTGAAATCAAATACGAAAAAGAAAAAAAACTGGTGATAAAACCATTTCAGTTTTAACTTGGTTTCGAGAGGATTGAATCAATTCTCTTCTTTAAACTATTTGACCATACATACTCTCAGGATAAAAAAATCATGGCTGAAATCTCTTATATAGCAAGGCGGAAAAGAGCAAAAACTGGTACGAAAGACATTTCATTTTAGCATTTTTTCGTGAAAAATAAAATTTCTGTAACTATCGAGATATCTTTTGCAATTTTAGCATGCATATATATACATATATATATATATATATATATATATATATATATATATATATATATATATATATATATATATATATATATATATATATATATATAAATTAAAATGAAGAAAAAACAAAGGTAAATTTCAGACAAATGAAAAAAGGAGGGGGGGGGGGGAAATAATAATGCCACAAAACTGGGGAAAGAAAAACAATTAATTAATTAAAAAAAAAAAAAAAAAAGATAAAGTTTTTTTAAAAAACCGGAAAATAAAAGATATAATCTTTTCATCAGCCCACACGATTATATCCGAAAAAGAGTGCTTTCTAATATTGTATCAATATAGCCAAAGCAAAATATATCAATACAATAGTGTGAGGAGCACACAAAAATTTTTTTTTACAATCTTTATCTTTAATTTTCAAGACTATACTATTTTATTATATGATATTTACCCCGAGGAATTAATCTTGCTTCGTAATCATGATGATAATATTAATTTCAATTTTTTGGATTTGGGTGTTATAAAAGAAGAAAATATCTGCTTCGTTGATTTATACGATAAAAGAAATGATTTTAATTTTAATATAAATAAACTAATTACTTGGAATTCTAATGTTTCTAGGAGCATCTATTTAAATACTACTTTTAATGAAATTAATAGAATTAAAAGAATATGTAGTAATATTTATTTTTCCAAAAAACAAATCGATAAACTTTTTCAAAATTTGATAAAAAACAACAGATACCCAACAAAAGTAATAAAATTCTATATAAAATCATTGAGTTAATCGCATATTTTTTAAATATATTTACTAAAAATTTTCTTTATTTATACAATTTTCCCATGTGCAAATCCATTTCGGGTAAATCCGTGGCCAAAAACATTTTTTACTAATATTTCTTCCTTAATTTGTATAATGTTTCCTTGTGCAAATCCATTTCGGGCAAATCTTTGATCAAAATTATTTACTAAAAAAATTTCTTTACTAAAAAATTCCTTTGTTAATTTATAATATTTTTCCATGTGCAAATCTATTTCGGGCAAATC